>JAPQRN010000021.1:10225526-10237298 GCA_037367275.1 Coranthus polyacanthus
AAATATGTAGGATATGAATGTATGAATGTAGCCAAATGTAGGATAGAGGCCATTTTTCCACAATAGCACAATTCAGTCAATGGGCCTTTTGCACAAATGTTTTCTTATTTTTCTCTTCAAATTGTTCTTACACAGAGAAATAAGAGGAAAGTCTTATGTGGGATCATGAAACATGTGACGACAAGCGAGCGTGTTCTTACTTGGCTGAATCGCATTTAGTCTTAAACTAGAAGTGTGTGACAGGTGATTTGTCATTAGTAGAAGGAAACGTCCCAATAAACTCGTATAAGAACAGCAGACATGTCAGATGTGTCATGTGCAAACCACAAACCTGCATGCCACAGCAATTTGGCAGGTAACATTAAATTTAGACAAAAGAAGAATGGGAAAGAAAGAAAGCTGTAAATTGCACCTGTCCATCAAAGCCCAACACAACAGACATCCAAGACTTCTATTGGCCCTAAAATAGAAGTCCATCTTAGAGTTATTAGAGGGTCCAAACAAAATGAATGAGATCACAATGACTCCTGGAAAAAAATTATTGAGTTTTCAGTTCAGTGTAAGTCTGTGGGCCGTCAAGCCAATATGGAAGCATACGATGCTTCCATATTACCGCTCTTTACCGCTTGGTCCAACACAAGGTAAATAGGAAGTCATGCTCATGGCTGAAGCTGGACATTATCAGCACCACCACCCACTGCTGTAAGATACCACAGAGTCAAAGAAAAGAAATGATACAAATACAAGCAAAACAAGAGTCTGCGTTATTAGGATAGGTCTGATAAAGGTAAACACTACAAATTATTAAATGAATGAATACTTGTAAAACATTTTTCTTCTGTGTTTTTTCATAAAGTAAATTGTTTTTTTTCATCATTCATTATTATGTATATTTTACAACAGAAAACAGAAAATTCTAAAGTCCATTATCAAGTTATTCTGAAATTGGTCAGTAGATTTTAAACATTTCCCTCACTGCCTGTTTGCAGTTTGTGTACAGCTGGGGATTAAAAAGCAAATTCCATCGCTGTGTCCCAAAATAAGAATACAGTATCAAATATTGACCAAACAGAGATGCCAGGCTCCAACATGTACGAATGGTTTGTAAAGTTTCAGTTTTTAATATAAACGACACTCCACACTTTGTTGAACAAAAGACTTCCTATGTTAACTGTTGACAATGAATTCTGCAGATATTTCCACAGATTCAGCTTCCAAATCTGTGAAAGATTTAAGATCTAATATATAAAACAGTAGCACCGTCTTTTGTCACTTTGAAAAGAGGAAACACGATTTCTTGGTGTTAAGTCTAAGTCTGTAAGGTAGTAAAGTCTCTCCTTGCTTCTCTTCTTTATCTGCCCTGCAGATCTGTGCATCCCTATCGTGGTCCTGTTCTCAGACTACTGGGAACCCATGCGGGATAGTGACAGTATGAAGATTTCAGCATTGGTCTCAGACAAACAGAATGTGGAGAAAACATCCCTGGCTGAGAGTGACATTGTGCTGTTGAACCCACCACTCAAAATCATCGTCAGTAGACATGAACTTACCTCCATGTTTCTCTGTCTTTAAAATGATGACCTGGTTGTTCACAGTTGACATCTCCTCTCAGTGTCTGTATACATTAGAATATGCATGGCCTTGGACAGCGGTGGTGGTTGCAATCTACATCTTCACTGCTAGATGGGACTAAATATCACAGGCTGAACTTTTCAGTCACTTTTTGTCCTCTGTACACAATGTAGAGAAACTAATATATGATCATAAAATTCTGAATTGTATTATTATATTCAAAACATACAGTTTTGTTGTCCCTCATGAAAGATGAAGCAGATGTACTAAAAACTGCAATTCATTGAATGTCCACTTGAGGCTGACACCAAAAGCAAATCAGTTCCCATAGGCCCCGTGTTAAAATGCCCACCTTCACAAGAGAAATGATATATATAAATATGTATAACTCACCTGTTTACATTATAGTAATGCATAACGTTATGCATAATTAAGGGTGTGGGTGTGGGTGCCCTAACCCTAACCCTGGCAGGCAGATCTACAGTGACTGAGAATTTACACCCACAAGGACTCTGTCATGAAGTTTACAAGTAGGCTACTTAATTACAATACCTGGCCTGTTAGCAGAACTTTAATACATTAGCTAATGTCAGCATTCATTTGTATTGGATTATATGGTCTGTCCACTAGTCTGCTAATTAGGCCAGCTAGTGCTAGTTATGTGTCTTTATACGTTATGCAAAGTTGACATTACTCTTGTCAAGCACAGCTGTATGTGTTAACATTTATTTAGTAGCTGAAATTACTAGATGGCCTCTAACATGACAGTGTTAGTCAGTGTGGTTGGTGTTTTCAGTAAGTTAGTGTTAACTTGGTGAGTTTCATCCAAAATGGCAAACTGAAGACTTCAAATCGACACTCCACAAACCAACGGGTGATGTC
The DNA here is from genome assembly GCA_037367275.1 of Coranthus polyacanthus. NCBI lineage: Eukaryota > Metazoa > Chordata > Actinopteri > Kurtiformes > Apogonidae > Coranthus > Coranthus polyacanthus. Next base: position 10,227,981 of record JAPQRN010000021.1, read on the forward strand.
ACAGAGACTTTGTCCACTTTTTATATACAATCTTTGATTATGAGAAAAAGGGTGAATATTTCAGTTGCACAGTGGCAGGATTAGTATTCTCCTTCCTTCTGCTATCTGTGTGTTACTGTTTTGAAAGTCCCCCTCGCTACAGCAAAGGACAACAAACTCCAAGCAGCAACTACACACTGAAAATGACAATCAACTCTGATAACTTCTACCCCTATTCCAGAATGATACTGGAACGTCAAAAAAAACCAACTCAAAACCCATCTCTTCAAGAAAGCCTTCAATAATTGACCGCTTTTGCCTCATCCAAACTGTCATAACCTTTTGTTTGCTTGTTTTTGTTTTATTTTCTCTGTTCTTGTTATGTAAATCGTCTTTGAGTATCTAGAAAAGTGCTATATAAATCTTACCGATTATTATTATTATTATTATTATTATTAACATGCCAGACCTATCTCCAGTACTGGCACAGTGCTAACAAAGTGTGGCTATGCAAGACTAGGATTATAGATCCTCTGGCGGGACAGTTTTGGCCTGCCGGCCATACATTTGACATCCCTGCATAAGATGGTCGATTGAACAGTCCAATCTAAATAATGAATTAAAATCTTTCTGTAGTTTGACTTTATTTGAATAAAGTGTCAAATTGTGTGTTTTCAGGTTTTAGAGAAAGATCACGTCAAAGTGAACCAGAAATCATTTGCTGCAGTGCTTTTTACGAACCCGATCAATAAGACACTAAAGAACTGCACCCTGACTCTCTCTGGAAGTGGACTGTGCAAAGACGAGGTGGAAAAGAGGTGATTATGTTTGGTGTTTGGGTGTTGTATGCTAATTATTGCTACAGGTGAAATATAAAAACAGTAGAACTCAGACTTGACATTTATATAAACACATCCTGAGTGATCTGATCAGCTCTAATGTATGGGTAAGGTGTCAAAAGACCACATTCGGAGGTCGGAGATCTTGAGTGGATATGTCCACATTCCTGTAGCAGTATGAACATTTATGCGTCCTGGGATGGATTGATGACGTCGACTCAGCTGATGTCCTCTGTGTTAAACTCCATCCATCCATCCATCCATCTTCTACCACTTAGCTGGGTCTGGTTCATGGGGGCAGCAGCCTAAGCAGGGAAGCCCAGGCTTCCCTCTCTCTGGCCACCTCCTCCAGCTCCTCTGGGGGGACACCGTGGCGTTCCCAGGCCAGCCACGAGATATAGTCCCTCCAGCGTGTCTTGGGTCTGCCCTGGGGCATCCTCCAGGTGGGACATGCCCAGAACACCTCCCCAGGGAGACGTCAAAAAGGCAACCGAACTAGGTGCCCGAGCCACCTCAAATGGCTCCTCTCGATGTGGAGGAGCAGCGGCTCTACTCTGAGCTCCCCCCGGATGGCCGAGCTACTCACCCTATCTCTAAGGGAGAGCCCAGCCACCCGGCGGAGGAAACTCATTTACGCCGCTTGTATCTGCGATCTCTTGTGACCACAGGTCAGGATAGGAACGTAGATTGACCGATAAATTGAGAGCTTCGCCTCAGCTCCCTCTTTACCACAACGAACTGGTACAACGCCTGCATCACTGCCAATGCCGCCCCAATCTGTCCTGTCAATCTCCCGCTCCTTCCCCCCCCCTCACTTGTGAATAAGATCCCGAGATACTTAAACTCCTTCACTTGAGGCAGTGACTCATTACTAACCTGAAGGGGACACTCCACCCTTTTCCAACTGAGAACCATGGCCTCAGATTTGGAGGTGCTGATACTCATCCCCACCGCTTCACACTTGGCTGCAAACCATCCCAGTGCAAGCTGGAGCCAACAGGACCACATCATCTGCAAAAAGCAGAGATGTGATCCTGAGGTCACCAAACCAGACACCCGCCATACCCTGACTGTACCTAGAAATTCTGTCCATAAAAATTATGAACAGAATCGTGACAAAGGGCAGCCCTGGTGGAGTCCAATCCACACCAGGAACGAGTCTGACTTACTGCCGGCAATGCGAACCAAGCTCTGACTCCGGTCGTACAGGGACCGAATGGCCCATAGCACCCTGTAAAGGGTAAAGAGCTGGTCCAGTGTTCCACGACCAGGACGGAATCCGTATTGTTCCTCCTGAATCTGAGGTTCGACTATCGGCCGGACTCTCCAGTACTCTGGCATAGACCTTCCCGGGGAGGCTGAGGAGTGTGATTCCCCTATGGTTGGAGCACACCCTCTGGTCCCCCTTCTTAAAAAAGGGAACCACCACCTCGGTCTGCCAAGTTAGTGTTAAGGTGTTTTAAAGACGTCTGAAAATGTTAAAAAGCCCACAGATTACGACTCTTCATACATTTGGTGCTGCGTGAGAGCAACAAGGGAAATATTTTAAGAAGATTCAAAACACCACCTCATGCAGTGAATAACAAGCAAAACAACATTCCACCTTAACATCTGCTGGTACAATGAAATTTGCAAAGACACATTACAAATCCAGCCTGTTCAAGTTGAAAGGAAGGCTATGTTTTATTTATTTGCAATATCGAGCAGGGAAGTGAGATCCAAACACAAGCCAAGTGTGAGCAGATGTATTTAGAGCTGTCCACTTGTGATCAGATCACTCTGGACGCATGTTAATGTTGGTCTGAACAAGACCTTATATCTCCTCCTCCTTTGCGTGATTCTGTAAATAAAGTTAATTTCAATTTAAGTTCAACTGTTGGACAAAACATCTGTCCTACTTTTTTGTAAGTAATCATCTTTTTGTGATGCCCACAGTCTTTCAGATGTGCAGCCAAATGAAAGCGTTTGTTTCACGGTATCCTTTACTCCGCACAAATGCGGAAAGAAGACTCTGGTGGTCGACTTCGACTGCTCCATCTTCAGAGACATCAAGGGCAGCCGCAAAGTCACTGTCAAAGCAGAAAAAGAAGAAGAAGAGGAAGACGAAGAGGAGGAGTTCGAGTAGGAGTCAAGACCAGAGCATTCCACCATTTATTTGCATGGTACTACTGCAGTATAGTTCTTCTGGCCAAGTGTGTTTTACCCTGATTCATACAGTGACTTCTAAAAAACAGAGCTGTGGGTGGGTGTATGGTGTATAAAAATAGCAACTAAAAACAGTTTCTATTTTGCTTTTTTCTTTGTACTGCAGGTGTAGAAATCCGTCCCTGTGCTTCTTTATTTCCCCTGTTTGACTGTTAAACATGAGCTCTAAAAAGACATGTAAAAGTAATTCCCAGAAACAAAATTTAAAGGAATATTCCACTGAAAATCAGCCTTTTGCTATCATGTGTATTTCAAGGTCTGTAATTTTATTCTGCAACATTACTGTTAAAAGCAGTTCAAGTAACTTCTGGCCTACAATACAGCCCATCAGTTCTTGCTAACATCTAGCTGACGAGTCAATGCTCTTGAACAAATACTCAAAACTCCTCTGTAGCCCTGTGTGAGCTGGTGTTACAGCTCCCCCTTGTGGTTTAAAAAAATGAATAAGAGCCCAAATGATGTACAAGCTCAGTGTATGGGAGGCTAAAACTGTGCAAACGACCAGGTGCTTCACACTGGAAAAATATGAACTACAGCAAAGCAAAATGTGGTTTGGTAAACTTACTCAACTCAAACTAGTTAATGAAAAAAGGATCAAATCGACAATGTACATGTGATAGGAAATTATAACAAAATATAATACAAATCAGTTACATTCTAGCAAAAAATGCCACTCAATAGAGCTGACTGCAAGAAATGCAGTAACATAAAAATGTTTGTGTCTTGTATCTTGCCTTTTTTGATCTTGCAAATAAAATGCTTACATCAAACCCTGAACTCTTTTGTTTCTTCAGTCACATTAATATAATATGGTAGTTGATAGGTGTGATGTGTATTTATACCTGTAGTTGCCAACCCGGAGGTCGGAATAAAACAGAGGTCACCAAATAATCAAAACAGTATAACACAGTATGGAACCAAAGAAGATAAATGGCTTTCAGTCCAGCACGGACTAGAGGGAAAACACGAATCTATGAATATCACATAATGACTAAAAACTAAACTTACATGTCTACAATGATTTGTAGGTAATGTATGCTGTTCAAAAATGCATTGTCCATGAACATTTACCCATTGGAACATATGAAGAACAACTTTACCATGACATATGGTTATGCACAGCAGCAAAGCAGCTCTACTCAACGTGTATTTATGAATCTGAGACCATGAAAAGTCTCAAAACCCACAAAAATGTAACCTGATCCACGTGTGGAGATGATATGTGGAGGATATGACACCAAATACAAGAAAGGTGACTCAGAGGGATTCTAACACAAATGGCAAAAGTCCACACATTCTTACTCCAGTAGAAGTTCAGACACTTTTGTAGAAAAGACTCTGGTAAAAGTCAAAGTACTGATTCAACTTCAACTTCTATAATGTGAAGACTATTAAACCATTCTTCAGTGTCAGCATTATGACAGTCCAGTCCAGTCTCCCTTTACTGTGTGTTTTGTCTTGTTACATCTTTTTCATCTTGTTATGTTTGTCATATGTTGTCATATGCACTGATAGATGCACCAAGGAAGGAAGGAAATAGAACCCCGAACCAGAAAAACACTATGTTAAATCAAAAACTGAAATCACTGATTAGTAAATTATCTTTGATCCGTATTACACTGAAAACAACAAAACAGAACATATTTGACATTTTACCCTATGAAATGTTTGGTTAAAAACTTTTTAAACATCCAGATTCCTTGAATCTTTTTTATTCTGTTCTACATCGTAGAGGCTGAAATATCCAAATCCCTTCCTATCATTTTCTCACACATTTGTTGTCAAACTGTCGATCCTGGGTCCATTTTTGCTCCTAAAGGACTAGATTTTTCTTGGATGCTGCTTTTAGACCAAATCATGACTATAATCACCTGTTCACATCACCTGTTTCAAATCACATTTTTATTTTAACTTATTATTTGTCATAAATTACTCCTGTTCCAACTGTTTCTTGAATGTGTTTCATCCTGAATGTGGTGAATAGATGTATATTTACAAATGAAATGAAGTCAACCAGACAAAACATGAATGTATATTGTGTTTATACCGTCTAAACTGAAACTGTCAAAGTACATTTTAATATCACTTCTCTCTTTTTATTTTGCACTTCCCATACTGTCCTGGCTGTTTCTGACTATGAGTTATATATGATTATTGCATAATTCCCCTTAAATGCATTAAAACTAAAGTAATGAGCCTGCTTCAATGTAACGTAAGGAATAGAAGGTACAGACATTGGTGTTAAAATGTAGGGAGAAAAAAAAAAAAAGATGTAATAAATACTGAATTAAAGAACAGGAATAAAAACATCTACTTGTGCAAGATGTCACAAAGATGTAAAATATAAACTTTGGAGTGGTATCTTTCATTTTTTCCCGAGATGAATTTTTGTTAATTCTCTGCAAAGTTAAACATGCAAAATGTGAAGGTGAAAAAGTATGCAAAAAACTAGAAGCGCTGATGATACAGTACATAAAGATGAGTGAAGCTCAGTACCTAGTGGTATGGAAACACCTGGATCAGCTTTTTTTGCTTTACCCAGGACACTATGGCAGTGGAAAAGGCTAGATTTGGCGTATTCGTAAAGCTCCTGCTGGTGGTCTTTTAGACTCTTCAGTACGTGAGGCGCCATCCATCCAATGTGTCATTGCAGTAGTCAACGTACCCCACCACGTTTTCCTTGATAAACAGGCCAAACTGCACTTCATCTGATTCATAGCACCCGTAGACGCTGCCGAACACATGGAATGACGCTGAAAAGCAGGAGACAACCTGATTAATGTCTCCATAATCATCAAACTGCAGAAACATAACACAACGTAATAATCCGATGAAGGCATAATTCATCTAGAGATGTTTGTGCACTAAATGTGAAGCTAGAGCCAGGAGACCACTGTTTAGGAAACAGAGAGAAACTTTCTTAGGGCGCTTTCACACGTACTTCGTCAGGTCCAGACTTTCAGAGCTTCCCGTTTGATCTGAACCAAATTTGCAGGTGAAACCTTCCCTGGACCACAGTGTGGACCAAACAGTGAGGCTTTGGTCTGACCAACTGAACCGTGAATAATGTATGGTGTGAAAACACATTTTGGATAGTCACCAAAAAACAAAATAAGAAGAAAATCCAATAGAAAACAGAAGCACAACATCCATCTATAAAGGAAGACGCAGCACACGTAGCTGATGACAACAGGATGGATTAGTCCATTACCAAAATTACAGTGTAGAAGCAAAACCTGACTGTAGACAGTGTTACAAATACGTGAATCTTGGTTCAGACTTTCAGGTGTGAAAATGCCCTTAGACTTGGACTGGTGTAGACTTGGTGTAGATTACTGATTATAAAAACACTCCGTTAAAGACTCATAATAACTTATGTTAAACATATGAGTTTAAGAGTGATTTTTTTAAACACATTTTACTCCACTTGTCCATATATAACCCAGTTATTCTGATTTAAGTCTTTAATGATCAGATCTCACAAGAGAAGGCTAAAATAAAATAGAAATCTGTAAATAAATAAATAAATTCACTTGTATTTTTGCATCTGTCAGTGAACGATTATTACTTAAGGTTATTATATATAAACTTCTTTTTTTATGTGCAGTTACTTATGTTTAAACACACAAGACGTGACGGCAAGCACAGCGGGCTGCTGGAGAAGACAAGCAGTGAAAAGAAGGACAGAAAAATAAGGAAACAGAGATACAAACAAAACAATAATAATCTAATCTAATAAGTAAAAAGTAGAAGGTAAGACTTAAACTAATAATAATATAATAATAATAACATAAACATATAAATATAGCCTTATTTTAATGTTAGTAGTAACTGCACAAACACACATCTAAACAGAGCACTTTGCACTAAAGTCACTGAAAGGTGAAATAGTGTGTCCCGCAGTTTCTTACTTGTTGCAGAAGCAAAAAGAGCTCCAGTGAACATTAAAATTAAAAGCACAAACGGAGTCATCGAGAATATAAACCTGTTGGTTACAGACTAAAACAACTGTAAGAGGAAGCAAAAACAAAGAATGTAGAGATATTACAGATAAAATACTTGTGTCAGATTTGTTCAGTCCAGTTTCCAGGTAGATTAGATTTATAGCTGCCTAAAAATACTAAGTATTCAGGTCCTTTACTTGAGTAAAAGTACTAATAACACACTGAAAATACTCCACTACAAATAAAAGTTCTGTATTCAAAACCGTATTATTATCGACAAAATGTAGTTAAATGAATGAAAAGTAAAAGAAAACCCAGAGAGCCAGCGTGACGCCAAGAGTCCAAGAAAGATTCCTAAAAAAGAAAATTCAATCTTTACCATTTACATGCTACCCACACTTGATTAGGAAATCTGGCTGCCTATTTTACCACTGCTACGCCGATGACACACAGCTCTATTTATCGGTCAAACCTAAAGGATTTCTCCAATTTAACCAACCTTCAACACTGTCTGTCTGAAATCAGTAACTGGATGTCTTGTAACTTTCTTCAAATGAATCAAAGTAAAACAGAAGTTCTAGTTTTTGCCTACAGCTCTGCTACTATTCACCAGTTTCTCGATCCGTTAGCCTCCAATGCAACATCCCACTCCAAAAACCTGGGCCTCATTTTGGATCACCAACTCAAATTCAATAAACACATCAATTCTGCTATTCAGACCTGCTACTTCCACCTCAGAAACATCAAAAATACGCACATTCCTGTCAACCCAGCGGCGGGAAACCATCGTCCACGCTTTTGTGTCCTTACTGCAACTCACTCTTTTCCTGTCTTAGCCAAGATTCAATAAACCGGTTACAGTTAGTACAGAGCTCTGCAGCAAGATTACTCAGGTCCTCATATCGCTCTCATATCACCCTATATCACACTAATTCACCCTATATGTCCCTTCACTTCCAATCTATTTTAATTTTTAATCAGATTCAAAATCCTCCTCCTCGTCTGCAAGGCTGTAAACAGTCTTGCTCCACGTTGCATTCAAGAATTCCATACCCCTTATATCCCTGTTCAGCCTCTCAGGTCATCGGAGCAAGGTCTACTAGACTGTGCGTTTGGGGTCCTAGGTCCCAGGTTTTGGAAGAGCCGGCCTCTGGGAGTCAGGACAGCAAACACCCTCGAGAGTTTTAAAACACAGCTTAAAGCTTATCTATTTTCAATATGTTTTCATGCCTGATTTTTTTAGTGGTATTATTGCTATGTATGCTTTGTGATGTGCTCTTGATTGTGTTTTTACTTTTGTAAAGCACTTTGTAACTCAAACTAAGGGTGCTATATAAATAACTGTTTACTTACTTACTTACTTACTTACTTACTTTGAAAAGCTGGAACCATGAATTGTTTTTATATGAAACATGACTGAAACACTTATCATTTGACATGGAGAGTTGTGTTGTGCTACGATAGATCTCCATTTACAATGAAAACTACACTTTACTCCTAAACTGATTAAATAAAGCATGTTCACTAAAAGACTAACGCTCGACACAAATTCACATCTTTTCCCTTCACTCTGTGTCAACATGGCCTGTAGTTATTTCAGATTGGAGATACTACAAAACCAGGGATCTTCTTAAGGACCATCATTTTGTATTTAGATTTAAAATTACAGGTTTCACTGGTTTTTAGTCTGAAATGGACTATTTCATCCTGAGTTTTCAAAACTATTTGACTTATTATTACAAATCTTTAAAATGTGGAAATCTCTTGCTTTCTTTGTCACGTTTTGCTTGTTATTTTGTCATAGTTCTTTAACATTTAACACAAGTTACATTGCCTGGTTTTCTCCGCTGAAGGTGTTTCATCCTCAGACCAGCAGAGGGCACTGTGGACCTCTGTATGGTTACTGTCACATGCTGGGGTTTTTTGACGGTGACGATACCAGAGTTTATCAGAGAAGAAAAAAAAAAGGTCTGAGAGAGAAGCAGACGCCATAAAAGGAGATCATAAAAAAAGAGATAAGTGGGATGATTTCACATCGAAACAAGTAGACTGGTTGGTGGCTGGCTGTTGCTCTGTCTGTCTGTCTGTGTAAATATATATATATATTATATTACAGATATATAAACAGACACTACTAAAAGTTTTAGAAGACTTCCACTTTCTCCAAGGCACAAGATCTACAGTTTTAAAGGTTATAATGGTCTGTCTGTTAAAGGTCCATGATTTAGGAGAATCTAACTGCAGAAATGGACTATAATATACATAATTACACTTTCATTTGTGTATAATCACCTGAAAATAAGAACTGTTGTGTTATCATTCCTTTAGAATGAGCCATTTGTATCTACAGA
>JAPQRN010000021.1:10241845-10258154 GCA_037367275.1 Coranthus polyacanthus
GTGTGTGTCTGGGAGGTTTTTGGACTCGTTGATTACTCATCACCATGCTAACACACACACACACACACACACACACAAACACACACACACACACAGACTGTAATAGGCTTATCCAGCGCTGCAGTTTTTAGTCTTTAAACCAGGACTTTTTTCTTTCCCGTCGAGAATGAAAGAATATTTTCTATCAGCTAAAACAACACTGACTTCTAAAGAAACCTTCCCACGCAGTCAGGCAGCGAGACGCGCAGACAGACAGATATTATACGAACCTTAGAAGGACAGACAGACACTCACTTATCTTTACAGAAACCATAGACTGAAGCCAGAAAAAAAGCCAAAATATCACACTAAGGGGAGCTGCCATCCTTGACACATTTTGCAAATCTGTGCAGTAGAGATCTGGAGCCAGGACATCCATTCACCGCCCATGTATGTGTGTAGGGGGTTCATGACCACGAGGGCTGCCAGTCTGAACATAAAAACATAAAAACTGAACAATGCTGCTGTAAGAACCTGCAGATACTGGAGGACTGGCTCGGATATTTTGTCAGAAAGCAAACAAAATACAATGGTGGAAGAAGTCGTCTGATCCTTTCATTGAAGTAAAAGTACTCATAGCACACAGTGAAAATATGCTTCACCTCAAATAAAAATTGTGCAGTACAATGATCCCATTCAGTGTTTTACTGCTGATGTTTTTGGACTTATGTTACTGCACCAACATGAGATGAGATGTAGTGGAGTAGAAGTGTAAAATTGCATAAAATGGAAATGCCTTAAATTTGGACTAATAAAAGTAGCTTACTACTTACATTCCACTAAAATACAAACATTTTACTACAGTTATTCATATTCAACAGTTTTGTAACTTGTCAAATTCGTTAATTGACAACAATCCCTTACTATGTTGTCAGAGTTTAGTTCTGTAAATATAAGGGTTTTTTTTAGACAGTGTTGATTGACTGATGCTCAAATTGCTTATGAGCATCCTGCTTATTACACTGTTAGATTCTGTTGTTTAGTGACATTTAGTACCCTAAAAGGTCATTTTGTCACATTTGAGTGAAAAGACAGAACAAGCCAGGTGATGTAACCATTACTTTTTCTTTAACCCTAAACAAGTTGTTTTTGTGCCTAAGCCTGACTAAACCTGCCTGTACAGGTGCTACCCCATTTAGTATGATATGCTGTTGCCTATATCTCAAACCAGTTCTTCATATTTTGACAAAGAACTGACTCTCGACCAACAAAACTGGTTCCGGAGCAGCACTGGCACTTTGCTGGTCTAACCTAAAACCGCTTATGTCAGGGGGTGGACGTGGGATTATCATCACTAAGAAGATCAACACAAAATTTTGACTTCTATTTAAAAAATAAAAATGAGCAGAGCCAATGTAGCATCTGTTTTGCCTAATCCAGAGACTAAAACAACCACAGCCTCAGTATGAAGGTGAAATCGAAAAAGCAGCGGTACCCAGAGGAGACAAACGCTGACCGGATACTACATGCTACATACATATATAGAGAATGGCCAAATACGTCAGGGCACATTGCATTGTGGGTAGCGGCGGCCATACTGTGGGTCACCTGTTGTCAATTAAACGTACACAGCGATAGTAAACAGTAGTTACTAGAGCGATAACAACCATTATTTACTAGAAGAAAAAGCCGATGGAAGACGTTCAGATAAAGAGACAGCTCAACACAAAAGCAACGGAGCTACTTGGGGAAAATAACAGACATTAATGGGATTGGTCCAGATGAAAACATCAGGTGATCTGAACGAGCTGCCTCGAGTAGCATTACATTGACACTTTAGCAGTTTTATTTGCACTACATCAGGGGTCTCAAACTCGCGGCCTGGACAATATTTTGTGGCCCCCTACTTGACATCAAAGTTTAGTGTTAGTGTGGCCCGTGCGTTTTCCTCACACACACCTTTTTGCCAAGTCGTTGTACGAGTCATGGCCCTGGGCGTTTTATATTTTTTATCACTTATGGGCAACTATCGCTCAGGCTCGTGACAGCTTCCGGTGGTGTTTGTTGACGAGTTAGCCAACGCCAATTTGCAACGTTAGTCACTTGGTTGAAACGTGATTCCGGAGTGACACCAAATGAAAGGAAAATATATCCTGTCACCCAGTGCAAGGTACAGAGGACTTAGGAAGTGGGCGGACTCAACAAGACCTGATAAAGACAGCAGAGTGTTGCAATAGGAAAGGGAAAAGAATTACATAGATAGCAAATAGCATGAGATGGGCAGCAAGAACAAAAGCCAAATGGTTAGAACCTGAATATTATGAAGAAGAAGTTATAGATTATTATTACAAGAGAAATAAAGTAAAGGAAAAAGGACAGATATGTGCGTGTGTGAAGAACCGTTCATGTTCTCAACTGTTATTAATAAAGATTGAGAAGATTAGCTCAGTTGTACTTTTTTTTGGAATAGTTGATGTGGCCCAGCCTCACCCAGACTCTACGTCCAGCGGCCCCCAGGTAAGTTGAGTTTGAGACCCCTGCACTACATTGTATTACACAATGTGGTGTGTGCACAAGAAATAGACATTCAGAAATGAAACTGAGCTTTCAACATTAATGGTAACTGTTTGTTTTTTTTAGGCATCAGCTCCACGGTGTGCGGCTCAAACCCACTGGCCGCCACTCCTTCACAGGCTGCTGTCTTGTCCTGTCCTGTTTTGTCTTGTCTGGCCGTAATGCTAGTTCACTTCGCTTTGTCGTGTATGAACCGAGTGTATCTCATTGTTTCGCCCTATATGGTAATTTTATCTCATTATTAAACCGTGTTCATTTTGCTTTATTGGGTCATATATTCTCTATTTTATCCATTCTCTCCTGTGCAGTTAACTGGCTTGTCCACTGGTTTAACTTGGTATTTGGTATTTCTTTATTGCGCTTGTTTTACTGTTTTGTGTGTCACTGTTCACTGTCTTTAATGTAGCTTCGGCTGGGTTACTTTGTCTTTTATTTTGTTCTTTTCATATTGTTTCTTGTATAATTGTCTTGGTTACAGATTAAGTTACTCCATTTTGTTGTATCATTTTCTTTTTGTCCATGATCTGGGTTTTTCTTGGGTTTGTGTATTTCATTTTGTTTTCTTTTGCATTAATTGTTCACAACCTTGCTTTTTTAATGCCTTGAGTTTTAGCCATTTATGTGCAAGACTGCACAAATATCTTTTGTTACAGGGTAGGAGCTGTGGTGGTGGCTTCCCTTCACAATCCCCCTCAGCGAGTGTCCATATGGTTGATGTGCAGTTCACATGGTGTTAATTTAGGATCCCTTCTCCCCCTTGTCCGGCTGGCCCCCCTGGTAAGCCCCCAGCCCTGACCATAAGCATTCTCTTGCTTCACCGAAACTGTGCTTTCCTAACTCAACTCATTGTAGGTGCTAAGCAAGTGTTTAATCACCACCAAACTTTTGTCTTTTTAATATTGTTCAATAAGTTGCTTGCTATTAAAGGAATCCCGTCTCCATCCATCTCGTGCTCGCAAACCAAAAATCCACCGCACTGCCACATGAAGGTGATGTTTACTCGTCTTACTGTAATGCGTTTACTCATGCCATATGATGTCTCTGTTAACTTGCTGACCTGAGTTGCTTCCAAGCTGGAAAACTGAAACATTTCACTCCATTTGCGATGCGTTTTCCACGCCGGTCTTGAGAACAGTTATGGGAGTTGATAACACAGCAAGTATTCACCATTCCACTGAAATTTTAAGTTGGAAAATATTAATATCCACAACATCGAAACGTCAGTCCTCATTTACTGATCGCTACCGAAGCCTCTGTGACCCCAACTTCCACAGTGCCTTGAGGCATGACAACACGATCCCGTAATAGATATTGCACGCTATTTTCTATAACAATATAGTGCAGTATGGTGTAGCTATGTGGAAACTAATGTAGTGTACTACATAGTCACATGAGTACCAGGCTTATCACCATAGATACAATTTATGTTTACATAAGTATATGTTACATTTTTACAAAGAGTGTTTGTTACTACCTAACGTTAGCTTGCTTATTAACTCCTTTCAACACTTCAAAATGTAAGAGTATGCCATTTTTTGCTGCAACTAATGATTTGTATGAAAATATATAATAGCAAACTGTACTGTAACAGATTTATGTATGTAGACAACTTACACTTGTAGTCGCTCATCTCCCCTGCGATGTACGCTCATGTTGTCAAAATTTTCTGTATATCCAAATATAATTTGCAACCCACCATTAAACAAAAGAAGAAGATGACCGTAATGCAGTATATCACAGATAGCTTAAGCTGTGAAATTTGGCCAGAGTAGTATACATGTGGGTGCATTTGACGTACTGCAGATTTTCAGGGTTGTCACATACTATTTGATTCTTTTGGTCAGAATCTGTTATGCTAGTAGTAGATACTACTACATGCTATTTTGAACACAGCCAAACTGTCTCTTTGCAATGTAGCATAAAGTAAAAGAGTATAAAAGCAAAGAGTCAAAACTGGTGTTTTTTGACAACAGCTCCCAGTCCAACATGGCGGCGGCGTTGCTCTAATGCTACACATGTCCATGGAACAAGAAATTGAGTTCCACAAGTTGTTTGAATGTAGTAAAGAGTATAGACAAAGAGAGTTGAGGAAGTTGATTTTATTTCAGAACCGCTTTCAGTCCAAAATGGTGGAGAAGTAGCTCTGTTGCAATAGAACGATAAGTTCTGGGAAATGTAAGGTCTTTGACATAACGTGACTTAACTTTGGATGGCTAGCTAGCTTTTCTGCATTACCCAAGCAAGCATAGCTACTAATGTCTCACATCAGTATTGAGTTTGACATTCGTAACATTGATTTGAGACAATAGGGACAATATATTGGTTGGTAATTGTTGAAAACAGGGAGTTAGGAGGGCAGTTATAATGTAAGTAAGACAGGCACCAAGTCAGGTATTCATTTATTTCGGGATAGAAACAGACAAGAGAGGCGTTGAGCAGGTTGTTAATTAAGATGTAAGTAATACGTTGGGTCAGGCAGTGAGACGAGAGAAACAGAGAAACAGTAAGACACAAAGTCATAACCTGCGAAACAGGCAGTTAAGACAGACAGGCAGACATTCAGACAGACAGGAAATTGAGAGGCATCAAATCTGTCACACTGTAATCAGATTAGTCTGATTATACAATGACCTCATTAAATCGACAACACACACAGACACGCTGTTGTTAGAGCTGCACTGAAGTGAAAATAACCTGCCAGACTCTATGTGTGTGTGTGTGTGTAATATTGTCTATAAAATTTGATCTGAAAGTGCATGCATCTAAATGTGAGTGTGTATTTTATCCACTTGCCTGCTGTTTTTAATTTTCTGGATTGCAATAAAGCATACATAATGTGTGTGTGTGTGTGTGTGTAGGTGTTTGTGTGCAGCCTCACTGCCTCTTTTCATCTTTTTAATTTGTCTCGCCTGCTCACTCGGTCTGTCTCTGCTCACTTTGCTTCTCTGCCATAAAAGCACAAATCTACTACAAAATATCATTATGATGTACATGGAAAAAAAAAACCGCAGCCGCTTTAACTCTGTCCACATGAGATTGAGTCTATGGTTACACTGAGTGAGACATGGGTGTTTGCTGGGTAAAAATAGTTTAAAGCCCTGCCACGTACTAATACATTCACACATAAACACCCACATATGCTTTATTCTACAAATGTGCCAAATGTTGAGATAGTGCTGAGCTGTAGCATTATATTTACAAGTCATGTCACTTTAACGGTAATCCCCCAAAAAATCCTTTCTTGACATTTTGCCCACATTTCCATCAGATTCGATTTAGACGGTTTGTCTTTAATGGTGGTTCACATCCACAGAAGTGTATTGAAGTGACACCAGGAAAAAAAACACAAAATCCAGACAAATGGCAGATTTATTGCCATTTCTTGGAGATGTGGTGAAAATATACAAAAAGAATCCAACAAAAGAATAATAAATAAACATATAATATAGAAATAGAGATATATTCATTGTAGAAAATGTGCTAAATGGATACTGTGTATATATTAAATGAGCTGTTCAGTGCAACTATTCATGGAATACGAAGATAAGTGTGTAAAAAGTTGTGTTAATTCACTGTATCAGGTAGACGTTAGGTCAGACATTTTTCACAATTCTGAACATTTCATATTCCCTCTGGGTGTTCAATTAGTCCAACTACTTTATTTGATGGCGTGAAATTTCAGAATAATAGTAGAAAGAATAATTAACTTCAGCTTTTATTTATTTTTATCACAATCTCCGAGGGTCAAAAGTTTAGTTTTTTACTAAACTTTAATATTTGATTGCACGGTGTTTAAATTGTCTAACTTGAATCAAACGTTTTTGAGTTCTGGTCCAGAGCTCATGACTCTGAGTCAGGTTTGTGGGTCTCCTCGCATGGACCGCCTTTTTCAGTTCAGCCCACAAATGTTCTATTGGATTAAGGTCAGGGCTGTGTGATGGTAGCACCAAAACATCTACTTTGTTGGCCATGTTTTACTAGGGTCACACTACATGATGTCAGCACAACACAGTTGATACAGGGCGTCAGTTTGTCTGGGAACAAGAGATGGACGTCAAGCGCAACAATCAATCGCTTTGTCTTGTGTGTCATCGTATCAGTGTGTCATAGTAGACCATAGCCGACTCCACATCTGTGACTCTTCACAACATCCTGACAGAAAGACAAAAACGTCTGTCCGCACCAAAGTGTTCGGATTTAGTCTGAGTTTGTGTAACGTGTTGTTTTGCTGCTGCTGAAGAAATAATGACAAATTATTTACAAATAAATTACAGTTTTATTGTAAGTTTGTGACTGCAAGTACATTGCTTATCCATGAATGAATAAAGGATTTCTGGATGCATCCACGGTGCAGGTCTGTACAAAGGTGTGTCGGTTGGTCAGTCCCCATTACGTTTAAAATGTGATATCTCAGGAACTGCTTGACAGAATGTTGCACCAATGTTCATTTGGACGCAAGGATGGACTGATTAGATCCTGGTTGCAACATAAACCTCTGTGTTTCAACCCTCTGCTACATGAACACTGGCATCCATAGCGGTTTGTATGATACAGGAAAAGAGCTTTGACGCCTCTGTGCAAAGACTGTGGGTCACACGACGAGGACAGTATCGGTTGTTAATCCGTCAAAGACACCTGGTAAAAATAATGGTCACCTCACCATATGTTGTAGTTTTGTGCACTGCAAAGCGCTCTGTGCTACTATGTCACGGACATGGCGGAATCTGTCACGCAATGCGTCAGAATGTTGTGATTTGCCACAGATACGGCGTTGGTTTCGTCCACTATGACACACTACACAAGATGTAGCAATTGATAGTCGCACCTGACATTTGAAGTTATTTTCAGTCATAACTGATAGTGATTGAGACAACTGCATGAGCAGATCATGATGCAAGGATAGCGGACGCATCCAATTGAACTACATCAGATTGGTATGGATTTCTCCTGACTGCCATTCAACTTTATGGAAATGATCAAGTATATTGTGTAGTGTGAACCCAACATTAAGCCACGTTGTTACTGTTTTGAAAGTATGCCCTGGATCATTGTCCAGCTCAAAGATCCACTCCCATTTCTAATGACAACGGTCACTTTTTACAATTCCCGGAGGCTATAGTCTGCCAGGCGGAAATAGTTTCCACTGTAAAAAAGTGACAAGGCATTTTGAGCAGTTCTGTTAAAAACTAGTGCTCCCTTGTTTCACAAAGAAGAAACATGTCACCCAGTGTAATGACGAGGCTCAGCGGTGTGTTTTTGTGGAGCTCTACAGCAAGGACAAATAACATACTGTAAATTGGGTTACAGATTCACAGACAATAGCATTTGTAGGATGAATTAAACGCTGGTCTTTCAATAGAACTTAGAAACAGCCATGCAAACAGCTGCAAACTACACCTGTGCACATTCAGCAGCAGGAGAAGCATGTTCAGTTCAAAGCCATATTCAATATTCGGGGTGAAACATTCATGATGCAAAATGTAAAATGTGTGATTCCTCTTTGTCTCGTCCTTGGCCCTGTGTTTGCTTTTCCTCTTACTTTTTTTATTCTCCGTATCCTCCCTACCGCTCGTTCGTTTCCCCCATCCTCTCCTTCTCCCTTTGTTTACAACACAATCTCTTCTCGACAGAGGACATTTTTAATAGTCTACTGCGTCTAGCCTCAAACAGAAGCGGGGATGGGGAGGGGGCGAGCGAGGGAAGGATGAGTGTAGACAGAGAGAGAGAGAGAGAGAGAGAGAGAGAGAGAAGTAGAGGGAGGTAAAGGTGGGGGGGGGCAGACAGATAGACAGACACAGGGTGAGATAATGAGATAGAGAAGGGATGAGAGACTGAGAGAGAGAGGTGGATTTGTTATTCTTGCAGGGTGTTGCACAGACACAGACGCAGACAGACATTACCTCACACAGCTGCTGCAGTGAGAGGAGAGGGTGACAGTATGTGTGTGTGTGTGTGTGTGTGTGTGTGTGTGTGTGTGCGTGCGTGCATGCAGCCAGGCATGAGCCTTGTTTGTAATATCCTGAAGCACAAATTTTAGTCAAACGTCAGGCCTTTATCAGAGAGAGTGTTTCCTCACGGAGCTGAAATTCAAAAGGCAATTTCAGCTTACAATGTAGGTCTTCTTTTTGTTAGTGATACCAATGATTGCCTTTCCAATCCAATACAAAGTAAAAGGCAGACTCGCATCACCGATACCAATACTTGTTGGGCTGCCTTCAACGTTTTAGCTCATAGCGGACAACAATCGATGCCGCATCTGTGATGCCTCACGATGTCCTGCCAGTAAGTCTAACATGTTAGAGTTCTTCTGACGCTTCTGTGACGTTATCCAACAGCAGCACAGCGTTCTGCAGTGCACAGCTGTAAACACGGAGAAGAGGTCATTATTTTCACTAGTGTTGTAGTACTCCATCTGTGTTGGTCTTGAGACTGTTTTTAAGGCCACTTTTTCGCTGTCTCAGTCTTGTCTCACAATTGACCGCATTTTTACTTGTTTCGGTTTCTGGCAAACAGGAATCAGGGTTTTATTCCAACACCAGTCACCATAGCTGCAGGGCTTTCATGAAATTGCCTGTGCTTTATCTGATTCATTTGTTAACATCATTTCTGTGATTTCATGTAAAACCTCCTGCTTCAAATGCACCAAATAACCTAGTTCTAATTATAAAGTTTTGAGAAGAACGTGTTCATATTAGCGTGTTCATATTAGCTGCCTATGTAGAGTATATACCGTGGAAACCTCTTATAGTTATCACGTCTGCCAAATTACCTAATTTAGTTTGAATATATTGCTAATGCAGAGTAGAGACTGAGAAGACAAGACATGTGATGACAAATTGTTGAAATGACAACACAAGTAGACCACATAGAGCTATTTAGCATATGCTAGCTATGTATAAACTATGTTATGTCGACGGTATAGTTACCAGTTATAGTTTGGTCACATCATACCATACCAGTCATATTCTTGTGTAGCTATTTGAAAAACCTGGTTACCATTTTGCCCTTGCTGTGTATCTGACCTGGTCTCAGTTTAGGTGGTCTTTTACCCACCAGTTCTCTTTGAAGGACTAAAAGCGCATACTGTTTTGTTTGTGCGACCCAAGAACATCAACACTGTTTTTCTTTTCTTCTTTTTTGGAAGGTTTTTCCCAACTCAAGGCAGCCAGTATCAAAGAGTATAGAGACAAGTTGTTTGTCAGTATCGTACGCACAGCTTCGGACGTCAGTGTTTATGTAGCTGAGGGTTATGCACTGTGAAACTTATGAAAGTTATAACATAATAACATGGAGACTGTAGTTGGAACCAAGACAGCATGTTTAAGTGCAACTATAACGCATGTGAAATCCACCACTTCCATTCTTACCTTTAACGATAAAAGCTGTAGACAGAGACACTTAAATTCACTCAAAGTGTTAAGCATTTACATTCTTTTTTTTATAGTCAGTTTACAGCAAATTAGTTTACAGGTTTATTGGTGGCTAGCACCGACGATAATAGACTCCAGTTGAGTTAAATAACTCAGTTCTTGATGGACCTTTTTCTCAGGTAGTTTGTCTCTGATTTGTGTGTGAAAACCTTGTTAGATGAGGAAGTATTTTGTACAAACAAAATGTCTTCATTGTGCATGCAACAGCAGCAGAGACACTGCTAGTTAATGTACAGAGAAAGTGATCTGATGTGAAAAAAAACACACTGTAGACACTTTAGGGAATGACCCACACCCTTAACCCCAATTTGTCTGCATACGATGGCAGGTGTTTGCTTCTTGCTTCTCTCTCAGAGATATGAGATATAAACATAAACATAGATGTATGAGGCATTTAAATGAGCCATGCTGTTGTTATTCCGACTACAGTTGCAAATAGTTTTGCTGCAATTGTGTCAATACATCCATAAATGTTGAGTTTTAAGGGTGTTTGGGAACAGAACAATTCAACCGACCAGAAACCTGTCATTAAGCTGTCAGCTGTTCCGCATTCATTTTCTATTTCACAACAAGCTTTAATTAAAACTGTAATCGCCAATCGAGTCAGACGTGACTCTGCTGTTCTACTCCGTGGCTCCACACAGAGACTTGGAAAAGCGGCTTCTCTTTCCCACAGAAACGACGTCAGGTGCGTCTATATTTATATTTAGCCTGTTGATTTGGACTGAGAGGAGAGAGCTGCAGAGGGAAGATGTGTATTTTCAAATTATGGCGTTTTTTTTTCCTGATTTCAGCTCCTGCAGCTATAACATATAGTCCAACAGTGGTGTTTGCATGTTTTAACCTACATTACAATTATTTAACATTACTGTCCACAGAGTTATCCAGTTTTGAGAGTTTGATATAGAGGAGTTTGTTCAGTGGCAGATTGCTGGCACAGAGCTGCTCAGCGGTCAGACTCAGGAGATCTTTTGTCCCCAGAGCCATCAGGCTCTTCAACTCCTCCCAACAGGGCTTAGTTGACTTCTGGCTCTGATGCTTTCTCTTTCAGTTTTTGCTCTATTTCACTGGTTATATTGACCCTGCTGCACCTTATGTCACCTTAACTACTGTCACTGAACTGTGGAACCTTTTACCTACTATCTCACAGCTTCCATTTGTACAAGACCTTGTACATTCAGTGCTGGGGATTTAAGAAATGGAAGTAATAGTAGTATGTATTTAGAATACAAAATACGAGTAACAGCATTTATACAGCTGTTATAATTTAAATATGTGGTAATTGGAAAACAGTTATATTTTAAAATGCCCAGCTAATGTTTTTTTTAAGTCTGTATTATTTGCTCTGAAATTTTAAAGGCATTGCTAATTTCCAAAAGCCCTTGAGTTAAAACAAACAAGTTGTATCTTCACACAGCGCCGTCTACCTGTCCACACACGACACATAGGATGGGTGTTTACACACAGTCAGGCAGAAATGCATTACTGTCCTGGAAATTCAAGAATCATTTCACATTCATAGATGGATGTGCAACCACTGTGCAACCACTGCTTTTTTGTCCAGCTAAATTTAAGGATCACTCATCAAATTGCCTCACAACCAAACTAACTAAGTCAAATTGGCACCTTACTGGCATTTCATTTCATTAGTCATTTATTTTCATCTTTGTTTACTGGTTTTCAAAAACATTGCCTTTTCATCCTTCCTTTTTGCCAGACAAAACATCACCCTGCTTTTGTGTTTACATATACTTACAGCTTACATCTCTACAGCAAATGCTATTTCAGAGTGACTCATGTCTTCAATCCACTTTAGGTAGCAGCATTGTGTGCATTCATTCACACTTTTTCATGCAATGATAATGTAAGAGAATGTTGAAAGTATGTCCAAAGTAGTTAACCATTTTACATACACCAAATCACCGGCAGCTCATTTTAGGTGTAGGATTGCATTTGAGCCGTGTTTAATGATGTAGTTTGGGGTGTTTTCACCAACATGAAACTACAAGATGTTCCCTTTCAGTTGAAGTCTAATACATGCATTTTGGCCTCAGCATTTGTGGTGTGACTTTTGCATTCATGTTGTTGCTTTTGCATTCGTGTTGTGGACCGTCTGGGCCACTGCAAAACATCGATGGAATATTAAACTGCCACAACTAAACATATAAAGAATTATTTCTTTGACAAACTTATGATTGGTTAGGGAGCTGTCCAAAGGGAGCATTGGCGTGTTTAACATCTGGTGAAGACAAGCCAAGTTAAGCATTTTAGCCATGATTGTGCAAGTCCTAACTGTGCTCTTAAAATCTAATCCCAAACTAACCCTGTGTGGATGTTAGTATCCTTAAATGAGTTGTTTCTTTGTTCCCATTACCGTTTTGTTGGGCATTTATTTCCCATAAATGTAGCAGCACACACACCCACAAACACACAAAGCAGTCGTGGAAGAGTGGGATTGCTCAAGCCTGGCGTTTTTCGGTACAGGGCTAAAGTCAGATTAGTACTAGTCTGTCTGACTGCTTTCACGGAGAAACATGCTTAATCCCTGTTTAATCCCACCTGCAACGGGATTGGCCACCGCCTAAGACTCTGACGGCTATTACCCTGAACACAGGCATTAGACACAGACTACCACACACCTGGACCGAGAGGCATAAACACGCAGGCAGAGAGAGATGTTAATATGTTTATGTTACATCTCTGCCTTATAATGCATGTCAAATTCCAATTGAATTGAAAAAGAAAGAGAGAGGGTGAGAGGAAAGAAAATTACAAAGCGAGAGGGACAAAGAGGGATTACGACGAGGACAGGTTAAGAGGACCGAAAAAAGAAAAAAGAGTGTGGAAATAATCGACTGTATATAAATAGTGGACAAAGCCACTACTGTTGTGGAGCTATGAGATGGTCGCCATCGTGACTTTTTTGGAAACAAGTGCTCATATAACAAGAGTTGGAGCTCACCAAGCTAATGCTAACTTACCAACCACATCGACTAACACGGCTACTTAATAAACATTAATACATATAGTTGTTTTTAATAATAGTAATGTCAACTTTGGGTGATGAATAAAAATGGTAGTTAGCGCTAGCTTGGCTAATTAGCAGGCCAGCTGACAGACTACCTAATCCAATATGACTTAATGCTAACATTAGCTAATATAGCTAAGTTACGAGGTTATGAGGCTTCCTTTTGACTCAGTAAAGTTTGAACTGACATTTGTGGATGTAACTTTGTGTTGAGGAGCTTGACAAAGGTTAGTTTCAGTGATCCTGACCCACGTGGTTCTATCAGGTCTAGATGAATGACGGTTCTTGACACGGTGTCGTCTGAGGGATCATAGATCACGGGGTTCAGTTTAGACTTGAACCTTGAACCCTTTATGTACTGAAATACATTAAGATACCTTGAATCTTTTAATTCTGCTTTGCACCACAAAGGGTAAAATATCCAAATTCCTCTTAAACCCCCAAAACTCACACTAACACTAAAAATAAATGAAAACTAAAGTAAAACTAGTCCATTCCAGGACCCCAGCTTTCTCAGGAAATACCTCCTGTTATCCAACTACTGCCCAAGGTACTGATATTATACCTAACATGGGTATAACATGGACAGGTCAAACACCACTAGACACACCTGATTAGCCTCCAAACTCAATAAGTCAGCAATGTTTGCAAAAGTCACCATTCGAGGGATCCTAACATGCAGGATGCTCGGTGCAAAGGTAGCAAAAGTTACATGTTTTAAAGCATCTTTTAGTCAAACTGGATTTTACCGGCAGGGATAAGACAGTAATAAATAAGCACACTCACTGTCAAGGAAAGTAAGACGAGCAGAGAAAGAGCAATCATGAGCCCAGTGATTCACCGCCTCAGTGTTGAAAAGAAGGCTGTGATAGGGAGAAAGAAACAGACAAAGAGTGACCACACCTGGCTGTCCATTTTTTGGTGACTCAGCCCCCCTTCCTACGGTAAACTGACTCACCGCCGTCTCAGCTATCACTGCGTCGTCCATCTGTCTGTTCTGAGACCTCTGGCAGAACACACAAAGGAGAGTCATCTACTCTTACTACTCTACATATACTGTAGGAGATTGATAGTAAACAAACAGTATGTGAGACACTCATTTTACTTCAAGACTCGGGACACACGCACACACAAAAAATGAGATTCACTTTATTGTCCCACATTTTAGGAGATTTAGCTGCATTCCACACGCATGGAAGACATGCTAAGACATCTACAGGGGAGCAGAAACATACAGTAGAACGCACAATGATGTTGAATAAATAAAAACCTACTGTATAATAAAGCAAGAGTATCAAGAGGTGCTACAGCTGGAAAGTGGTCAATCATCAATAAATAAAAAATAGAGGCCTGTTGGCTTTTGTATCGATCCTCTCCCTATGTCATCTGCAGGTTTTTACATTGAAGTGGGGATAAAAGAGTTTTAAAATCTATTCAATCGACAACGTGGTATTTTAAACCTCGTCTCTGATGGCAGCAGCTGGCACCCGGACGGTCGGTTATTATCTTGTAATTATATACTGTACTGGGTGTATTGTGAAGCTGAATATGAATCATCCTTTGTTTCAGTTATTTTCTGTATGCGCACGACTATTCTGTTTCAACCATAGCACAGTCTGAAACTTTATTATACTATCTGAGTTGAGTATAAAAGACCCTAAACAGTTTCCCACGTAAGAGTTTTTTACGGTTGACTTTTGTAAATCATTCGATGTCCTGCATTCTTCCCTTCTCCTTTTTTTTTTTTAAATTAAGGCCACATAATACCTGGAAATCTAGCACTAAAACTAAAATAAAAATGAATCTAAATCACTCTCAAATTTTGCACTTGAATTCACTAAACTGAAATCAAAAACCTAAAACCAAAACAAAGTATTTTACTAACTCTGGTTTCTAAAATGTGACCAAAATGAATGTTACTGTTGTTTACTCCACTATATTTATTTATTTATACAAGTAACTTTACTTTCTTGTTACTTTGCAGATTCCTATTAATATGAAACAAACAAGATTTATTATTATAGATGAGGTTACAGTAACTACCAAATACTACAAAATAAAACATTACCACATCAATTCATCAGTGATTATCCAGTGATACTTTTTATTCTGAAATGGGCCATTCTGCACTTTCACTTTTGGTACTTTATTTTGATGCTAATACGTTTCTCTCAGTTTTTAATCATAAATGTATTTAGAATGTATAAATAGCCTCTCTGGTTGATAATGGGCCTTAATTCATATTTCAGTAAACTAGGAATGTGTGTTTTTAAGTTTTTTAGGTCTTATTTTACCTCAGACATGAAGATGTAACGTCAATTTTATTGAAACTGAAACAACATTCCGGAACTGTGGGGTTTATTAATGATTTTTAAGAAAATGTACAAACATCAAACACTATTTTTCCAATTCTATTCGGTGTTTAAAGTCTGTAAATAATAATTGACATCCTATTTTTTTTATGGGATAAAATGATAATATGCTTTCACTTTTACACATTTTGTTTTCATCATGTTCTTTGAGCTCAATTTGATGCCAGGTTGTTTTAGCTGCATATAAAACATATGAGAAAAATTTCACATTTGTTTTGCTCGTTTTTGGATTTAGGGTGCTTTTTTTTTACCACTGCCATGGTCAAATCTGAAGTAAGATTTTGAATGCAGGGCTTTTACTTTGAAGTACCTGTACACTGTGATAGTATTACTTAAGTATAAGAGTATTTCCTCCTCCACTGAAAGAGTTATTCAAAGTGTGTTCCCATTATTTTCAGTATATTCAGAAACAGACTTCTCCCACTGAGATGTCACACAGAGCGTCACAGGTAATCATTTCTACCTGTGACCATCAGATTATATAAACTGTCCCTTAGAATGTCAGAGATTCTGAGTTAATAGACTGATCTGGACTTCATCTTATCTGCTCATTACATTACCTGGTACGGTCCAACGATTCCACCTGTTACTGTGCAATACTAGTGAAGTCTGTTTACAATTACAATAAAACTGTCTATATATTCTTACACTGGTATATTTTAAATTATACATTTTTAAATCTGTATATTTTTAGGTATGTATTTACATTTTTTATATATTTTTTTATTTTTCTTAGTGTATTTTCATACATCTTTTTATTCTATATTTTCTTAAGTCTGATTATGTTTCTATTTTTACATTTTCTTTTATGTATATATATTAAATATATATTTTATATATATATTTATATATATACATATATATTATTCTGTTATTCTTGGAGTATCTGTGATGTTTTATTTAATTAATAAAGTATTCTGATTCTG
>JAPQRN010000021.1:10267296-10289120 GCA_037367275.1 Coranthus polyacanthus
GGTGGGGGGTGGGGGGTAACTGAAGTTTGTCGTCGCTTCGTCATTCGAGCAAAGCCAGACGTCTGTCTAGCCGTCTGCCCCGCGTGCGCGCGCGTGCACGTGTGCTCGGGCTTGTTTGTGTGTGTGTGTGTGTGTGTGTGTGTGTGTGTGTGTGTGTGTGGTCGTATCCGGGAAATCCCTCTGCCTGTGTGTGTACATGTATATAAGTGTGTACTTTCATGTATGTTAATATGTCTCTTATGAGTATTGGTTACTGACGCGAGGCATTAAATCAACCCAGGTTCAATTCTCACAGTAAAGTAATTTATATGTCAGCTGTGTGTGTGTGTGTGTGTGTGTGTGTGTGTGTGTGTGTGTGTCCAGTTGAGGTCACCCACAGGGCTGACTCACACAGATTCAACTGTTTAGACAAAATGATGTAGGTGGATACTACAACAAATCATCGTTTCATATTGAAATGTGATGTTTCATGATGTTTTTAATCACTACATCATGACCCATGACTTGAATTCTAATCTTTCTTCTCCATTTTGAAATGGAGACTGTTGTACAATACAGACAGGCTAGAAACACCTGATGGTTTCATGATGCCATGATTTAGGCATTTTTCATATCGATTTAAAAGCAATTAAACTCAGTTAATTGAGTTAATTCAATATATCGCCCAGCTCTGGATAATTATTTTGGTATTAGGATCAAGTCAAAGTATGTCTCCAAGGGCTGTACATGTAATAAACACAACAATAAACATATGTAAAAATGTAGATAAATATAATTAATTGTAGAACAAACCAGAAATTGAAATATTTAAAAATGTATAAAAAGTGACATAAAATATGTACATAAAGCCCCTGCACATTCACCTAGCTATATAAGTAACCACATGCATGTGAAACTGAATCTAAGAATAAATATAAAGTAGATAACTGTAGTTTAGTGCCGAGGGCAGACTAGAAGTGGTTCAAAGCGGACACAAAAAGATGTGTTTTGAGTTTACTTTTGAATGAGTCAACTGAACTAGCCTCTTGAATTTGGATGGGAAGACGATCCCAGAGAAGAGGGGGCATCTAGTGATATTGTATTTATTTTTGGAATAGTCAGGAGACGGGCATTTTTTGATAGTAGAACCCTAGCAGGTACATGTGGAGGGACTAGAGGTGATAAGTGGGATGGTGCAAGTTAAAAGTAGAAATTCAAAGTCAGATCTAGCTTGCACAGGGAACCACTGTAATGAAATAAGAAGAGGAGTGGTATGGGTTTGGGTTAAGTTACGCTACATTTTTTGTATGAACGGCTACTTCAAACTCTGGATTGATGAATCCAGTAAATACTCTGTGGCTTCAGATAATTGTAATGGAAGGCAGGTAGGCTTACAAAGTCAGACTATGGCATGATTTAAGTGTAGAAAACGGTCTCAGAGATTTTTTTTATCCTGAAGGTATTTGCTTGCATTCAGGAACATTAGTGAGGTTGTCTGCTGATGTTGGTGGATAAGGATTTCATTCGGCGTTCCAGTTCATCCCAGTGGTGTTTAATGTGGTCGAGGGCTCTATGCAGGCCACTCAAGCTCTTCCACCACAAACTGGGAAACAATTTCATAAGCCGCCTTTGTGCACAAACACTGTCATGTTGAAAGTGAAATGGGTCTTCCCCCAAACTGTTGCCACAGAAAAACACAGAAATACCATTGTGTGCTGTAGCGTTAAGATTTCCCTGAACTGGAGATAAGGGACCTTTCCCAAACAAGGAAAGACAGTTGCAGACAATAACTACAGCCAAGTATGTAAACTTAAATCATACCAGTCATGTTCATTTGCATTTTGCAGCAACAATGGCAGTTTTTCAGACACACAGCTAAGAATGATACAGACAGAGACACAAACGCAATCCCTCTGTCTGAGAAAAGACACCAAGTTTAGTCTGGAGGACAGAGGGAGGGAAACAGAGCAACCAAAGAGAGACTACAGAGACTGTAAGGAAAGGGGGAGGGTAAGGAAGATGCCAAAACTTTGGATATGAGAAGAGGAGGAGACAGAAGGAAAAAAAAAAACACAGTGTGGGAGTTGAGACTCAGTTTGGATCCAGGAACTAATGATGCTGTGATCTTTATTGAAAAACAAGATTATCTTTAATCTGCTTCAGCTTTACTGGTCAGTATGCGCTGAAGTGTGACAGCAAAGATGAAAGAGACAGTGGAAGAAAAGTCCAACACAGGGTAATCCATGTTATACACTCGACATGAACTGATCAAAGGACATGCAGACATGTTGGCAAAAACAGACCTGTACATTCACAACTGGACTCAAAGCTCTGAGTTTTGTTGCTGTCTTTCAAAGAACAAAAAATAATTTACTTACAGTTTAGTTACATTTTAGCACCTTTAGTGGCTTTTTGAATGACTACAAACCATATGCTATGTTGGCCAACCAAAAAAAGTGAGAGGTCAAAAGTCTCTCAACAAAAGTCTTGATGGTTGCATTCACAGAAAATAAAAGTTTTCTAACCAGTGTTGCAAGCAAGATCTAACCCTCTCAGGGTAAAATACTACATTACCCATGGGCTTCAGCCACTGTTGGCACAGAGAAGACAATCAAGCCAGGTGCCTAAAAAGTGCCTTCCACTTTGCAGCTCTGTAGGAATTACTAATGTAAGCCCATCCACCTGTAACAGCTGGGTTTAAATGCACCGACTTGAACGTTTCCGGATCTTGCAGACTTGTGTAGGAGCTGCAGAGACCTTGACTCACTTCCAAATTCTCATTCATCTGTCTGTCTGTCTTTCTTCCCTCATGTGGATCTAGGGAGACATAATTGTAGGGTTCTATACCTGCTACACACTCAGACATATAAGCGCAGAGACACACATCTGCAAAAACACATCTGTTCTGAGCAGCAGACGTTGCTAGTCAAAGCACATGACATCAGCATTACTCATAGGCTGTGTGTGTGTGTGTGTGTTTATGTGGTGAAGTCATTGCTGGTATCAGCTCATAAGAATCATTTCCTACCAGCAGCCTGGTTTCCCTGTACATTTGTTACTACATGTCTGGCTCTATTAACATCAACACCTCACAGTCTGTCTCTATAGCCAACATAAATATGTGTTTCTGTGTGTGTGTGGGTTCAGCTGGGGGGTAGTCATATTTATTTTGGTTACTGAATTTGAAGAAAAGATTCATAGTGTTCCTGCAGAGTCTGCCACAGAAAGGACACGCTGGGGCTTGGTGTGTTTTTTGGTCCACATACAGCAAGTTTGATCCCTGCAATAACCTTTGTACTCATGAGCAAGCCAGTGTGTGTTAACCTAATAGAATCCCAGGTCATAAGTCAGCAGTCAATAGGCTTGATATTGGAATCACAGCCGGAATGATTAGTAAATTAGTAAAAAAAAAAAACTGGGAAAGTTCAGTTATTTCAGAGGCTTCAGTTTCTCAGATTTGAAACAAATGTTCACTTGGATTCAAGGATGAACTGAATTGATTTTGGTGGCCAAAGGTCATGATTGCTGTAACAAAAGGCATTTTGGGTCATACCGCCAGATTTCAGATTATGAAGCAAGGATCTGAATGCATTTAAACGGTTCTTGTTTTCTGCCATTTTATTCAAAATGATTGATAATCACCAAAATGATCATCCGATGAACGGCTAAGTTAAAAAAGAAGTTTTATTGGGGCTTACAAATGCATCACAAGTTCATAATAAGGCTTCACTGTGACATGCGAAATCCTCCTTTGTCATCGTCATGTGTCGCTGCCGAAGTAAAGTCCCTCTCCACATCCTGTTAAAGCTGCAGCTCCCATGTGGCACGCAATATTTGTTTATCACTGTGAACAGCAAAAAAAAAAACTTCCCTTTTTTTCCAGTTTCAACATATTTCTGGTCCAAAACAGCATCCTGTTGCTTTCGTAGTTGGAGCTCGATGTGAGGCCTGCTGTTCAATTTACCGTCCACATGCATGGTTGAGGTCTTCAATACTTCTCTCTTACTATCTTAGTTTGCAAGTGATTAGTTTCATGAACCCATCTCCATCCTATAATGTACATTTTGTATGTTTTTGGGTGATTTAGGGTTCTTTTTCCATCAGTAGAATGTCTTGTTCCCTTCACTCTGTTCAGCCACGGTGTAAATGCATACAATGTTTATGGAATTATATTACCCCTGTTTTATTCTCTTGCAAATTTTCAGTTAAACATTTAACAGAATGTAAAATGTTAATGTCCACTACTTTTGTCGCCATCACCCATAGAGTCTCTTCTTACTGCCTGATGTGATTGTTGCGTAGGTGGTAGTTCAGTGGTGTTTCAGTCTGTCGCGGGGACCGTTCTGCCATATGATATAAAAAGTCAGATTTTCTGCTGGTCTGGTTCAGACTTTTCATAACCCAAACCACGTCCAGTGATGCAAGTCAAGTTCAAGTTTTGTCACAGCTGGTGGGAGTCCGTTCAGAATTACCCGGTTCCGTGTCAGGTTCACGCTGCTCTGTGTTTGTTTGTGCTGCTTTCATGCGGTACGTGCCATGTGGAAGAACAGGAAGCATCGTGAAAAAGAGCGCCCCAAACAGTGTGATTTGACACACAACAAAATAAATGATGAATGAATATGAAACGTCAGATGTTTTTCTATCCTCACATGATATCGTCACATTGCACAGCCCTGCTTGTCTCTTTTAGTTTTCATTGATTGGTTTTCTCTCTTTCTATTTTTCATTCTTTCTTTCTCTGTCTGCCTCTCTTTTCTCCCTCACTCAGTGAATCATGGAAATTAAATGATTGAGTCTGTTCTGGCCAGCCTCCTAGACTTATTATGTAAACCTCTCTGTCTGGCTTTTTCCCAGTACTCTGTCTGTCTGTGTGTGTGTGTCTGCGGCTGTAAGCGTGAACACGTTAGTGGGCATTTGTCTATTAATTTCCTGTCTGTATGACTGTGCATTTCTTTGCTTTATTCTCAGTGAATAGTTTAGACAGGATTTGTTAAATGATATCAAAAGTGCCATTCGACATTAAACTGCCTGTTCTCGCACAAAAAAAAGAGATTTTCTTATTATTTGTGTTTATAGAAGCCTGTTTGGTTCAGACTGCCTTTTGTGTTTTTCACAGTGACTGACGGTTAAACCAAAGCCACTTAAAGTAGGATAAACAGAGTGATTTCTCTCCCACTGGCTGCATCTGCTGCATCCTCTTTGATTCCCAGCTCTATGTCGTACATACGACTGGGAGCTGCCCAGTATGGCCACAGTGTCAGCGGTGCAGTCGCCCAAGGGCAAGTTGAAAGAATGTTTGATGTGTCCTGTCTCTCTTCGGGTAGTTTGAGTTTGTGTTTGACAACCTGCTGTTCCGCTTTTGATGCCTGTCTCCTTGATTTCTCGTTTCCTTCCTTCCTTTACAGCTCAGTTTCTGCTGTTTTTAATACGTTCCACCTTCTTAAAGTTCCGAGTTCCCTCTGGTTACTTCGGTTTCCCTGCTTCCAAAAACGTATATGCTAGGTTAATTCTCCTGTCAGTGCCCTTGACCAAAGTACTGGCTTAAATCTGGAGTTGGTCCAGGCGTCTTTAGTGGCAGATACTGCTCCTTGTGTGTACTTGGATGGGTTCAATTTGGGTTGAATTTCCCTGTGGGGAGTGTGGACTAACTTTTAACTTTTGCTCCTTTTTCTCCTTCTTTGCTCACATTGATGAGATTTGATTGTATTTTATTGATTCAGAATCCAATATCAAATCTGTGTATTTGCAGATTGCGATCATTTTTAGAGAAGAAGCATAACTACAGAAACACAGTCCACTTGTGGTGTTGCAATGTAAAGCTGACAAACAGTTAATTTCATTATTAAGTGTAAAGATCTAGTGTCACAAAAACTTTTAAGGTCGAAGGTAATAGTCTGCAGTTTTATAAAAGTCACTATATCTCAAGATTTTGTACACAGATTTCTTTCACATTTTCCGGGGCATATCTGTGGACCATTGTCTTCCAGAAGGCAAAATAAAATCTTGAGCGATGTGTTGTTTGGCCTTGATGAAGAATAAAGACAAAAGACATGCTCATCTCTGGGGTACATTGTGTCAGGTAAAAAAAACATCAACTGGGATGGAAGAAAAGTAAACACACCAGTGTAGCTCCCATTTTTAGGGTTTATTCAAGTCGTGATGTTTGGAACAACAGGCTCTTCTTCAGACTTCTTGTTTGGCTAATACAACATTTAAAAACTGGGGAAAATGTCTATCACAATATTTAGAAGCACGGGACGAGCATTGCTTCCATCTTTCAAGTACAGGCAGCAGCTTGCAGAGACACAACAGCCTAAAGTTAGAGAACAAACAGGACTGAGCTGATCTCATGTTGTTGTTTGTTATTTAACCTGTTGAAAGTAAAGTTCAGATGAAAAGCTGTTGTCTAAATGTTTGATAGGGTTAGGGTAGGGTTAGAGTTAGAGTTAAGCCAGTGTCCCAGTTTTGTCCTGTAAGAACCTGCTTTTACATCCTTTGTTTGCTTCCTTCTTGCCTCTCATTCAGCCTCTCAGCTGTTTGCATTGTCTCCGGGTCTAGACACCAATAACACGCCGCAGAAAGTCATCATCAGCTCGGCCTCATCATGCATATATGCAGATGCACGCAGTGTGTGCATCTAGAGGTCGAGGTCGTCCTTACTTTTTGGGGGGGTTGTGTCTGCATGTGTATGTGTGATCTCTGCATATAATCTGCATACAAGAAAACGTTTTACCAGTGGCCCCTGTGGTCTGCCGGACCCATATTGTCCCCTTAATTAGTCTGAAGTCAGAGCCGGCTCTATATGTCTGTCTCGCAGTGTGAATAAATCCATACAGAGAGTGTCTGAGGACCGAGAGGCTGCGCTATAAATAAAGGCAATGAATGTCTGCCTCTTAAATGCATAGATTGTCATGCAGCAATGTGGAAAAGATAGTCTCTTGTTTTTCATTAATTAGTCTGAGGCAGAAAAACACTCAGCATGGCTGTCTGGTCTTCTAAATACTGCAATTGTAGTCTGTTTATTTGTGTCTTGTCTTGCATTAACTTGTCTGTCCCAGAGTCACACGCCACTGCGATTGTCTAGTATTTGTAAGTGTTCACATTAACATCTCAATTACATGCAATGAAAACACTCCCTGACTTTTAGTCATTAGTGTCAGAGTAAATCCATATCCATTTAAAAGTATGAATTTGAAAGTTTTTGACCTCAGTTTACAAGTTGCTTAATGACATTATAGCAAAAAACCTCTTTTGAAAAGTTTGAGGACAACCCTGATCATGCACTATTTTGTAGCATTGGTGTGCAGCTATTTTTTTTAGGTTTAATATGTTTAATTATAGAGAAGTCTGAGTGCTGCAGCATGTAATGACAACAGTGTGGCCCCCAACAGCTTGGTTAAAAAAAAAGATCCTGATCCTGTTTGAACATTGTCTCTGTGCATGAAGCCAATCAGTAAAGAACTGGTTTTCCTAGTGTGGTGACAAACTGAAGTGTCCTGCACAGCTCCCTGACCTTAGCCCCATCCAACACCTTTGGGATGAATGTGAATGCAGACTGGAGGCCAGGATGCATCACATGGATTTTGTGGCTAAATAGGAGCAAATCCTTGTAGCCAGGTTCTAAAATCTTCTTAAAAGCAACAACCAGAAATGGGACTTAAACAGCAGCAACAGCATTCCTGAGGTTTGGAATGACATGTTCAGCGATTACATATGGGATTGTTTTAAAATTGTCCTGAAATGTGTGGTCATACAGTGTATTTTAAGTGGCATTTTTCTTTGAGTTGTCTTGTTTACTGTTCATTTGACGTGTGAATGTCTATTTTGACATCTGTTGCTTGTTTTTCATCACTTAGTCATAGCCACGATAAGTGACTCTGTGGCTGTGTAGTCTTCTCAGTGGGTGGTTGTTATTTGGTGTAATTTTTCATGTGACATTTTTCATTAGTTGGAAATAGACCTGCAACAATTAATTGATTAGTTGACAACCATTAAATTGGCAACTATTTTATATATATATACATTTTTCAGTGTTATTTTGTGTTTTGTGTGTGTGCTGATTAGGACATCCATTAGGCAAGAAATGAGAAAAAGTTCTGCTTTGAGTATGCACATAAATATGTGTAGCATGTCATTAGTATTCAGATGTATGTATGCAAATGCTTGATTTTTTTTTTGCATATGAAACCAAGCTTGCTGTGCATCTGCGCGAAGGGGAGGGGGATGGTGTGATATCCCACAGCAGTCTGGGTGTGTAGGAGGGCAAAGGTCAAGGGTCAGGTCAGGAGAAGGAGTGCAGGGGGAGTGGGTGAAAGGTTCATTGTCACAGCAGTAGTGGGGGCTGGAGCTGTGTCTTTTCATTTCATCGAACAAACAGCACTTTTACTGTGATCATGTGGAGCTAATAACTTCAATGTAAAAATGTGAAAAAAATGTATGCACACAGTGATCTTTTCAAGTTCAGCATTGTCTGCTGACAGCGCGGCCTGTAAATAGATGAAAGCTGGTTGGCTGTGCTTACTAGGGGGAAGTTACAGCTTAACAGTCAATAGCTGCGTTTACATAGACCTTAATATTCCACTAATAATCAGAATAATAGTCCAGTCAGAATAGCTCCCAATGAACGAAGCCAGAATCCACAAAGCAGCGGCCAAAATGTTTGAAAAAAACAAGTTTGGGACAGATGCTTCACAACAGATGAAACGATGAAAAGTTCTGTTCTGGGGCATGTAAACACACATCTTATCAGGTCACTTGATTCAAAAACAGTCCATGTTCAGTTAGAATGTCTAACCAGTTTTCAGTCAGGTTGAAGCAGTACTGTCCATGGAACTGTTGTGCAATATTTAAATATATTTGTTTAGTCTTTTTTTATTGGCGCTGTGTATTGTTGAAAGATTATCTGTATGTGGATAGGCCTGTCACAATTTCTAACCTAACCTCATTGTAATTACCTGAGCTAATAAGTAGCAAATAGCAATAAGCAATTATTTTGCATAATTGTGATAATTTTCTCCATTCAAATGTATAAACACAGCTGTATGAAACTAACAGAAATGCCATATTTCCATCACTATTTCCACATCATTTTCACTCTCACTGATTTCTTTTTATACTTCACTAATAGTATATTGATTTAAGTTATTTATGTCAAATCTGCTCCGTGTAAGTTTTGTTTGCGAAGCCTAAAAAGCAAATTTGTTTGCTTTTTAGGCTTCATAAACAAATATTTATGTGTTCTAGTGTTCAATGCAAATAAATGGCTTTTCTTATTAGGTGTACTGCATGTGTATGAATAAGAAATGTAACAGAAGTGTTATATTTGGTGATATGGTGTTTTTCTGATGTGATCCTAACAGTGTTGTACTGGTAGTGTGTGTGTGTGTGTGTGTGTGTGTGTGTGTGTGTGTGTGTGTGTGTGTGTGTGTGTGTGTTCATTACATTATGGTGGTGCAGGTCACAAGCTGTCTGTGACGTATTTTTCCCACAATGCATAGCAGAGTCGTCACTCAGTCAGCTGGTCTGGTTGTGAATTTCAGACCAGACCAGGTCTAGACAACAGACCCTTCATGTGAACTGAAAAAAAAATTTAAAATGCACCCGCACACACACATCCACCCAACCCTTCCCCCGCAAGACACAGACGCTCATGACCGTGGGCTTGACCCTTACACATGCACGGAAACACACACATACACACACACTCATATGTAGGACTGTGTCTACCCTCCCTTTGCCCTCTGGCCCATAGGAAACAGCTGGGGCCGCCACATTTGCATTCAAACACAAACACACACACAGATGACACTCTGACCCCACTGCTGTGTTTATATTACAAGTAATTATCATTATATATTCAAATATTCAAACACACAGACACGATACACAAGCCCAACCCAGACCAAGCGACACCTCAGCACACACAGAGGCCAGACCGCAGTGTGTCTAGACCGAGCAGCCATTTAGAAAGCTACACAGACACATTTAACATTTTATTGTTATGGTTTCAGGGCAGATAGGATGAAATCAGAAGCCAAGCACTCACAAAAATGAAACGTTATTTCAGGAATGCTGTTAGTGAACACCCAGACATACATTTATGTGAGTTATGTGTATTTTGATTATTCATAAATCTTTTTCCTTCGTGTTGTCAGCCTTGTTTTCATACTAAGTCGTCATTTGTGATACATCGGAGATATCTGAACCCTTCCAGCCTCACATTTTTCAAGTTGATTAAATAAGTTCGAGCTTTTGGGGAACTACAATGTTCAGCCCTTCTCACAGTGACATAATATTCTGGTTTTTATTTCAAAAAACTCCTACTAAGCTCTTTACATGGCTAATGACAATAAATAATAACTAATATTCCTGTTTACATGCAGCCAAATTTCCTAATTCAGAATATCAAAATAGAATATGCTGTTTACATGACAGGTATTAAACTTGAGTATTAGCATGGAACCAAACACACAGTGAGTTTTATAATGTGAGACACATCCTAGAACCTGTAACAGACATTTCTGTCATTTTATACACTATTGATGTGACAATGGAAAGAATTGAGGACCATGAGTCTCTGCACACACAGAGATCCTAGAAAAGATAATAGATTCCACCAGTAGAATGTTCTCTTCACTTTCCACACAGGTATGTGCACCCTCTGATGTGGGTCCTGTATCCAGTCCACCCTCTAGGAGAGGGCTTGCTTTGTGTGCATACAATGGAGTGGCTAAAACATTTACGATGCCAAATAATCTAGTTCCCAGATCAGCAGATTCATGAACGTTCTTTAAAGCATCTTTTGTCAGCATATGTGACAGGATTTGGACAAGAAAGATACAAAATAATTATTGGTAACACTATATATTCCTCATTGACCAGTCACTTATTATTATACATATTAGTAGCATATTGACTCCTTTTTAGTCATTATCAAGAACTTATTAATGCCTGATTCTGCATGAGCATATTCTACAAGTACTGGGTCATTACCTAACATTTTTCCCTGAATAATCTCCTAATCACTGCTTATTGATAGTAATTAAGGGTGTTGCTGTACATGAATTACAATCTGAATATGCTTTTCTCAGTTTGGGCCTTATAAGGTATAAAGCAGTACTAGAATAGTCATTCTCCTCCATTCTTTTATTATGTAACAAAACACAAAAGTTGTTAATAGTGTCCAAATAACTCCAAATGCAGAATATGTTAGTTAATGGCTTAGTAGTTGTAGAATATGATCATGCAAAATAAGGCAATAAGTGCTTTTTATTGACTATTAAAGAGTCAATAAGCAAAACCCTCATTATGTTTGGTAATGAAGATCAGCTTCCTCACGTACAATGTCTTGTTCTCTTATCAGATACAGGTGTCTGATTAAGGATTTTACTTTGAACAAATGTTCTATTTCTGGCCTGGAGACAGCGTTGCTCCTATTCGTTATCACATCAGACTTCATTTCATTTGGACTTCACCTCTACCAGATGCCTCAAACATGCTTTTAAAGACAGCAGGTGGAGAAGATGCGGTTTGTTTGCTGCTGATGATCAGGACAGTAAAGATCCAAATCTTGTAACAGGAAACAAGCACGTTTCTTAACGGCTCCCATCACACCTGTGTTGACAGATTCTTGGCAATGTCAGCGACGCGGCCGCCCTCTCGTATTGTCTGTCACCCTCCCACTCCCACACCTAGCTTTGTGGACAGGGGCTAGGCCTTGCCAGCTGGCACACACACACATATATACAGACACACACACATCTATATGAGGCCCATATCGTTTTGTGCTCCGCAGGCACACAGCCAGTTTCCCAGCTTGTTTGCCATCCATCCATCCATCCATTAAGCCTTCATTACTCTACTCCACAGCCACTCATTGGAAATGTTTGTGACACTGATGCTGCAGCAGAGAAATTTTCACACTGAAGTCACCGTTTCTCCTTTACACACAGACTGAAACCAGATTTCCAGGTTCGTGTCTGTTTTTTAACCAGATGTTAAGTACAGAGATCTGCGTTTGGCATGAAGAACACTTCAAAAATCCAAGATAAAATACTCAAAAGGGAAATGTTTTTTACATTTCATTCCACTTCACTACACACCCCTCGCTCAGTCGTCCCTTCCTTCACTTGTTATGCCTCATTTGAACGGCTTTGTTACAGTGATCTTGTTTGGGTTTCTGGAGACATTTGTTTTGTCTAAAGTTAGAGGTTTTCTCTCTCTCACGCTCACGCAGACACAAAAGTGAGGGCGAGTTGATTCATGTGAAGGATCAGACGAGGATCTGAGCTGATACGAGTCGGGTCTTTGAGGAAGAAAAGATTCTTTTCAAAGCCAGGTGTTTCTAATGTTTCTGCTGTTGGTCACTGAGCAGGTGGGGCTTCGGTGTCTTGTTCAAATGTTACGCCGTCTGGTTGGTTTGTCATGTGCGAGTCGGTGGAGGAAACAAACACAGTAAAATAAGTTATGATAAAGAACTGTCTCTCTGTTATTACACCTAACTATAGTCGTACACATACTAAGGATTCTCAGGGACGATACCGATGCTGATTATTAGTAATCATACAATAACCCATATTTAGAACTGATATACATTTGCATAAAAAAGTCAACACAAAACTCCAACACAAATCTTTGTTGAAATGCCTTTAAACTGACTGTCAAATCAAATAAAATGTAATTCCATAATATTTCTATAATATCTATTGACAGTATTCACACTGAACTGGAGGAATTAGCATTTTTAAAATAGTAACATATTTTCTAAAATATGTTTTTTATAATAATCAGTCTATCCCTAGTATTCAGTACTGTACACTGTTTTTTTGTATTATTTTTGCAGCATTTAATGCCTAAATACAACCATTTTGTTGTGTACAGGTAGGTAACAAGAATTAACAAGTTGAACAATTTACAATTGTTACTACAATGTATTAGGTTTTTTCAAATTTGCATGTTGATTTCATGTCATTTAAAATGACACTCAACATTTTTTTAAACAAAAGGAAGACTGAATACAACTGAAAATATCAAACTGTGAAACCGCAAAGAAATATAAAAGATTAATATTGTTTTATTTACTATTAAATTGTTGTAATTTAAGATTATTTCAAACCAGACTGCACACTGACATTTTTGCTATTAATCCCCAAATATTCTCTCAAAAAGGCCCCAAAAAAATAACATGTGAAAGTTTATTTTCAATGTACATTTTTTAACTAATTCTAATTCTAACTAAACCACATGGACATATAAAATTAAGCATAATTTCAAGGACCTGTACATGAGTTGCCGGGGACCCTTAAAAAGTCTAAAAATGTCTTCAATTCAATTTTATAAATATTAGGCTTTAGAGGTTTTTTAATTGTCTTCAGTTAATTTTTTTCTGTCAGGGTGAGTCAAGCTCTTCTGCATCAAAGTTCATATTTCTGCTCTTCTAAACTCAGCCTTAAGTTTGGTTAGAAATTATGTTAAAAAGGTTTTAAAAACCTATATATACTGTATATATAATATATATAACCTATAAACCTCTATATATGATCCATGAACCCATCTGTGCGCCGCATCGCTAATATAAAGATTAGTGAATGATGTAAAAAAAGCAGCTTGTTGAAGCATATCTTACACTCTGTTTGAACTCATGTGCTCATGTCAGCCATTAGCATTTTTCATCACGTTGACCTGTTTTCCACACATGCTCACATGATGTGCATCCTCAGCTAGATGTGCTTTCAGTTCATGTTAATGAATGTGGAATTGATTTACACACACACAGGGTCAGACATTCAAAGCGTTCAGACATTGTTGTGTCTAGCCAGGTGTGTGTGTGTTTTCTGTGTGTGTGTTTAAGGACCGGCTGAGCTGGTTTTGGTTTGGCAGCAAAACGCTGTTTGGACAGGAACAGCATGTCTGGCTCACACTGAGGCGCACACACACACACATACACCACAGATAGACAGACACCTGTGCAGGCTTGATCTCACACTCTTTTGCTTTTCCCTATCTATCGCTCACACACCTGTGGCTTTAGAAAACCCGGTTTCACCTTGAATACTTTTTAGAGGCAGTTTTTGCTGTTTGGGTGCTTCTACACCATTCGTGTTCTTTATCAATCAAAGCAATAGACTGTGAGTGGGTTGCTAAAGCACATTTTTGATGATTTTTGCTGGAGCTGTGAGTCATCTTAAGACCCTCAATAATAACTGGATTTTAGGAAATTCTGTTGAAATTTTAGCTGTTTAATTTAGGCCGTAAAGAAGAAAAAAGATAAAAGTACATGTGTGGTTTTCAGTGTTCTTGTAGCTTTTACAGTTTGTTGAAGGGGTTGAAACAGACAAACCTAAAGTTGCACTCATGACAGCTTTGACTTGTTTGTAATAGTATGAATACTGCTTGGTCAAACTGATAATACACTAGCCAATAACATCTATGCATCCAAGAGGTCAGGATTGCGGCACGAAAGCAAAGCCAATGCAGAAGTACCTTAAAGTGTAATACTGCTGACAACCACTAGATGCTGCTCCAAAAAGACCTGGCTCCCACAGACTTGAACTTTTCTCTAACAATACTAAGTCAGCCGTCATTCTCGTTTCATCTGCTTTATTTGGACGCTAAGTGTACTGGTGGTCCTTCTTTAGATTATTGCTTCGTTAATAAGATTTGACTTTGATGTCTTTTGTGTCTGCCTTTGATTGACAGCTCGCCCGCCTGTCAAATCGTTCTTTCAGAGCAATTATTTTTTAATAAAACGTGTTTTTTCGTGACAGCTCGACTGTAGTTATGGTTAAGTTACACTAACAAGATTGTCAAATGACTTTGTGGAAGTTTACTGTTTGTCAGTAAGCTAGCATTTAACATAACGCAGCTCCGCCCCTTTTGTCAAAATATCATAATTTCTGAATCCAAAAAGCCAACATGACGACGACCAAAATGCAAACTCCTCGCTTCAAAATGGCAGCCCAAAAACCATCACGTGACTCCGTCCACTTCTGTTATACAGTCTATGATTTAGACATGAAAATAATTTGGATGAGGAAGTGACCAACATTTGTATCGTGATATGAGATCGGTACGGTTCTCGAAGTCGATGTGGAAAAATAGAAAACAAGGAAATAAGTCGGAGACTGTTACGTCCATGCATATTTATTGTTTACATCATTCCAATCTGGAGTGCAATGGTGTGCCCTCTAGTGGAACCCTCCAGTAAGACATGTAGTACATAGGCAAGTATATTAACATGTACAACACAGATGGCTGTCTATGTCAACATATGGTTAAAAAACAAGTATATATCTGGTTTTATGTTGATATACATTGATAAACACCTAACACATGAAAAACCATTTATTAGACCTTTATATCTTACTTATAGTATATAAAGTAGTTTCACTGAGTTTTAACACTGCATTTGATCTTCCACCTGCAGTGGAAGTCTTTGCTCAAGGGCACTTTGTAGACAGCAGGGATTATACTGTAGTAACTTCTCTGTCTAAACAAATTCATAGTGAGTGTGTGTGCACAGACACTGCAGACTGTTAATGATTTCTAACATGTCTAGTATCATACTGGATCACAGCCATCATAAACACACACACACACACACACACACCACACACACACACCGCTCTGTGCATGTGACCTGCCCTCCACGACTCTGTCTGACTTCCCTCTTTCACATTCAAATGAACACGGTGTGTGTTTGTGTACGGAGGACTTTATTTGTGTGTGTGTGTGCGGGGGTACAGGCGACAGGGGTAGTCTACCTCCTTCTGGCTAGAATTATAATGAGCATCTCACACAGACACACACACACACAGAGCCAGACAAGCAGCTGATAATGAGGTTTGATTTTCATATGTTTCAGACAGAAAGCTCTGCAGGTCAGCTAGCACACAAAGGAGAGAGAGTGTGTGTGTGTGTGTGTGTGTGTGTGTCGTGCATTTACTCCTTTACTGCACTAAACAACTTTACTCAAGTATTTGCAGTATTTTTTGCTGCTTTACTTGACTCATGCACATTTCAGAGGCAAATGCTGCACTTAATAATCCACTACATGTATTATTTAACAGCTGTACTTACATTACTTTGGTTTTACACAGAGAACATACCATTGACTTAAAAACATGATGCATTAAAAGACATGCATACTAGAGGGTAGCATAGGGGTGGAAATCTGATGACAGAAGAAGAATGACTATTTCCTATCCATGTTGTTGTGTTTGTAGGGGGGGTCAGTGGTGTATTTGATAACTTCACATTTCTCACAAATAGCATACAAAATTTTTACAGCGTAACCCTCGACTCTGGGACTTCATAGCTGTCAAAAAACTCTGTCAGTACGATGTACCGATTTTTATACTGTTCTGCACACATGTTACGGCACTGGTCAGGTGCTTCAGAGCAGACAGGAGAGAATAAAAAAGACAACAGAATGACCCGCATTATGCTCAAAGTAAAGTAAATATTGTTTATTCATATTAGACTTGCGTATTTATATGTAAACACTGTGGTTATGATATCTGACCTGCCCAGTCCCATTGACTTTTACGTGTCACATGATGAAATGATGCTTTGAATGAACAGAACAGAATTGAATTGAATTCTGAAATTGACTCCCATCCCACAGGAATCCTTGTAAAATGTCAGCCTCTGATTCATACCCTCACAAGTGCTGATTAGTGCCCTTTAAGGTGCGATTTACATCAGTTTAATGAAGTTGTAACAGGAAAGCTCACAAAGTTGTTAACACATATGCTCTAGAGAACCATAATGCAGCACATGTAATACTAATAAGTGTATTCATGTAGCATGTTTAAAAATAGCAAGGCAAAATCTCAGAAGAAGAAGAAGCTCAGAAGGTAATGTAAAAACAGAGTGCAACATAAGGTAAAACAAAAGCAAGACAAAGTGTGTGGTATAAATGTAAAAAAAAAAGTTATAAAGTTAAAACAAGAAGAGAAAGGGTGCAAAGCAGAGAAAGTTAGAACTGAATGGTATAGATAAGAAACACAAGGAATAATAAAAGTAATAAATAAGAAATTAGAAAAAGAATGAAAATAATAAAAATCAATATGAATCAAAATCAACATCACAAAGTAAAAGAAATGAAAAGATGTATAAAACAATACAAGATTGCCTTGAATAAAAGCAGTAAAATAATAAGAACAATAAAACACCAGAGTAAAAGAATAGACAGAATAAAAAAGATCACATTAAGTAAGTCAAGAAGTCTTTGATGCATAATGAGTCCTTTTGCTGTGGATTCTTTAAGTGCATTCTGTTTATGCACTGTGTAGTAGATGTTTAAACACAGGACGTCCTTTTTACTAACATGACTTAACATAACTTTCTTTTTCCTTTTATCAATCACACATCATAGTTTGTAGTAGACCATTCTCAAAATACAAATGACAGATGAATAGTGATGAATAAAATCATTACAGAAATAACATGTACTGTTGACATTTCAGGAGGAGGGACAAAGAAATTGTTTCACTACCTCCTGGATCACATCAGTTGAAACGCTATGAAATAAGTGGGGACAACAGAGTCCAGAACATGTCTGTTGTATTAGTTGTAATGTTGCAGTGATGTTTTACATGTAGTAAACCTCCCTCCATTGAGTTACAATGAGGACAGGAGACTGAGAGTATGTTTTCAGTGATTACAACTAGGACTCTAATGTCTACTTTTTGTTTTTTACATCCTCTGGTAAGCCTCCTAATGTAAAATAAGATGAGTGTAAGGACAGTCAATTTGCACTGAGGTATTATCATTTCTTCACCAAGTCCTCCTGCAGGACTCTTCATATTCTCACTTTTTCCCTTGTTAACATTCATGACTGTGTCCATTACGTCACTCGGTGTGTCAGACGTTTCTGGTGTTAACACAGCCAGACTTTCTTTTAATTCTCATGTATTTTATTGCACACGTCCAAGTATTGTGTCTGTGGCTACATTAAAGACCACAAATAACACAAGCAGTCCCTTAAAAACTTATATTTGTTACTGGGTCGCTCTGTTCTGACTGCT
Organism: Coranthus polyacanthus; assembly: GCA_037367275.1. Classification (NCBI taxonomy): domain Eukaryota; kingdom Metazoa; phylum Chordata; class Actinopteri; order Kurtiformes; family Apogonidae; genus Coranthus; species Coranthus polyacanthus. The sequence continues at coordinate 10,285,305 of JAPQRN010000021.1, forward strand.
TCCAAATCCAGCCGCTCGTATTGTTGTCTGTCTTATATTTAATACAGCTTTTTATTAGTATTACTTTTAATAATGCAACATCTCTCTTTGAAATGTACATTTTAAGATGCCAAATGACAATAATTGTGAAAAGCAGTAAAACATTTACAGAAAATGATAAAAATGGCACATTTTGTGACACAGTTTTTTATAGGTTATATAGGTTATTGCAGTCTCAGAAATAGGAAACCTTCACATTATTACAAGCCAGACTCACAAAAACTACAATAACTACATGCTGATGAACAGCATACATATTCGACTGTTTGGGGAGCTGTTTATGACAAATATCATAAGCATAACACGTGCATTATTGCATCTTTAAACATTTATTGAGTACTTGATTTGGTGCTTAGTCTGGTAAACACTGGACAAAATATATATTCTCAGACACAGGTGACGGTATCAGATGTCTATTTGGACAGATCTCCTGTTCAAGCCCCAAAATATCAAATTTACTGAAATGTAGAAGCAAGAAATTGAGCAAAAAGTCATAGTTACAAAAATGACTTCATCAATGGACCTTTCATCAAAATAATGGGCAACACTTAACAATAGGAATACATTGATTAACAGTTAATCCATCTAAAAGCATTAACTAACTTCTTCTTCTTCTTCTTCTTCTTCTTATCTCATGTTTGCGGTAGATTAGACAGTAATGTTGGGTAGAACCACTGTGTCAAAAAAGTTCTTATTCTGATTAAATGCTTTGTAAACACACAGCTTATCAGGTCTCTTTATTTTGAGTCCATGTAAACAGTGAAGTTCATTCTGTTCCTAAACAGACTTTATAAAAGTTATTTAGCCTGTCATTATCTTAATTGTTTATTGAGAAAATATTTGTTATATTTTGTACCTACTATACTGAAATAGGCTCATTTTGTTTGTGTCTACCGATGCATGCGGCAAGTTCAAACTTGACTGAGACGCCAATAATCTTCGCTTCGCATCTTCCTTCCATCCTTATAATCATACGTGCAATTAGCTCGTCAATTAGCCTGTCATCCGAAAGCCTTCTAAAGCCACAAGGCCAAGGGTCAGAGGTCACAGCGCTCATTAGAAGTCACTTGTGTGTTGCTCATGCGTGATGTACTTCATGGTCAGTCAGTGTAGGTGTGTGTGTGTGTGTGTGTAGCAAGTCCGAGGCTGTGACCTACTCACTATTGGCGTTAGCATAGCTAGCGTTCCAGATGGGACTCAGTTTAACATGGGAGTTCCCTGGATTAGCACGCTAATTTTAGACTATTGCTCCACTCTCCCCTCCTCTGAGCTACTCTACTTATTCTACCTCGTTATATTCTCTGTCTGATCGACTGCACATTCTCTCTATGTAATTTACTTGTTCCTCTTTGAATATTTGAACCTGTTTAGTTTTGATCTCTTCCTCTACATACTCAGGGCTGTTCAGTGCCAGCGTTTCACTCCCATATTTATGGTGTATGAATGCATTAAAAATAAAGCTTTGACTCTTGAGTTCAGACACACTTATTAGAAAAAGCACAGTGTACATTAGAGACGGGAATCGAGAACGTCAAGCACATTATCGAAAATCATTGAAGCGTCCCTCATTTGCAATTTCTAGAATAAATTTGCTAGTTAAACATTTTCAAGTAAAAATGCTCAGTGAAAACAATGAAGTGAATTTGTTTGAAATCACTGTCTCGAATTGTCCAGGACATTTTGTTGTTCCATGTGTTTTGTGCACAAAAACTGAAAGCAGACGTGGGAGTGGGACTTAAAGCATATGACATTAGAGTGAATTGGGTAAGGTCCTGTGGTCCGGTCCAGCATAGATGTGTGTCCAATAAAGGATTTATAGGTGAAAAGAAAAAGATGTGTACGCCTCAGTCAGCTTTGTGATATAGAATAGCATGGTGAGTGTCAGAGTAAAGAGTAAAGAGGTTTAAGGGTGGAAAGACTGAAAGATTGCCTCTACTAGACTTTCCCACAATTCCGAGGGAACTATCCTATTTCTGTATGAGTTATTGTCCTATACTGATGAGATTTTCAACATAATGTTTAAATATAAATGATTTATCAAACCAAATACCAAGGACTCTTAATATTGCTACCACCCAGTGCAGATAGGCATAGACTGTTAAAATCAAAACCTCTTGCTCTAGAAACAAGCCTGAATTTTGTTTTGCACACAGTCAGCAATTCTCATCACTTCTTTTCATCAATGCCGGCATGTTTTTCTGACAGTTGCAAACTGATGCGTCTACACTGCTAAAAACTTGCAACAAGGAGTCATCTCCTTCTTACATCTTTCTGATTAGTTTATATTTAACTTATTTTAACTTATTCATGCTGATTGACAGCTGTTATGATCAGTCACTGTCAAGACTGTCACAATAGTTTTGTTTTTTTCATTTGACTGATGTAGTGAGTTTATTAGAAAATAAATAGTGAAAACAAGGATGTTGAGAAAGAACATTTATAGAATGTATAATTCAACAGTAAAGAACATTTATAGAATGTATAATTCAACAGTAAAGAACACTTATATAATGTATAATTCAACAGTAAAGAACATTTATAGAATGTATAATTCAACAGTAAAGAACATTTGTAAAACCTATAATTCAAGAGTAAAGAACATTTGTAGAACTTATAATTCAAGAGTAAAGAACATTTATATAATGTATAATTCAAGAGTAAAGAACATTTGTAGAATGTATAATTCAACAGTAAAGAATATTTATATCATGTATAATTCAACAGTAAAGAACATTTGTAGAACGTATAATTCAACAGTAAAGAACATTTATATAATGTATAATTCAACAGTAAAGAACATTTGTAGAACATATAATTCAACAGTAAAAAACATTTGTAGAACGTATAATTCAACAGTGAAGAACATTTGTAAAACGTATAATTCAAGAGTAAAGAACATTTATATAATGTATAATTCAAGAGTAAAGAACATTTATATAATGTATAATTCAACAGTAAAGAACATTTGTAGAACGTATAATTCAACAGTAAAGAACACTTGTAAAACGTATAATTCAGGAGTAAAGAACATTTGTAGAATGTATAATTCAACAGTAAAGAACATTTGTAGAATGTATAATTCAACAGTAAAGAACATTTGTAGAACGTATAATTCAACAGTGAAGTAACAAGTAAGTAAAATATATTTATAGTGCTTTGCACAAACAGAGAGTCAATAAAACAGGCATGAAAGTCAAGCAATCAAAAGGCTATATACAGAACATACAGTATAATTCATCAGTGAACTGAATTTAACATGAAAAATTAACTTTAAAAAGTAATTTAAAAAATGTCTAGCTCTGTCCTTTGTTGTGAATTCTTAAACATAACCCAGGGTATGTTAATGACCAGACATACCGAAATAGCCCTTGCTGATGCGTGTGTGCCGTGTGTGTGATACAGTGAGTGCAGTGTGTATTTGTGTCTGTGTGTTTTTCCAGTTCGTGTTGAAAACAACGTTTCCTTTTTCAGAGCGAGGACTGATGAAAGATGAGAATCAGAAAGGAGACTGATAGAAAGATGAGGAGCAATGATAATTGGCCACCGCTCCCCACCACCACCACCACCACCACACATATACGCCACCCAGATACACACATACCACCACCCTCTGCATATTCCCACTGTTAAAAGCAGCAGTGGGAGTTTTGTGGCCCAAAGTTCCCACACTTGTTGGCTGCTCCGTGACCGTGGCTTCCAAAGTCAATGTGTGTGTGTGTGTGTGTGTGTGTGTGTGTGTGTGTGTGTGTGTGTGTGTGTGTGTGTGTGTGTGTGTGT
>JAPQRN010000021.1:10294484-10312689 GCA_037367275.1 Coranthus polyacanthus
GGGGGGTCTGGTCTGTCAGCTGTTTGTTCAATATGTGTATGTCTGGACAGTGTGGGAATGCGTGTGAGAAAAAGTGAGAGACAAAGCTCAGCAGAGGCTCAGTGAGTGTGTGTCGGCCGATGAGGACGCACACTTGGCGTATAAGACCGTCACCAGGACATGTAGTTTGGACTTAGAACTTTTCTTTTTTTGCTTTCTGTTTTGTTTTCATTTCGTTCAGTTTTTTTTACAAAGTTTTCTGAACTGGCTCGGGAGAAGATCTGCAGATTGGAATTGCTGGAATACAGACATTGGCAAGAGTGAGACTTTAGGGAGGATTTTAGAGAGCAGAGAGACAATGCAGCCTCCTTCAGGGAGTCACAACCATGACAACTGTGTTCAGACACAGCTGTGCGGTGAGTTCACCTCGCTTACAGGCTTTACTTTTCATCTGTGTGCACCACTAGTTGCAGCCAGCAGATTTCCACATTTCCACAGATTGATTTTCTTCGTTAAATGCGCGCTACTTGTGACACCATTCATGTGTGAGACTATCGACTCATTTATTGTCAGGAAGCTTCACTTAATTTAATCTGTCCTTAGGCAAAATCTTGCCAAAAATTTGCTCGTTTCCACATCTCAAATCTTATCTTTATGTCACTAAGAACTGAATGTTTATGGATTTAACTGTGGTAGTTGGACAAAACAAGCAGTTTGAATCTATAAGGTACTCTGGCCAAGTGTTAGGATCGATAAGAACATCTTGTGGGGTTTGGGGCTGGCTGGTGTTTGTCCTTTTCAATATGATGCAATAAATATATTAGTACTAGTACTTATGTCTATAGTTTTGTAATAACCTATCAGTGCAGCTTTCAGTGTCATCAGACAGGTTGGTGGCAACAAGAGTTGGAGGATATGCAAAAAGAAAATCATATTGTGAATATTTTGACAGCCGTTGCGATTGAAAGATGCAGAGTCACGGTTTAAGTGGCATTTCATTTTCAGTATGGCTGGACGATATACCGAATCATTTCAATTCATCCAGTTTTCACTTGATGAAAATCATGAAAAACACCTAAATCTTAAAGATTAGCGCGTCCCCTGGAGACCTTCCTCGCTCAACAAAAATCCAAAATGCAACCAGTGATGATGTGATTTTAGCCTGTTCCCTTACATGTATAGAATATGATTTGCATGTCAAGGCATCTCTCTCTATAGCACCATAATACTTCATTTATAATACCATGTTGTCACTTTGGAAATTGCACTTGACCATATTGTAATTTGATATTATGATACATTTTTCAGCCTCGTGGCAACTCAAAAGTCATTCCTTTTAATACCTTATATTGTAGTTTATCTGCATTGTAATATCATGTTGGATGTGTCATAATAGAGGCTTTTATCCACATCACCAGCCCAGGCCTTGGGTTGACTTTGTTTCTTTCTAGCCTAATGAGCATTGTTAGGAAATCTAGATGTGACCTAAAGGACAGTTGCAAATTAGCTGACCGTATGGTGTCAGAGACCTTCTCCTGTTCTCTGAGGTTCAGTTAAAGAGTGAACGGACTGAAAACTGAAAACTTTAGTCTTACACAGGTGGACCTGCAGGTTAATGTTTGGGAATGTGGAAAGAAAATTCACGCACACTTGTAACCCTAAAAAAAACTCCAAAACGATTGAATTCTTACTTCACATGTAGAAGGAAGTATCATACATCAGTGACCCAGACCCAGAGGATGAACTTGAACTTGTATTTACTGTGTTGGCTTTAATGCTGTACTCATGATGTGTGAGGTCAAAAGAAGCAGGTTCAGTGTAAATGAATGGACTGCAGAGGTCAGCTGACTGTCTGTCTGTCCGTCTGGCCGTGTTGTGTAATGCTTAGCTGACGACTGTGGGAGCCGGTGTGAACTGTCTGGAAACCAGTCTGCAGTGTGTGTCTGTAGGCTACTTTATGTTCCGCTGTCTGACTTGGCCCTGACCTCTGCCTGCTCCCTGTGAAAAAAAAAAAAGTGTGAGAAAAATGCGTGTGTGGAGTGGGAGTGGGAGTGGGGGTGTTGTGGGGGTGTTACTAGGTGGAGTAGAGGGGGTTGTGTGTGTGTGTGGGGGGGGAGTTTAGAGCAGACTGACTCTAAACAAAGCTGGTCTGTCTGGTATGGTTGTGTGCGTTTCAGACATCCTGACCTCTGCATAAGAACTGCACGTCTGTCTGAAAACCTTCACAGCTGATGGTATTTTATTATGGCCAACAAAGCCAACAATCGCATGATAAATAAATAAATTCACTGTGTTTCATTCACTGTGTTTCAGACAGTCTTTATCAAGCATTTTCATATCACAATGAAGTATGTCTGGTTGAAATACAATAGGTCAGAAGACAACATTTACACAGTTATTTTATTCTGGAATGTCTATTATACAGTATGTATCGGGGATAGACAGATTATCAGCCATGACCGATCATCAGAGCCACCTTTTCACACTTATCTGTATCAGTATTTATTTTTTTATCCAGCATCCGACAAATCTTAACCATATTCTACTCTGTCTGCGGTTACACATCACAAGAACATTTATGTATTTGTACTTTTGATGTCTATGTTGCAGTTACAGCTTCTCATATTAAGAGTTTCTACTGTTTGTATTCATTTTATATCATTGTCATTTGAACATTAAGGACAGTTGGATCAGACATCATCTGAACATTACATTTTCACTAGTTTTCCTGTTGAACGGAAGGGATTTAATAATAAATATTCTCATAATAAATAAAAGGTCATTGATTTTTCATTTTGTGTGTTTGCTTGAAAGAGTTGCTCTTTGTGTAGGTTTGCATTGGCTCTTTTTAATAATGGCCACAGTCTTGACTTTGAACTGGTTTTGATTCAAAGTTCTGTTTTCATTGCCTGCTTTCTCTTTTTAGAAGGTGCCATGTGAAATAACTTTTCTCTGACTCATTTATTTCTCTATCGTCTCACATCTCTCTCCTGTGTGTGCCTATCTCACTCATTATTTGACTCAAGGTTCAATGTTTATCACAATACACGGATTTGATTAGCTGAGTAGCGTCAAATGAGATGATTTCCATGCGTGCGGGTCTGTTACACCAGTGCTGTAAAGTTTAGAAAAGCTGGGCTGATTAAAATAGAATCGCTCCATCAAAATGCAAGGATTCTCAGTAATTTAGCAGGCTGGATGTTTGTGATACACCTACGCAGAACCCACCCTTCTATTACTCATAATTGACACTAGAGTTAGCAAAGAGAAGCATGAATTGCTTAGATACTATCCAGCATCAAGAAGTGTATTATCTTTTGAAAACAAACTTCAACACATAAGGAGCACACGGGCTTTTACATGTTTGTATTAACAAGTGGAAAAATGCTGAAACATGAAACTAAAGAGTTGAATAGTTGTAACAGTGGATCCTACACTTCCCATAATGCATCTGGATATAATCTTTCATGTAAATGCTGAACGTCATAAGTGAACTGAATGTGTTAAAGCTCTGTGTCGGTGTCGTTGCAGCCCAGCTGGAGTTCGTCCAGATCCTGGTGATCGTGGTGGTGATGATGGTGATGGTGGTGGTCATCACATGTCTGCTGAACCACTACCGCCTCTCAGCACGCTCTCTCCTCTCCAGACACGCCCCCGCTCGCAGGAGACACCTGCCACTGGCCAATGTAAGTCAGACATTACGTCAACACCTGGTTTTTATGTTTTCAAACCAGTTTTCTGCGGTGTTTTGTGGATTTACCTTGTTAGCTTCAGCCCGACTTTAAAGTAAAGGAAGTCATTTGGACACACAGTGATGTAACAGCATTACTCTCCCTGCAGGATGTCACGCACAGCCAGGCTTTAACAGATTCAAATGAACAGCAACCTGGTCAATTTTTTGGTACAGATTTTTAAAAGGCAGAATATTTTGTTCGGAACTTAGCTCTAAGGGAAGGGTGATTTTGTAATGAAATGTTTTGAAATGATCGGAACGCTGCAGTTTTCTTTCAGTGTCTGGTGAACCCATGAGCAGCGAGCACTTTGTGCATAACACAAAATAGAAGAATCAATCATTGCAGCCAGAATGAGGGTACCGTAGACCATGCTTTCCCTAAACTTTGTTACCTTGAGACCCAAAAGAGAAATTTAATGTGTCCAGGACCCACACTTTACAAAAATGTATCATCATTTTTGCTGACTCTTCCACCATCAAATGCTGGATAAATGCACTTTGTTACTGTACCTGATCCATTCAGTTTTATTCTGACAAATAATATTAGCTAACTAGCAGCACATTGACATGCAGCATGCATTTGTGGATCTATATGGAGAGACCAGGAAAAGAGTCTCAAAACTCCACACACAATTGAACTTGATCTGTGCATGTCAGGCGATCGTACATACTTTTAGACATTTGTACACACAGGAAGCTTTTGGAAAAAAATTATCAGATGTGTGAAGTTGAAGTTAAAAACCATTTGTTTTTAACATTTGTTCACATTGTAACATCGTAATACACATACAGTATATATTTTACTCAATAAAAACAGGTCTTTGACCCATTTTGGGATCCTGAACTTAAGTTTGAGAAACTGTAGGCAAATAATTCATTCTAAAGAACAGAGCAGACAGTGTGGTTAGAATGACATATTATTATTAATGGGCTTCCTACGGTGCTGATGAGTCACAGTGAGGACAGTTGTTAATGAAAGACAGAGTCTGCAGAGCATAGAGTGACAGCATGTGATCACAGTGATTAAACACCGCTGCAGGCTAATGCTAACACACTGACTCACTTCTCCATCAAGGGCCGCGGCAACTATTTCAAGTCGCACACGTATACTTCCACTTCCACCTGAGGCTTTTACAAACATATGACTTCACTTGTACTCCCTGAATCACCTGCTACTGAATCACTGATGTGTGTGTCTCCAGTCTGCAATGAGTAAAGGATGAAGCATAAATACACACACACACACATAAAGAGCTCCTCCTGATAAGCTCAGGGGAGTCATCATCCTAGTTTAGCAGGATTAGCAGACAGACACACTGATACACATACAGTTAGACATGCAGCCAGACAAACGGACAACAAAAAACCTACATGAAAAGTTTGAAAACGGTCCCCTCAGACACGTTAACCAAAAAGTAAACCTGCCTTTTACGACTCTGAAATCAGTTCGACATTAAAAAAGTATAGAGACACATTAACGCATAAAAGGAGTGTTGTGCACCAGTAGAGCCCTCTAGTGGACAAACATCTTGAACAAACACCAGTGTGCTGTTCACTGATGCTGTTTATTATATAACAGATAATGAAAGATTTTTTTACAGATTTCTTACCGCCTACTAGGACAGGTTTTCTCAAATATCACTTTTTTTTATTGATTCAACCTTTATTTAAACTCAAAAAATATATTTAGGTGAAAAAGAAGCACAGTGACAATAATAAAAAGGGAATTCAGTCTGATAATAAATCCTCAAGAATAACCGCAGTCATTAAAATACAAAATAAATTAATGAGGTAAAGCAAAAACAGACAGCAGTAAAAATGTGGTCAAATAAAAATGTAAAATTGCCCTGAGGATTAAAATGAGGTGAGTTTCAAATCTGATTTGAGATTTCAGATTTGTTTGAAGTTGCAGGTGCATGGTGACTAAAAGTAGATTTTCCAGTCGCGGTAAGAACATTTGAAAATGCAAAATAAGTTTCCACATAAGTGAGGTGAACAACAACAACAACATAAGGGCCTTATATAAATGAAATAACTAAATACCAGTGCATTATTCTAGTCAACAGATCCAAATGAACTACTGACATGAAATGCTAAAGGTGCGCAATAATATATAGTCAGAAATAGTGCAAAAAATATATGACACATTTAATCAGTGGAATTAAATGAAAGTGCAGTTTAGTACAACAATGTATACTACAACTACTGAATGAATTCAAGCCTGTATTTTATACTTAAGGCACTTGTTAAACAGATGCTCTGTCTCTCTCTTTCTGTCTCAGGAGGGGAGTCTGTGGTCCTCTGAGGCCACAGGGACAAATGGAGGTTTGAATGAGGTGAGCTCATATTGTCAGAAATCAGCCACATTCTCTAACACATTTACACTGACTCTGTTTAATGTACACCCTGTAACACAGCAGTAACGTGATGTAATCTGTTGTCGCAGCACCAGGTATATAACCCCCGCCCCCCAGACAGAGGGGTCCACTCATCCTACCTGCAGCGAGAGCCTCAGTCCCAGCCTCCGCCTCTGCAGTCCCAGCGCTTCCAGCCCACATACGCTCCCAGCCGCTTCCAGCCTACGTATCCCTACCTGCCCCAGAGCCTTATCGACCTGCCCCCCACCATCTCCCTGTCAGACGGCGAGGAGCCCCCACCGTACCAGGGCCCCTGTACCCTGCAGCTCCGAGACCCCGAGCAGCAGATGGAGCTGAACCGCGAGTCGGTCAGAGCGCCGCCCAACAGGACAGTGTTCGACTCCCAACGCCTCGACCCGGCGAATTCCTGCCTGCAAGCCAGGTAACACTTTATTATCTGTATAAGAAACATGCTAGAGTTTAGTCTGCATGAAAACGTTACATGATGTGCACTGCACTCTCTAAAAACCTCTTAATATCCACCAGGTCAAACTGTCCACCAGACAAATGTAACCGGGTTAGGGTTACATTTGAGCCATGTATGAGGTAGTTTAGGTTGTGTTTCAGCCATGAAAAGAGGGGATGTTAAAAAGTTAAATTCCATTCATAATGGTCTTTAAAAGGTCTAAATTTAACATGCTGAATCCTGTAGAAACCCAGCATAATCAGTTCACGAAATTTAGCTATCAGAAAAGCAGTTAACCACTTTGTCTGACAAGTTGTTGTCATCGTGCTTTCAGTCTACAGGCACCTCCACCAAGTGTCCATTCAGGCATCAGTGTGTTAGAAGCCCAGGAGGCATCCCGGCAGCAGAAACAGGGTTCCCGAGTGGAAGGAGCTCCTCCAGCTTACAGTGAGGTGATTGGACACTACTACCACCCGACGTCCCTGACGGCCAGCCACAACCATCGGACTGTTTCATCCTCACAGGCTCCGTCCTCGCTGATACACGGTCTGCTCCGGCCTCCGCCTCAGCAGCAGCAAGGGAGTGTGGACAACAGGAACGTGAGGAATACCAAGGAGAAATCCCAGAAGCCCCAGCAGGTCTGACAGTATCGACAACGCTCCTAGCCGAATGGGAAAAACCACCAGGATTATGTCGGCTAGCGACGTTGGGAAACGATCAGTTTCCACTTTGATTGGTTCAAGCTGAGCGTGGGTGTTGAAAAAAATTCCCGCTCTCAGCTTTCCTTCGTTCTCTTCACATCTCATTGACCCGGCTTCTGGAAACCACATCAGTCCTGCGGTCGCTGGGGAACATCTGCTGCTTCCTGTTTCACGGCGTCCGACTAAGGAGCACTTAGGATGAACCGATGATGATGATGATGATGATGATGATGATGATGAGGATGAGGATGTCGGCAGAGGCTGGAAAGGGAAGAGCGGCTCCAGAAGCCTTAGTTTCTTTCCTTTGCTCCTCCCACCTCATCCGTCCATCAGACCAGTCTTCATACTTTATAAATATTTACTTGTTCTGTTTGTTTCTCTTTTGTTTGTTTTGTCGCTTGCAAAAGATTCCCATCCAGGCGAAAGGTTGCAATCTTCTTCATTCTTTCAGGTTTTTTTCTTTTGTTTTTTTTCTAGTGATAATCCCATCGCTGCTTTGACTCCATTTGTTTCAGTTTCATGCCTGCACAGTCTGACGTTTGCGGCGACTCCTGCGCCAGGCTTTAGCTGCATCACTGGGACATTTTAGCATGTTTAGAGCGTTTCCAGAAAGAGTTTAGCTTTAGTTAGGGGTGTCTTAATTTAGCTTACTAGCCGTAGCACAGTGCTAAAAGCCCTCGAGCTAAAGCCTCTGCCTTATATCGACCAACTAGTGCAGGAGTCGCAGCTGTAATTCTTAGTTCGAATTTTTGAATTTTGTTTCCTAAAGAAGGTTTGCACAAGACTGTTCACCACAGAAAAAGAAAAAAATGGGGAATATGACAGATAAGAGATACAGAAAGTAGGGGTATTTTTCTAAACTTTCCTGTTTTTGTTTTATATGTTGTCTAGTTTTAGAAAAGAAACGAACATCAGTAATCTGTTGGTGTGCCAACTTTTACGATGAACATTTTGCTACATACATGTTGGCATGTATATACATTACATATTGAGTATATATACACACACGTGTATGCAAACTGAGCGATCTTAAAAGCACGAATTTAGAGTTATTTATATAAATGCTGAAAAGAATTGCACTATTTTTTAGTATGCGCAGATGGAACGTGTGAGAGAGACTTATATTGTGAAGGAGCTCTGTTTATTCAGGCTTAAACGGAGAGACACGGGGGGGGGGTTTAAAGAAGGAGCAGACGCAGAGCGGTGCACAGCGGTCAGTCTCACGCAGAACATATCAAAGGGAAACACTGACTCGGGCGCCAACGGACTCAGACAAACCATTACTTTACCATTGATCGAAAAAATCCCTGGTTTATGCAAATGTCTGAGTCCTGTGAGTCAACAGAAGTCAGCATCGAACCTGTGAGCCCAATCAGAAACTCTGCTCGCATCTCTCTCTCTGTCTATCTTTTGTCCTATTGGCCGAATCGTTAGCCAATCCCAAAGCTGGCAGCCACTACCTCGACCAAACAAGTGAAGCACATATGAGGTAATCAGAATTTTTGTCACATCGAACGAATGTCGCGACTAATCAAGACGATGTGTTACATGACGACAGAGCTACTAGAGTTAGTTTTAGAGTTAGTTTTTAGTCCTGCTGTTTTTTTCTCTCTTTTTTTTTTTTTTTATAGTCAAGCGTCGAATTATTTGTTTGTTGGGTAAAGAGAGAGAGAGAGAGCTGCAAGAGTAGAGACAGTTGAAGAGCCAGGCGGCTCTACAGGCCCTCAGTGTGAGTGATATGTACCGACTGTGCACCGCTACGGTCACAAACACACCCTCCCACTGCCTTTTCATAATACACACACTCATCTACTGTACACACAGCCCCGCGGTGTGTTCCTCTCTCTTACAGGCATCTCTGAGCACTTTACTGCACCAGGAACGAGACAACAATCGTCTGTCAGCCAGCGTCGGGCCACAGTAAAAACACTACACGCTTTTTAAAAAAAAATCATCCAACTTGAGTTGTTTCACTCTTAAAGCCGCACTTTTAAAAGATGCAAAGAGTTGTGCACCCAAATGTTATCCATTCAACCAGGGGGAAATAGAGTCAGAAATTGATTCAATTATCCAGATACAGGCAAGTCTCAAAGTTGGATTTGACAAATACAAATGTGTTTTTTTTTATAAAATTCTGTTTCATTCAACAGAAGCACATAACTATAGCTGTAGAACTTGAATAAACTAGTCTAAAATTGGCATAATTCTGATTGAAATATTGACCTCTGAACGCAAAAAAGTAGTACATTTGTTGCCATATTTTGGTAATGAACAAATATCGACTCCTGCACACTGTCAACAATGAATATGTGTTTTAGTTGGCAATGTAATTGTTTTATTGTGCAGGAGTGTGGGTTTTTTGTTTTTTTTTTGCAGTTTATATGTATACAAAGATGACTGAGGTATGTGATATTTGACAGTTTTTGGTTAATTTCAGTCATAACCACAACAACCCTGAGGTCAGATACTGAGTTATTAGTTGGTGTAATGACTAATTAGCTGTTGGATGTTTACGGTTTGGTCCAGAACTCTTTGTGTGTTGTCGAACACAGCGCGAGATGAGTTGTCGCAAACTAGACACGCCGAATGTGTTGACAAGTGACACGAGTGTTAATAGCAACTCATCTTGTGTCATCTCTCTTCAAAAGTGTGGAAATAAAAGTCAAAAACATTGATTTGAAAATCGCTGCTCTTTTGTCAGTGCCCTTTAATGTCCAGTCTTTATGCAACAGCGCCCTCCACAGGACCCAAACCAAATGACAGCCAAAACTCCTGAAGCTTCACTTTGCAGCCAGAGGAGATTAGAGAGTTTAAAAGCCAAAAAAATCAGCAAAACAAGATGTTTATTTTAATCTAACATGGTGAACCTTTAATAACTTTGCCTTTTATTTTTCCCCCTTAAATTCACGGGTGTTTTAACACAGCACCGATTTGCGTCTTTCATATGTTATCGATCCATTTGAGTCACAAAGCTAAGCACTTATTTCAAACCTCTGGTCCCATCTTTGAAAATCTGGAAAACAAACTTTTAAATCAAAAAGTCGGACCACAATCTCATTTCTTAAACATTTCTTTTTAATTTGGCATGTTGCGACTAAACTGATGCTAAATTTCTCAGACGTGAACCAGTATTTTCATCAGTTGTTTTTCGATCACTTTAAACTGTCTTATGTTTTAATACACAATTTTTATTTTTATTTTTTTCGCTTGTGACTAAAACCAAGCAAAGGAAAACAAGCAATCGAGCTACAGGCTGAAATAGACATTTTTAATTTTTCACATGATTGAATACTACTTTTGAGGACTCACTTCAGAGTCGGGTTTTGTTGAGAGTTTTGTCAGAGTTCATGACGCTTTGTGACTAAAATGTATTGATTCAAAATGAGCATCAGAAGTTAAAGACCCTGTGAGTAATCAGAAGTCATGTGTTTGCGGTTCACCTCCCCCATCTTTCTGTTTACTGCCTCTCTTCCTCCTGTTGTCCCACATAAGACGAGCACTTGAAGACAACCGAAAAAAAATCACGACTTAAAGACATGAATCTTTTGACCCAAAGCAGCTAAAAGGAGTGACGATGATTAGATCAATCAGCGTGTAAATATCACTGTGAATCCCAAACACTGAAGGCTTGAGCTTTGCTTTCCTGCCATGTGTTTTCTTTAGTTTTTTTTTTTTAAGAAATGGTTTGGGTTCGTTGTGTCGGAGGGTTTGCAGCGGGTATGAAGAGGCTGGACTGGCTCTGATCAGGGCTTCACCATGGATTATAATAAGAACAAAAATAATAATACAACTTGAAAGTTATCCACCTATAGTTTGCGAGAAATAAAAACAGTGTAGGACCAATCTGTCGCTTCAGGGAAACCTGCGCTGGCTGACGATACAAACAGGCGGGAGGAGGATGGAAAACACACACACACAGACACACAGAAGAAACACAGTGTTTTGATTATCACCTCCATATGATGACATCTTTAGTGTTCTTTAAAGGTCCAGTGTGCAAGATTTAGGGGGATTTAGGAGGATCTAAATGCAGAAATGGAATGTAATATTCTGAAAATAAGAATCATTGTGTTTTTGTTACTTTAGAATAAGACGTTTATGTCTACAGATGGAGCAGGTTGCATTTCACAGCCGAAAGCAACTTTACCACTAGATATCACTAAATATCACACCGAACCTTTAACGTCACTTTAATATTTACATTTTGATATTTAATGAGGTTAAATAAGAAAATGCACATCTTTACAATTTTATTAGGTAAATGAAACTCTGGACAATTTTCATCTAAATATGTCCTTTAGTGTAAAAATGGTGAAAAATCCCTTCAAAGTCACATCTTCAGATGGCTTGTTTTGTCCAACCAAGAGACAGAGACTTGATTTACTTTCATATAAGACAAAAAAAAGGATCTTTACATTTGAAACCTTTTGGGTGTTTAAATTACAGAAACAGTTAACAGGTTTTAGATTCAGTACTGAGAGTTGTAAATACTGTCATTAATGACAAAACAAAAGCCAGAACAGTATTCAAAAGCATTGGAAAATACTGACTCATCCATGATGACACATTCAGTCACAGTTAGTTTGCTATATTGATAACCAATGCTTGTTGCCATTGTTCTTGCAAAAATTTTGTATTTTTGGGTTATAGACAAACAGTTAAACAAAACTCTGAAGACGTCACACTGGATTTTGGGAAATTATTGTTCACCGTTTTGGGCATTTTATAGACAACAAGTAATGAGGCTCAGACTTACAACCAGACTTGAAACTTGAACTATGTGTTTTCTTTTCTATCTTTCACACTGGAGTTCAGCTACAAAACCAGTAGAAACAGCAGAAAAAAACTCTGAAGTCGGCTGGCTTTGAATCAGATACACTTTAGCTGCCATATGAGAGCAGTTATGACCAGATTCCAGTGATAATCTGTGTGTGTTCGCTCTGCTCACACTTTCCTCTCTGCTTTAAGCCAGTGTAAACGTTAGCCACTTAGCATGTGAGCTAACACAGCAGAGGAGAGTCAACAGATTTTCCCAGAGCGCAGTGTGTGTGTGTGTCTGCTGCTAACGTACACTGACCTGCCCTGGGAAAGACCTCGAGCTGTCTAGACGAAAACTAAACACACACACACACACACACACACACACACACACACACTGCAGACTGAACAAACACACAGGTGCACTCACACATTCTTCACACACGCCTCCTTCCTCCTCCAGTCCAAATGAGCTCTTCCTGTTCCATAGAGATGCCTGCCTTTCTGTCCAATGACAGCACTCCTCTCACGCCGCCAACCCCCCCCACCACCATTGGCCGGTTTGTCTGTCTGTCTGTCTCCCTCCTTGAAAAAAACGTTCATCGCTTATTATTGTTGCTATGTCGTACGTGTGCCTGCCTGCGCTGAGACGGGGCTAATGTGAGTGGCTAGTTTGGGCTGTCAATCATCCCAGGCCATGCCTCTTTACTGTCTCTGATGATGATGATGATGATGATTGGATGATGAGATTGATGATGATGGTGATGATGATGATGATGATGATGAAGATGTTTTTGATAGTGATGCCGCAGAGAGCGTTGCAATACACCTACTATTTGCCTTTTTGATAATATTAGTCATATTTTAATGTAGTGTGCTAAGTGTATGTTTTTTTTTAATTATTGTTGTTACTGTTTGTTCACTTGAGAACTAAAAGATGTTCCTTTAATCCATCGCCCTCACAAACACTTTTTATTTTCTTTTGTAAAAAACAAACACAGAGAGTGTAAAACTACCTAACACACCTGATCTGCAGCTCACTGGGACGACGTGGAAATATGTGGACTTGTGCTTTTAAGTGCTCTTTGTAGTTACTCCTCAGTTTGCCTGTGTGTGTGTGTCTGTGTGCACACACAACCCAGACACCACAGCAAAATGTCAGCATTGTACATCTCTGCAAACCACCCATATGTAGAATCCCAACGTAATCAGTTACATGACACTTTTCTGCCTTTCCTCAACCGAGGCGGGAAGTAACAAAGTACTAAAAGGTATCAGTACTTTACTTGAGTATTTATTTTTACTGCCTACATTTTAACACAAATATCTGTACTGTATACTCCTCACATTTTCAAAAGACACTTGCTACTTTTCGTGTATTTGAGGAAAATATTGACAACATGTAGAAAAGAGGAATCCATCTGAACATATAACACGTAACAAGACGAAAAAGACAAAGCGGGATGAAAACAGTGTGAACCGTAGCCTCTTTGTTTTCCTTCTAAACACCGAAAGCACCATGAGTGGTTATAACACTGTACCTTCTATATACATGTATCTAGAAAATGTTGAAGTGAAGCATATTTTTGTTCAGACATGTTGAGAATGCACATATCTGTGGTTTTGCAGAAACGTACAATGGCGACATTTTCTTCCATTTTCTTTTCTGGTTTTGCTGTGCAGCTGCAAATTCCCTGCATTTTTTACATTCTGTTTGGCTAAATCCGTGCTTTCATTGCTCACGCACGTACAAGTTCAAGTATACATACTATGTAAATGTCACGTCCCAGTTTGTCCACATACAAGTCCTAATCATCACGTCTCGTAAGCCGGCCCCAGCGTCTACATGTGTGCCTTCTGGTGTCGGACTGAACTGAGACTTCATCTGTTTATAACACGCCTTGTAGTGCAATGACCTCCTCGAATCCTCTGTTATTGTTGCCTTTTGACATCCTACCGATCCCAAAACAAAAACAAAACAACAAAAAACATCATGTATGGAAGCCCATGTGTGCCAGGAAAATAAATGTTGAAGACGAAAACTAGAACTACTTGATTCTTGAAGATGTTCTCAAAATATACTGGGGAAAAAAAGCCAAAAAATCATGGCTTTAATAAGATTTAACAGCAACATTTACTCTTGCGTAATCCATGGCATATTTTCGATCTTCAGATTTTTCTTTTGTTCTTTTTCCGTCTTCATCGTTCTGACACAAACGGGCTTCCATAATGAAGACATGCACTTTTCTAGTTCCCGATGCTGCGTTCCAGAGTCAACAAACGTGACATTAAACACGTCACGTTAACGTTCGCTTTTCCCGGAACGCGACATGCGCTGAACTGAAACGTTTTCCCCCGGCTTCTAAAGAATCTCCTCTTCCTCCTCCAACACGTCGGTCCACATTTCTGTCCACGACATCATTAAACGACATTTCCAAAGAGAAAAAAAAATCCTCCTGAATGAGACTCGGCTGAAAAAAAAGGCGACGAGTTCCACTTGAACTTATATCTGTTTTTTTTTTTTATTTATCTTTTTTGGGAACACTTGCTTTTACGGATGCCTTTTTCCAACCTCTGGTACTTGTTTAAAAACCTCTTATCATCCACCGGGTTACATTTAAACTGATGCAGTTTTAGGTTGTGTTTCAGGCACACGTTAAAACTGGAAGAAGTCTAATACATCCATTATGGCCTTACACGTCTTCTGTTATAACCCTAACCTAAGCTTAGGGTTCAATGAAAAGAGTGGATGTTAAAAGGTTAAAAACTACAGGCTCAAATTCAGACAAATCCTAAGCATTTCTGTCAAATCTCACAGGTTTGTTGACCAGAAAAAGGCGGAGTGTGAAGAAAGCCTACCCGGTGTGTTTTCGCTCCTTCTGCATCGTCTTGTTCTTTCCTAGCTCGCTCTGCTCTTTGAATCAGCGCTGCATGGCGCCCTCTTTCCGCCGACGAAGTCGAAGAGAATATATGAAAGCACTCTCTTTTGTTTGCAGTATTTATGTGTGCGTATTTAAACAAGCCTCAATCTTACGGGACGCGGCAGCGAGCACTCCAGTGCAGCCAGTATTGTAGAAGTCGTCCACCCGTCGTAGAGCATGAAAACCGTGGGACTTGTACCATAGAGTCGGGATTCCTACGCAAACACATCTGGCCCGGCTTTTTAGAAAAGTTCAAACAAGACACTGTCAACGTCAGCTTTAGTAACCACATCTCTAAATTCAGTCGGGTCCGGATAAATTGCTAGGAACCGCGAGCTGCTCCCTGAATTCAAATTCACCACCTGAACGTGCATTTCTTCCATTCGTGCGGTGGAAGTAAGACGTTTGAGTGGTGAATGTTGAGCGTTTAGACCGAGCCCGTCACCTGTCACAGCATGGCTCACACACCTATATAGAGGCCTACTTATTCTCAATGATAATAATGGCTTACTTGTGTATGAAAACAGTTTTATTTTAATTTATATTGGATGGTCCGTATGTTGCTGGGTTTGTTATGTTGTCGTTTTCTTCTCTTGTACGTTACAAACAGAAGACAATGGTTTATCGTTGTTGTCACAGAACATGGTATGACTTGGACACATTTCAGTTAGCCTTCGATTTAAAAAAATAAATAAAAAGGTTTTATAAATACATCAGTGTCTGCTCTGCTTATTTTTGTATTTGTTTTTTGTTTGTTTTTTTATCCAACACAGAATTAAATGTGGGCTGACATTCATACTATACAGTATCTCCATAAGATGTTGGTTCATGGATAAACAGGTGCATATTAGAGTCATATTTTAATTGTTCATCTGAACAGAACAGTCACAGTTGAAACAGTCATTAATAGTTGTCGAGCTCTTGTCCTTCCATGTTCGATTCATCATTATATGTTTAGTATTTGATACAATAACATAAACACAAACATCATCTGAGATGTTGATGGACATCTTTTATCCAACTTCACCTCCTCAAAGGGTAAAAAAATTGAGCTTTTTTAAGTTTTCTGTTTTTTTACGCGCAAATTGAAAATACAAATACAAACAGCTGGATGAAAACACAGCTCATCACGTAAGACCATAAGAACTGTGAAACTTAAGTCCTTTTGTGCTTCATGATGTATTTACACAGTGTGTGGATTTTGGAAAGTTCCTATATTTAATTCTTTCACATGCTGTAGGTCTAATGCAGAACTTGTAGAGTCTATTGTTTGTGTGTGTGTGTGTGTGTGTGTGTGTGTTTTATTACGTTATATGATTATATCAAAATTAAATTCTACCTGTCAGCATTAGTAACATGTCCTGCACAAGAAAGGAGGAAGATCCTCCAGGACATTTTTAGCATCAAACATAATGAATATAATTAATCCAGACTGTTTTCAGTGAAAGGTGTAAAAGCAGCATCTGTGATGGTCTGGGGCTGCATCAGTGTCCACATGTCTGACCTGCATATGTGTGAAGGAACCATCCATGTGCAGCTTTAACACCAGAAAATAAAGCCAAGGCAAGTTCATTTATGCAGCGCATTTCATACACAAAGGCAATTCAATGTGCTTTACGTAAACTAAAGGAGCATCCAGAGGGACATAAAAACAAAGTGCATAAACAATAAAAGATCAAAATATAAAAAATATATATAAGTAAAAGCAAGTACAGAGGACATAAAACTACAACAGAAGAGAATAAAACAATTAAAACACATACATTAAAAGAATATACAGTACTCCAGACATGTTGCATCCTCTGATTTAAAACCACCTCATTCATCTTGAAGCCTCTACTCGCAATCTGTGTAACACCAGGCTCCATCCAGCAGGTGGTGCACTTTAATCATATTTGGTATGATGATCCTCAAGCTGCAGGAATCGACTGAGGAAATGGAACGACATACATTTACCGCAGTACTGTGTGTATTTGAACTTGACTCAAGTGTCTGCTACTTCGTACTTTTTCTACATTTATACTTTTGAGTAGATCTACAAACATTATCAGATTCATCTCTTAGTCAGTGACAAAAATATATAATGACCTTTTGAAAAGATGAGCTGGTAGTTTATTATTTATCCAGTCAAAGGTCTCCTCATGCAGCCCGTAAACTGACTGAAGACATCTGGATCATGGACGAGACGTGTGACCAAGTGACTCTTTCTCCACATTCTGACTATTTCTTTTTGAGAATTTACAAAGAAGACATTCATTTATTGAGGAAATTATTAATCAGTGATATAAAAAGCATGTTATTTGCAGCCCTACTTGGCACATTCAGATTGTATAGATTTATAAAGTCTGACTAGTTCAGATATACTGATCAGTACAAGTAATGCAACTTTAATATAATACTGTGTACTTTTACTCAGTATGTCCAGGGTGTACTCCGCCTTCGCCCACTGTCGGATGGGATCGGCTCCGGCCCCCCCACGACCCTCCAGGGGATTAAGTGGTTACAGATAATGACTGACTGACTTTTACTCAGTACACAGAATTATCAGGTGCTGTAGTTTTATTGACTCCTTAAATTATGCGTCATCTGACTCCTTTTACCCATAATTCTTTGCATTTTGTGGTTTAGTTCCTGCTGTTTTGGTTCAACATACTGCCTTTTAATTTAGTTTTTTTCTAAGAAAATCTGAGCTTTGTCCTTGTATGTATTCTTATTCTTATTTCTAATCTAATATTATGTAAAGTTCATTTTGGAGTTCGCAGACTGTTTTGGGTGAATACATTCGGCGTCAGATGTTAGACTGCAGGTCACTGATGGGTTGGTATCGCAAAATCAGAACTGTTTGAACTATCTTTACAATCAGCTGATATGGACAGTAGTTAAAACCACAGAGCCCCGCAGATTATCTCACCAACGTTGAAAAAGAGAACAATAACTGATCAGAGTTAAAAGAGGGCAAAGATCAAAGATCACTGTCAGTGGCTTTAAAATATTAAATGAGTAAGAGACATTAGTGACATTTTGTGTTTGTGTGCAGCTATTTTAAATACATGAAGAAATGTTTGCAGTCAGTTTTATTTCAAGAGGAAATAAACACAGTAGAACAAAACAAACAAAAAGATGAAGAAATAACTTGATTTGTTGAGATGAATTCAAATAAAAAACTCATCATATCATATCAAACACATTTTTTTCCAAAAGGACTATATTTACGAAAACTGTGTTAACTTAACAGAGTCCGCTGCTGCGTCCAGAAAAACAACCTCAAACTGTGCTCCACGAGTAACTAT
>JAPQRN010000021.1:10347671-10360673 GCA_037367275.1 Coranthus polyacanthus
CTGGCCTGCTAATTAGCTCAGGTAGCTATAATTATGTGTGTTTATACATTTCATAACTTTGACATTACTGTCATCGCAACTGTATGTGTTGAGATTCATTAAGTAGCTGAAATGACTTGATGTCATTTAGTAAGAAACTCTCAGTCGACGTGGTCGTGTTTTCAGTAAGTTTTTGGTTTCACTCCTTGCTCTTCTCCAGCTCCACCCTCTTGTTTCCAAAAAAAAAAAAAAAACATATAGCGACAGCCATCTTGAGCATCTCAAGGCTTCGAAAAGGCTGAACACAAACCAATGGGTGACACTGCGGAGGGTTCATCCACTATTTATATACAGTCTAATGATAAGGCCTGGCTCCCAGTCAGCATCCCAGTTTATCCCAAACGTACAGCAAACAGAGAGAACCATTTCTTTACGGATGCGGTTTGGTGCATGACGTCATTGTCATGTCACTGCTACATGCTGCAGCATTCAGATGGAAACTTAAATGAAACTTACGGACCCAAAACAGAGGGAAACAAATACCAAAGATACAATACCGCCATAGATACAAACAATGGATGAACAGGAGGGACCACATACTTTTGGACATCTCAACAGATACCTCAAAGTATTCAAAAAAAGTTTATCTTATGAATAGTTGAGACAAAGTATTTAAGGCACGCATGCACATTCATGTTATGTTTCTGTGTGTTTAGGGTACATCACATTATGTATTTCTTTCCTAGAGGCTTCCTGTCCAGTGAAAATCACATCTCATATGTTGACCTTGAATGTTTAATAACCATAAGGATTTACGGGTTGAGTTTCAAATTCTCCTCCTCTAGATGAATAACAAAGTCTTTAAAAACCCTCTTGGATTCCCTGGAAAATGCATTGTCACAAAGCTATTCTGTGCTTTTCTGAGCTGATGAATAGTTGACATTTTAGAGATATGTGGTTCTCACAGGACAGTGACACTATAAACATAGGATGACCTTATAGAATATGATTAAACTACCAACAGTATATAAAGTAATTCAAATGAGCTCAACCTTAAACACGTAGGCTACAGAAAACATGCCCAAAAACATAATATATAACAGTAAAACACTGACAGGGACCACTGTCATACTTTAACTAATAGCCTGCTGATAATACATACTTTGAAGGTTTTGAAGGCAGAACCTTTACTTGTAGTGGAGTGTTTTGACAGTGTGGCATTAGTGCCTCTGTTTAAGTACATGATATGAATAATTCTTCCGGCTTTGGTGCTTTTATACAGAACATTATGTGAACCTGCGCGGAGTTCCCCGTTAGCTAATTTTCCGTGTAGTCAATTTCTATCATGTGTCACGCATGAGTCACGTCGGAGCGCTGACGTAATGACATCACGAGGCCTGTCTGGAAAAGCGGAAGAAGAGACAAAAACAACAACAGCAGCAGCAGCAGCAGCAACGGCGGTAGCTACGACTTAGCGGCGATAGTTTAACAAAAAGACAGAGTAATTTAACGATTACTTCATCGGTAAACAGGAGTGCCGGTAGTTTGTGTACGGTTACTAGACCTGTTATTGTTTACATATAACCGCAAAATGTCGATGTTTGCTAAGTTGTTCGGCGGCGGGGGTAAGGGTGGGAAAGCGCCGACACCCCAGGAGGCTGTTCAGCGACTCAGGGAGACCGAGGAGATGTTGGCCAAAAAACAGGATTTTTTAGAGAAAAAGATCGAGCAGGAGCTCATTACGGCGAAGAAAAACGGCACGAAAAACAAAAGAGGTGAGGACAAGCTCCTGCAGTAACCGGTTTGTGAAACGCTGGTGCGTTTGTTGGGTTAGCCCGCAGGCTAAGGCACCAGGAAGTTACCTGAAATAAGTCTGACTCCATTTTTAAATGTCAGTTTGAAAGCTGCCAGGTTTACTGCTCGATAAAAAATAACCACACAGAAACGCAGCAAAGCAGTTTAGTTGTTGGTAAGTCATCAAACAAATGTGTAACCTCAAAGTATGGCAAGTTCACTAACTAAAAAGACCGTCCTTTGAACTAAAATGTCACTTTGCTTTTAGGTATAACAGCCTAGTGCTACATACTCATAATACGTTTTATCTGTGAGGTGCTTTTCAGGGCAATTGAAGAAACATAGGTTAAAATGAAACTAGTCAAAAATAGTTTAAACATAAAATAGGTTAAAACAAATAAGTGGAACATGAAAAAGTATCTTATGACCTGAAGATTAATCAGTTTGTACTTTTTTATTCTACTCCAAATCAATGAAACTATAGCAGTTCATAGTTCATTGGGCGCTGATTGTGATATTCTGGGATGATACTGATACCAATGTTTAAAATAGCACTGTGGCTGACAGCTGATACCTACAAGGATGCTATTTTTGGTTTGTTTATTCTGTTATTACTGTTATTTATTCTGCCTTCTGTACCCAAAAAAGAATTATTCATTATAAAAAAAATAATTTGAATTGTTTTCAAGTTGTTCAAACCTTCATCCCACTGTCTTTGAATGACAAATTTATGAAACAACCTTTAATATAACACAACAGAATCGGCCACTGCCATCAGGTCAGGCAATGCCATCTTATTTACTTATAGCCAGTGTCAGTCAACAAAGTATTTTCTCATGATGTTGTTTGGCCAGTTTGCATCCCTAAAGCACAGCATTATGTCAGGACGAGTAGCTCATCCTCCATCGAGAAAATGGCTGTCAGAGGGAGAGGCTTTGACTATACAAGTAGTCTGTGATGGCTGCCAAATGCCAGAACAAGTTTGGATACATTTTTTCAAAGTGTGTAATGCTCTAGAGGCATATAGCTGATACAGAGCTTTAGTCTGCAAATCTCAGCTCAGATTCAGATATTATTTATTTGTCCTGATGAGGGAAATTTGGATAACACCCTGATAACAACAGGGTGTTATCAGTAAGTACACCTAAGTACTTGTAAGACACGCCAAATCTAATAAAACTATTAACAATATATATACAGGCTTAATGTACGCCTGCACTAGGGCTGCACAATTTGCTGAAAGAATCATGTTGTGATTATTGTGGGCCATATTGCAATTTGGATTTCAGTCTGCTTGCTTTGTTATGATGGAAAATGCACAGATTACACATTTAATAATGTGTATTTTTTCAACTCAAACATACAAACCTGAACAAGCATAAAAAATACCAAAAATTCTAAAATAATGATAAGAGTTTCATTTTGCATGTTTTACACAGTACCTCTCTCTGCTTAGTGTCTCTAAATCCTCCTAAATCTGGACCTTTAAATTGCAGCCTTTTGAAATTATATAATTGCACACATAGACTGATATTGTGATTGGGATTGGAATTTGATTAATTACTCATTTCAGGCAGGAATGTCCAACTCTGAAGGGTTGTAGTGGCAGCAGAAAAGTCAACAGCACAATCATCACATTATATTCAAACTGGTATGTGATTACATTAAAGACAAAAAGCACCGTGGTTCCTGTCATTAGATTGGATGATTATGTAGAAAGGACTCACAATGCGATCTGCACAGCTTAGACTCGTCAGATTGCGTTCTTCCTTTTTTTTTGTTTGCTCCAGTGCAGTTTAAATGCATAGATCCCTTAGAGCAGCATTGCTTGTCTTGAGCCACGACACTCCTTGCTTGTCCACAAAAACTACTCCTTCCCATTTGGCAGAGCGACCGGATCACAGCGTGGGCAACAATTGAAGTAATAAGAACAGTACAAAGTCCCCAATGAGCCGTCGTCTTCCAGCCAATGTGGCCAGATACAGACGCCACGCTGACACCAGGTGGAAAGTGCCCCGACAGCCTCTCTCCTCACATTTATATTTGATGTTAAGTGTCCTTTTCAGTCTAGTATAATCTAAACCTGAATGGAGATTAAATAATATATATATCCAAAATGTACTTTAGAAATCTGTTAGCCCATTTAAAGTACACAAGGCACCTCTTCTTGTTAGTTTAAACTGGACACAACCATCTCTGACCTGAACCTGAACTAAGGCCATGGCAAACAACATGGAGAGAGCATCACGGACAGAGGAAATGAAGGATTTTAAACAGCTGACATTACAGTTTCTTGTTTTTGAAAGACTTGTCCTCAATCTGCACAAAGCATGTGTTTTCATCTTCTGCCATTTACAGTACATTTTCAATTTTTTTTCCCATAGCACATTATTGGAATATAGTTTTCAGATACGTCAAACTTTTCCACCTGAGCTAAGTATGAAAAAGTTGTTTTGTACTATTTAGACCTGTTTTGGGGTTTTTTGTGTTTCCTGTCAAGTGCATTTTTTTATGTGTAAAGATCATTTTCATTACAAAGGAAATACACATAGGCTGGATTGAACCAACAAGGCGTAATTTTAAAACCTGATTAAGTCATGGTTAAGCTTTAACTATCTTAAAGTAAAGAAGGATTAAATTTAAGCCTCTTTTTAAATCTCAGTCTAAACATAGATTGAGAATAATGAATTTAATGCTGTTGCACCAAAACTTCCAATTTAATGTGACCCAGTGTTAACTTTAGGAGGTTTAACCTTTAAAATGACTGCCTTCTGGAGATGGATAAAGCTAAATAATCTTTTTTTTTTACATTGTATACATTTGGTCTGGTTAGTTTTTTCACAATTAAATTTTGTTAGTGGACTAATATGTCCTGTCGTCATCATGTAGATCACATGACAAATGAAGATGGATCATGAATACCTAAATCAGCTCATTAAACTAAATATTTAACTTCTTTCTTCTGTTTAACTTCCTGTAATTGATCAGAGTCCAAACCATAATAATAATAATATATTTTATTTATAGGTGCCTTTCAAAGCACTCAAGGTCACCTTACAAGAGTACAGTAAAACAAAACAAACAACAGCAGTGTATCAAACATCAATAAACAATAATAGAATAAAAACAATAAAAAACATTGATTTAAACGGGGAAAAAAACTGTCCGGTTTGGTAGGATCAGAGAGAGCATGCTAGTTTGAAAAGGTGTGTTTTGAGTTGGGATTTGAAAGTTGTGATAAAGTCAATATTGCGGATGTCTTGAGGGAGAGCGTTCCAGAGGCTGAGCAGATGAAAGCTCTAGATCCCATGGATGTCAGATGGGCAGATGGTGTAGTGAGCTGGGTAGCAGAGGAGGATCAAAGTCTGCCGGAAGGTGTGTGTATGTGTAGGAGGTCAGAAGGATATGGAGGACCTTGATCATGAAGAACCTTGAAGGTGAGAAGCAGAATCTTGTAATGAATGCGATTTTTAACAGATAGCCAGTGGAGCTGTTGAAGAACCAGGGTGATATGATCTATGGAGGGAGTTCTAGTAATGATACGGGCTGCAGAGTACTGGTCCAGCTGAAGTTTATGGAGAAGACCAAAGAGAACAGTGTGACAATAATCAATACGTGATGTGATGAGGGAATGGATGAGAATGGCTGTGCTATTGTCATCCAAAAAGTGTTTTCACATTATGAGCGAACCAAACTATGGTTCTTTTTCATCTGGACTGATACCACCTCTTTTGGTCAGACCAAAGGCCGGCTGGGGGAGGGCTCACTTCTGCAAATTAGATTCGGATCAAACTTTATATACAATGCCTAAAGCCTACAAACGCTTCTCTGTACATCTTTCATATTCCTCAACCCTCTTCATGTCTCCTTAAGGGACATACTCAACCTGACTGACTTTTATGATGCTGCTGTATTTTTCTCAGCATGGAAACTGTTGTGCAGCTGAACACGAAAACTGGAAGAACTATCAAATATGGCAGTGAGAGAAACATGGCTGTACCTCCATTGCTCCAACTCCTGGTGGTCCTGAGATTTTATTCCAAAACGCTGGATTTCCAGAGGGTAGTTGGGGACCTGTTTTATTTATGTATTCATTTATTTTAACCTGGACAGGCAAGCATCTCCATATTAACTCAATTTAATTTCAGTTTACATAAATAAACTTGGATTTACTGAATATAGATTAGCTTTTACTTGTGCAACGAAGCTCACTTCAGTTTTAAACCTGGATTTTCTCATTTTAAACCAAATTTTCTAAGATTGAATTAGAAGTACAGATTAAATAAAGTCTTAGTCTTAGTGTGTCTGCTCAATGAGCCTGCAGGGCATTAGCTTAATAAGAAAAGTGTAGAGGTTGACTGAGGCAGCTCCTTTGCTGGTGCAGGATTTCTATCAGACTAGGCCTGACTGTGTTAAAGAAACCCACAGTAGTGCTGCACAATAAAACAATAATGGTATTTTATATCATGAAAAATATCATATCATTATTGCGATTTACATTTTTCTTTTTCAAGTTGTTTATATTGTAAAACACTTAAGAAGCACTAAATCATGAAATCAGAGACTGCAAGTTTTTTTTTTTTTTCTTATGTCCTTTACATTGTTTTCAGCATGTTGCATCTTTTATGTAGCTTTTGTCTCATTGTATGTTTTACTTCGTTTTTGTCTTGTTGTATGTTTTACTTCGTTTTTGTCTCATTGTATGTTTTACTTCGTTTTTGTCTTGTTGTATGTTTTACTTCGTTTTTGTCTCGTTGTATGTTTTACTTCGTTTTTGTCTTGTATGTTTTACTTCGTTTTTGTCTTGTTGTATGTTTTACTTCGTTTTCATCTTGTTGCATCTCTTATGTAGTTTTTTTTTTCTTGACACATCCTCTACATAATTTTCATCTTGATCGTCTTTTACATTGTTTTCATCTCGTCGTGTCTTAGACAGTGTTTGTCTCTTAAAATAATTTTAAAGCCACAAATAACTTTCTTCAAATTTCACTCAGGACCAAAAATCATCCTTAAACGTAAAAGAAGTAATGTTAATGCGATAATTCTCGATACTGACTTATATGATTTATTTTATAGCATGATGACATATCCATATTTCCTAACCCTAACCCACAGTTAGAAAAGTGGCTGCGTGTTCATATAGTGTCTAATTGTCTGTTACTTACTTATGTAATTGGTTGTTATGTATTTACACACTGACTATTTAAAGAGCGGTTTTGACAGCTGGGACATGTGTGATGCAACAGCACCTCCTCTCCTTGAAAAACAACTAACTCTGTCTGCGTTCAGCTTCCGCAAACGGAACCTGATTTTCAGCATAGTCTATCCTTTCAGCTGCAGTGTGTGGGTGACTAATAATACACAGTCTGTAAATTCCTCATAGCAAACATACCAAGCCTACCTGATGACTGTGAGCATGATGCTTCTCTTTAGTTCCACTGCTTGGTGTTTGGACATGTCACAGCTCCATGTCACCTCCTGTTTGACATCAGATATTTTAATGAGCCTATGTCACTGTTCGGGTCTTGTTGTATGAAGCAGGGCTACAGCTACTAAGTATGTAAACCATTTATCTGCAGATTAGTTTGGTTATTACTTGTCTTCAGATGACTTAATATGTCTACCTAACAATTTGAAACCCAAAAATATTGAACTGGAATAATTAAACCAGAAATGTTTGGTGCTTTTGTTTAAAGAAATTGTTGCAGATTATCTACCTTTATTTTCTGTCAAGCAACTAATCGGATAATCGATTAGAAGATGACAATGTGTCAGCTGCTTGTTCTTTATTATTTTTTACAAACAGTCTGCTGTTTTGTAATTCAGTCAAACTGAATTAAATTGAAATGTCTAATTCCTCACCAGAAATACACGTGATTAAAAGAGGAAGTGAACTTTAAAATAGCACCAGAAGAAATTCTGAATGCACTTCAAACATACTGGTGAGGAAGAGTCTTTGAATGGCTTTGCATCCTGATAAATCTCTACTTTTGCATGGAGATAGTCGCTGTAAAACACCAGTGAAGTCAGCAGGTGATCTGTAGGACAGAGCAGGACATTAGGGCAAACGCGGGGTCAGATAATCAAAGTGATGTGAAACTGAAGGGGAAGGGGTCCGAATGCAGCTCTGGGAACAACATAATCTGATAATGATTTATGTGATGTTGGGTAACAGTGTTATCAGTACAGAAATAGGGCCATGCTCTGATATAATCTGATCAAACCGGAGCTGTCAGCTGCAGTCTGGCTCCTGGTGGACCAGACCGACCACACACAGGTCACTGATAAGTGTATGTGTGTGTGTATGTGTGTGTGTACAGTATGTCTTTGTATAGATGCATCTGTATTTGGGTTGACATTTTGGTCTGTCCTCACTGCTTTAGATGTGTGTGTTTTAAATGACTCAGACTTGATTTTAGATGATAGACTTGGGTTAGACTAGAGTTACAGTAATCTTAGAGTTAGATGTTCAGTTGTTAGTTGTTAGTCAACCCATGTGGGATTTTCAATGGCTGATGCTGTTCACTTAGAGAGGAGGGTCAGCCATCAGCAGCTTAATAATAACAAATGAGACACAAAGTTTGTGCACTTTATGATTTAGGGAGATTTAGGAGGACCTTTTGGCGGAAATGGAATATAATATTCATTTTATATCTGCAGAGGGAGCAGATTGCTGTTCACAGAATCCACCATTCTAGCAGTTGCCGCTAGTAGAAAACCAGCATAAGTTGATCCATTCTGAGCTGTGCAGTGCCCACATTTACATGGAGGTAGAACGGCCATGATTACTTGATTAATCAATTTGTAAATCAAAAGGTTAACTTGGTTAAAGTTAAAGTTAACTGGCAACTATTTAGAAAACGCTTCAATCATTTTGGTTATTTTTCGTTTTTTGCAGGTTGCAGCATCTAAAAAACATTACAACAATGTAAGTTATAGTTAATTGAATCACTTATACTTATCCAATCCTTATACAATCCATAAATTCTAAAGTAGCAGGTCACCTGTAATCCAGGGGGAATTCCCTGTGTTTAGTTTATGAGTAACTAGTTTGTAGTGAGTCCTTCACGGAGGAAGGAAAGTGCCAACTCACTGCTGTACAGAAAGGAAAGAAGAGACTGGAATAACACATGCACACATATTAACACTGGAGTGGCTTGCTCTTCTTTTATTCTATGTGCTCAGTGAGATTTTAAAAAAGTTAGAGCTCATTTTAATAGATCAGTCAATTGGTTCATTAACAGAAAATTTTTCTGGAATTTGTTCTGCACTATTTTATGTGATTTTCAGTTGAATATTTCGGGATTCGTGAGCCTGTGGTGGCTGCTTAGACTGACAAATCTATCAAAAAAAATTGATTTTGAATTGATTAAAGGATAAGTAACAAAACAAGTCGTGCTGGGTGGAGACGCGTTCCACCCGGCAGACTGTAGAGGAGGCCGCAGTTTGCCTGAGATGCTAAAAAGAGCTGTCGTTATTAGACTTTGGAGCTGTTTCGTTAAAAGATAGTGTTCCCTTCTGTTTCCTCAAAAAGAAACCGGTCACCAAGAGCAGCTACAAGGCTCAGTGATGTGCTTCAAATCCTTTTCACACAGTGGAGCTCTATAGCACAGACCAGTTAGAAAAATGACATTACATATACACAGATAATACTGTTTGTGGCATG
The DNA here is from genome assembly GCA_037367275.1 of Coranthus polyacanthus. Lineage (NCBI taxonomy): Eukaryota > Metazoa > Chordata > Actinopteri > Kurtiformes > Apogonidae > Coranthus > Coranthus polyacanthus. The sequence continues at coordinate 10,357,111 of JAPQRN010000021.1, forward strand.
AATTGCTGGTATTAGTCTTAACATAACATTTGTTGACCATCACAAAAGTACAGAAAATCACCAGACCTATCCAGTATTTAAATTTAAATATAATTCAGTGCTTTAGAGTTAGATTTTATCTGTGACGGGGGTGTTTGCGTCTGTTTGTATTGATTCTGTAGCGTTTGTCAGAACTTGAAGTGTTCAATTAATCCACCTTAACCTGTAGAGTTTGTGTAAAGTGTTTTGCTGCTGCTGTTAAGCCATGATGTTGGACTTAAAAGTCTGAGAGTCCGGGACGTGTCAGAGAATTCCCAGTTTATGTATCAACAAATTATGGACATTAGCGAAATTGCTCTGGACATTTTGTCGCGTTCAGTAGTTCTATGCTCTGTGATCTGTCACCTTTACTGTTTTCGTTCATCGTGTTGTAGCTTCATGTCGGATTAGTAAAGCCATGACAGTGGGAGTGAGTGCAGAGGCTCGCTGGGCTGAAGGTGAGCCCCAATGTTAATAAAGACAGGCTGAATAGAGCAGTTTAGACATGCTCTGCTCATAAACTAAAACCTGTGCAGGAAGGGGCACAAGTTGTTTTGCTATTTCTGTTAAGAGTAAGTCATCTCCCGCTGCAGTATTTTCAGTTTGTGGTGAGACTGTGGCTGGTCAGTTTAGACTATAGCAGGCTGCACTGCATTACCTTTTTGGCAGAAGTAAAAATTACTCACTAAATATACTTTGGCAGAGGTTAATATACCTGGATGACCTGTCCATGTAAAGTCTATGTTTGGGAAACATCATTTTTTTAAAGCTGAACAGCTGAATCCCTGTATTCTGTTTTAATTTGATTAAACTGACACTTTTTCAATTGATGATCTGTTTATTCTAATGTGTAGTATGAGTAGTCATTTGGCTTGTCACCATTCTCACAGACTAAACTGATGTCTTAAATTGCTTGTGTTGTATGAGACCAAAAGAGATTCAATCATATAAAATGAATAAAATGTCACCTGGAAGTAGCACATTAGCTACTGATGGTGGTGATTCAACTTTTAAGTAAACGTTAAAGAACTGTGTTGTTGGCTTACCTATTATTTAGTAAACTGTATTAAAAGAGAAATCCTTAATTAATCCTTAGTTATCTTTCTGTACCTAGTCAAAACACGTGCTACTTCAGGTTTGCACAACAGACAAACCTAAAGCAGTGTAATTGAAGCATATTGCATGTGCAAGCACAGATTTGACTCGGACTGGATTGCTGCAGTTTCAGGGTCCTGCTCTGTGTATTTCTGAGTGAATTCCAGTTTGTTTGTTTTGTAGGTCTGTTAAATAATTGAAAATGAACAAATGTTTCAGGGTCTCTTAAAGGTCCCATACTGTGAAAATGCACTTTTCTTGGGTTTTTAGATGTATATAAACTCTGTGGTGTAAAATAAAAGCTGTGAAAATATGAACTTGCTCCGTACTGTCAGTCCTCTAGTGTCTCCACCACAAGATGTCCTCCAGACAAAACAAGCCAGTTAGAAAATCCTTTACTCGTGATGTAGTAAGAACCATATCCATAACCAATCATGTTCAAGGTATTTTTTTGTTATTTGTTAGTCCTGCCCCCATCAGTTACTAGCAACATAACAGTGACCATGTCTGGAAAGCTATCTATGAAAAGTGTATTATTCCTGCTTCAGTGAATCAAAACTACTGCACAGCCTCCAAAGGAGACAAATGTTACAGAGAAGTGAATGGCTTTGACTTTTGGAGACTTATTTTGACTTATCTTCAGTCTTTTTGGATGATGTACAGCACATTAATAACTGATAACTGTTGAGAATTCTGCTGTTGCTAATGGTTGCAAAGGATCTGTGGTTAGCCAATCAGAACGTTTGCTGTTGAAAAGTGGGAGGTGACATTCGCCTCTCAGTGTATTTTGAGCCGTTTGTGGCAGAGACACAGAGAAGCATCATAAAAGTGAGGAAACGTCAAATCTATACTGTTATTTATGTCAACACCATTACAGAAGTCTTGAATATACACATATACATGGTATAGATATCGTACTTTAAGTGTTACGATATGGGACCTTTAAAGCAGGCAGATTTAGTGTTGTGTTGGTTTATCCTTTGTGCTTTGGTCCTGGGACACTGCCTTTGTCCTTTTCCATTATAGTTAATAAGAACTAAGATTAAAAACATATACATTTCATTAACTGAAGTCAAAAATTAAATGACACTTTTCAGAACCACAAAAACAAAATTAAAAACTACAACAATGTGAAAGGGGGAAAGAGAAAATAAAAGCTAATGACAATTTCACTGTAACTCTAACTAATGTGTATTTGCTCCTATCTTTTTTTTAAATTAGAAGAGCTGGAGAAGCTTCTAACTGCGACAGTTGACTTTCCCCTCATTTGTCTTGAATTATAAAACAGTTGTGCTTCTGTTTCTTTTGGGAATGCTCCTCAGCTTCACCTCCTCCCCCTTCAGTCCTAAATGAAATATAGCTTTTTACCTGAGCTCACCTCATCTCGACTTCCTCCCTATGCAGCTGCCCTACAGGCCTTGAAGAGGAAAAAGCGCTATGAGAAGCAGCTGGCTCAGATCGACGGGACATTGTCTACCATCGAGTTCCAGAGGGAGGCGCTGGAGAACGCAAACACCAACACAGAAGTGCTCAAGAACATGGGCTACGCTGCAAAGGCAATGAAAGCTGCACACGAAAACATGTAAGAGATGCGTTCCAGAGAAAAGTATGGCTTCTATTTTGTTTGTTAGTGTGTATTTAACATACACTGAAAAGACACTCCAGCCTTGAACAATCATCTGTCCTTAAACTGTGGTTTTCTTCAGGCCTCAGGAGTGGAGCTCTGTTGTTTTTCTCGTTTCATTCCTTCTACTTTCTTGATTTGAAAGACGCAACAAGATGACAATGATGACATAAAAGTTATTTTTAGTTTTAAATGATTCTTTATGGTCAAAACAAGACAAACACTACTAAGCAGTGCAATGTTTCAGAGCTGTAGAGACAATGTGCATCACAGTAATAATATTTTTTGCACAAAGTAATTTTTCCCTAGTTGTCATGATCGTTTTATCGCCCAGCCCTAAGGTGAACATTCCTCCTATTCAAACTGGACATTACAGGACAAAAAACCTCTCAATTCTAATATGTTTACAGTGTTGGTAATAATAACCATACCCACATTTTTCAATTCTCACATGGGCCAAATTGAAGCTGTGAACTTACCCTTCTTACCCCGTCTTCCCGTCAAACAGGGACATCGACAAAGTAGACGACCTGATGGCAGACATCACAGAACAGCAGGAAGTGGCCCAGGAAATCTCAGATGTAATTTCCAGACCTGTCGGTTTCGGAGAAGACTACGACGAGGTGAGAATGCATTCTGTAGGCAAACGCCAAAACACTTTTAATCATTCAGTGAACTATCTATCATTCAGCACTTTATTTATACTTGAGAGATCCTTGAGATCAACTTCACATATGAACAGACCCAAAATTAACACTATAAGTGGACTACTGATCACTATAAGCAAATTATTTAAACAGCAATTTTCTCTTCATGAAAAACAACA
>JAPQRN010000021.1:10360773-10381005 GCA_037367275.1 Coranthus polyacanthus
CCCGGACAACATAGCTCCCAGGATCATTCGGGCACTCAAACTCCCCCACCACGGTAAGGTAGCAGTTCAAGGGGGAGTAAGCAGTTTCCACTGTAATTAAAATGTCAAATAAAATGCAGTACTCAGTAAGAATTGCAAGTAGATGTTGGGAGGTTTAAGATCACATTTGTAAACTGGCTAAATGGTATGAGTGTATTGAGTTGTAATAAGGTTCTGTATTTTGTTACATGGGTCATGTTCATTCATTTAAGGCACTCTTTTCAGACCAAGCGGCAGCTCTGTGGGATTGACACCTAGCTTAGCCTACATTCTGAGCTCCTGTCCTTCTCACAGCGATGTCCATAAATTGAAGTATTTTCTACTATTGTGGCAACAACTGTGTTTCATCAGAATCCACTGCATTAACATGTAAATACATACAAGGAATTTGACTCTGTCTGGCCAGTGGATGTAAACTGCAACTTGACTGGTTGGCAGAGGGATACCACCCTAGGATATAACTGTACTGCCATCAGCTACCAATGCTCTCAATAAGGCAGCATTGTATAATTAGTGGTACTGTACTTTGTGTGCGTTTGTTCAGGACGAGCTCATGGCTGAGCTGGAAGATCTGGAACAGGAGGAACTGGACCAAAGTCTACTGGAAGTTGGAGATGGCCTACAGGAAGACTTACATCTGCCCTCCATCCCATCTACATCCCTACCATCGAAACCAGGTACTACATGGTACTACACTGTATTTCAGGCCAGGGTTATTATTAACAGAACCAAAGGAAATAATGATAACTAAAAATGAGGCTTTACAAAAATAACAAGAACTAACTGAAACTGTATTGTGCGTTTACAAAACTAAAACAAAACTCATGCCAAAAATGTCTTTAGTTTTTATCAGTTCATTTCATAAGTAAACGCACTAAAACATCGACAGACCCACTGAATGGGAATTTGTTTTAAAAAGCTATGATGTCTTGTTGAGCTTTTATTCCACAATACCAGAGCTAGATTAATCGGTGCTGAGAGGACTTTTTACAGACTGTCAGCATTAGCAGAGCTTTGATCTTGTAGTGGTCAGTAGCTAATATTAGGCATCTCCATCGGATTTACTGATGTTGAAAGAAAATAATGAAAAATAAAAATCTGTCCCGTCTGAATAATTTTTTTTTTTTGGCTAGTTTGATGTTCAGTTCCAGAGAAAATTACATTACACATTGTGGTACAAATCTCTAGTTGAATTTATCAGTTCATTTCTTTTCTTATACACTTAAAGCAGCTTTACAAAATAAAAAAAGAACCTATTTACCACGACTTGAAGCTGTCTTTTAACGACATGCTGTATGCACTAACTCCGATGAGTTTGAAATGTATCAAACAAAAGTAGGAGTTGTTTGAAGTTCGGTCCCAGCTCCAGTTACTGATTAACTCCTTTAGGCTTGATGTTCACTTCAACAGGTATTCAGTATTTAGTAAAGTCAAAGATTGTTTGTTGTGTGAAGGAGGGAGGCGATTGATATTGGCCAATTAAGCTGTCCGCTATCGGCTTTTCCCTCTCCTGTTAATCTATCGTTATTATAGCCTTTAAACCTTAAAAAATCCACTATTGGTCAACCGCTACACAATACAATTTCTGACTTCAAAATTTACACGTCAAATACACGATATTACAAAAAAAATAGTTGACACTGAAACTAATAAAAACTAAACTAAAACTTAATTATTTTCAAACATTTAAAAATAAACTGCAAACTTGCTTAAAAGACTAACTGAAACTACTGAAGTTGCAGTCAATAAAAACTATTATGACCTCGTTTCAACATTATTTCTGCCTCTTTTTCTTTCAGCCAAGAAGGAAGAAGACGACGAAGACGACATGGCAGACCTCGCGGCCTGGGCTAACTAAGCTAGCTTTCCCTGCTAGCTGGCTAGCGCCCCTCTCCTGTCTGTCTCTCTGCTACCAGACTGTGTCCCAGACATCTGGAGGAGGGACAGGGACTCTGCCACTGGCATTCTGCTCTGTTTATTAGGCCTACGTCCCAGAATCCTACCATACCCCAACCCTGAAAAGTATACACTTGTGCACATATCTCCAAATCAATGAATGGAGCCAAGTTTTTCTCTTCTGGTTACTGAAAGAATCTCTTTGCTTTGCTGGAGCGGTACACTCCTGTTTCTAAAGGGTACAGAGAATGGAACACAAATGTCATGCCGGTAAAAGCCTGTCTTAATGCACATGGACGTTCTCTTTGTAAAGAAAATGTTGCACACTTAACGCACAAGTGCATACTTCCAGGAAAGGGTTGTGTGGAGGAACAGAGGACACGGCTTGTTTCTGGGAGGAATGTGAAGAATCAACAGATGTGTGAGAGGGAAAAACAAAGAAAAAAGAGAAAGACGACATGACTCAGCCATTTTTCTGCTTCCTGCGTTGTCATCTCTGTGCTCTTCAACGATGATGGCAAAACTATTGTTTACATCATCTCTGATAAATCGACAGCAGCAAAAAAAAAAGTTAATTTTAAAAATGTAGGACTTTTTCATTGAAACATCACTGTTTGAAACTGGAGAAATCATCTGGTAATGGAAGGAGTCAGGGTTGGATCAAAGTGTCAACGGGCAGCTTCTTGTCTCTTATTCAGCAGCACTTTGGATCAGTTAAATGAAGGTAAATGGCATTCAGTTAGAAAGTCAAATCCTTAAAAGGCAGAAGGAGGCATACAGCCTCACTAAACATCACAGTATCTCTGGTGCTTGGCTTTTAGCAGTGTCATCTGCCAGGCTTCTAATGGGGAATCTGAAATAAAGAGACCGGAGGAGAACAGGAGAAGTTTTACAATCACAGTTACAGACTGTATTTTGGATTTTCTGGCATACAAGTGCAGCCTTTAGCTTGAACAAAACACCTTAAACATACAATATAACCCCGGGGACAGCTTTGTCTAGATCAGCCACAGCTACAAGAACTAGCTAAATTCTGTAAAACTACAGGCGGAGTAACTATAGACTGGATCATTACCCAGTTTTTCCATCTATAAACTCATTTTAAAATGTGAATGGCTGCATTCTCTGTTCTTGCAGGAGCCCAAGTTGATGTTGAGCCACAGAGACATACAGCCTCTGATAATAAATGAATAAAAAAAATACACTGAAGTACAGTTAATATAAGTGTACGTCCATGTGCATGTGATTACTGTACTGGAAGTGTCATTAGTGCTCCTAAAGACGTGCTGCAATATAATTGTGTGCTTGACAGTAGTATTTTGAGACACCATTAAGATGCACTTAAATATACTTCAGTATACTTTTACACTAATACACTAATAATAAATAAGACATGTATTTAGAATTCAATCAGTGGCGTTTCAGAATAGTGCAGCCAAGTACACAGTATATATAGTATATATTTAGTAGCATTAATGATCTGTCATTAACATGCTAAGTACGTTGTTAGTACATCGTGAATAGCACACTTTAAGTACAGTAGTAATCAGTGTACTTAAGTCTACTTCAGTGTACTTTTGTTTTACCTTCAGCTACCAGCAATCTTATGAGGGCATAAAGGTTTTGAATCAGCACTTAAAAGTCAAAGAAGGAACGAGGTGAGCTGTGTGAACATGGAGAACTCCACCAGTCGGACACATCAGGGTCATCATAATCGCTGCATGACGATTTTTGTTGCTCACAGCGTCAAAAAATAAATAAATGACACCAAAGTGTCTTTCAGAAACCTGTTCAGTGAAATGCTTTGGGTTAGGAGTATAGTAATAACCACTAGACTTATGTGAGGAAATGTGTTTTGTAATTTGAGGAAATCATGTCCAAGTCAAAAACAGAAATCAGCTGTTCTCTGATAAAGAGTTGTTATTATGTTATCATATAATCACCTGTCACACTTCCAGACAAATGCCAGTGGGTTAATAGTGACGTTCTTTGAGAAAATCCTACATTGGGTGAATTTGTGTGTGTGTGTGAGACAGAGTGAGTGAGTGTGTGAGTGATATTTTTCAGCCTTTGGCCACAATGACCTCTTGTGAATATTTAGTCAAACTGAGACGGCGAGCTCCAACTTTCTCCTTTGCTCTTGACTCACCCGTAGCACAAAGATTGAAGGATGAACTTGAGATGTTTCGCACTCGTGTCGGTCTTAATGAGAAAACGGTGGAAAAAGTCCGCCTTCTGTTTCCTGCTGAACCGCTTCTCACGGCTGCTGTAGCTGCACCTCCTTTTTCTATCAGCAGATCTATCTGCATTTATGCATGGATGAATGGGAGTCAGTCCAGAATCATTTGATTTGATTTGATTTGAATCATTTGTTCGTTTCAGTCATTTAAAGTCGCCTTATTTAGGAGTCGATTGACCTCCAACACTAATACCTAATAAAAGAATGCCATTAAAGTTGTTTTTTTTCCCATTCACCTCAGATGTGTCTCATGTTGTATCTAGCTGTAGAGGAATCCACTGTGACTTGCAGCCACACCTGCTCAGAGCTGATCAAAGAGGGGAACATGGGAGTTTTATAGTGGGGGGAGTCATATAGAGTTTATCTTAATAAAGTTGGAATTCAGTGCACATGTGGGCTTTGTTGCATCTGTAAATGTGTCTTTCTTCACACGTCTGGAGCTTGATTCTTTCTAGCTGGAGGTCTATTTCTACTTGTAGTGTATCTCATGAGCCTGCTGCAGTCTTCTGCTGCTGAACCATTAGATGTATGTGTGACCACATCCAGACGGAGCAAAAAGGGTACTGCAAGTTGATGCTAAACTGAGGTCATAAGATGAGTTAAATGGGGTAAAGTGACTTGCAAAACACTGCAGCCTCCACTCACATCACCCTCTTTACCAGCTTTACACCACATCAGAGGTGGCAAAAGTCCACACATTCTTTACTCCAGTAGAAGTCCACATAGATGAGATTAGGTAGAAAGACTTGACTCAAAGTATAAAGTTAAAAAGTTGCCCCTTTTTTCTTGTTGCATCTTTTACATTGTTTTCACCCTGTTACATCTTTTATGTTGTTTTCATCTTGTTTCTTTTGTCTCGTCTGGTTTTGTACTTTGTACTCCAATGCATTTATTCAGCATCTTTATTCACTAATAAAAAATACACATAGCAACACTAATAATGGACTAATTGTCATTTTTAAACAAAAATGCCAAATTTCAAGATGGAGTTCCCGATTATTGACGACCCTTGATGATTTAGTCAGTCGTACATGGAAGTAATCTGAGAGTTCAGGAATTTTGTTTGTTTGCTGGACTTACCTGAGGACATCACCTGAATAACATTTTGCTCTGCAGTTTTAACTCATTTAGATTTGTTTTGATGAGTTCAGCCGTTAGCAGCTCAGACATCTGAGAACCTGACTACACGCTAGTTTTGGTAAGATGTCAGCAGACAAAAGGGCGGAAATCACTGGCTTTATCTTGAACAATTTGCAGCATGTTAAAAGCTTTGTCTTTGTTTGCAACTCTTTGTCTTAAAAGTAACTAAGCTGTCAGACGAATACAGTGCAGTAAAATAATAAATATTTGCCTCTTAGATGCTTTGAGGACTTAGTTACATTCCAATACCGCTTAACTCGCCGAAAGCTGTATAGACGAAAAGTTATTATTTGATAAGAGGGATTAGACACATGCAATTGTTAAACAGGATTTGCATGTTGAGACTAGTCTGAACTGAAAAGTTTGCTGAGCTGCCTGTTAAATGTGTGGCATGAAAATACAGCTGATCTGACCTTTAACCAAGTGCGGTTTACTATATACCAACACACTGGTCTCAATATGAGAAATTTAGACTCTGTTATTCTGGTGTTCAAAAACTGATTCATGTCCATGACGATTTACAACTAAAAAGCTGGTTTATGGTTGCAATTTCAATGGCACCAGTGGTTGTATTACTGACTGGGTTCATCTAGTGAAGAGTCGTGTAAATGATTTCACTATAGAAAACATCAAATAGCTTTATTTTAAAACTGTTGGAATTTCGCCAAAACAGTATAAAGTTCACACGTGTGCTTATAATCCGCCCATGCAGAGTATTTTAACTGGGGAGACTTGAGCTCATCAAAGTGACAGTGTTCACGATGTGCTCTTAAATTAGCCGTAGTGTAGGATTTCTACCAGTTGGCTTAGTTTAGTGTCGTCAGCTTCAGGATGTTTTTCAAGACGCCACTGATTTGATCCTTAAGCCAAGTGAAAAAGCCCTCATCAGATCACCCCAGTCATCTTGGGAAGTGAAGATCCACGTCTCTAGCTGAGGGTGTAGTGTATTTAAACAAACCAAAAAAAATGTAAAAATTACATGTTGAAGTGTAAGAGTGTGTGTGAGGAGTTCTACCCTCAGTGACACAGAGACAAGGTCCAGTATGGACGAAAAAATACTGGAGTAAAGGTCAAGGCTTGAGTTTAGATTGTAAAGAGTGCATTCTCTGGCTGTGTTAATGATGCATTTAGTTTATGAAATGTGCTTCTTTCTATCTTAAATTGAGTTATACTCAATTTATCCTTAAAGTCACATGTACTGGTAAGAGGATAGCTGCACTGGAGATGGTGCTTTGAAATACTTAGAAGTGTATGTTCAGTGTCTTAGAAAGTAGTTGTTTGCTGTAGGAGGCTACCAGGTTTAGCTGTGCACATTTTACTTGGTTTACTACTTATTCATGTGTTCGAGACATAGGAGTGTGTGTTTTGGCCAATCCCATCTAGGCATTTTGGAGCCAGAAGTGACCACATTCTGAAAACAGGGTGGAGCTGGAGGAGCACAAGGGGTGAGGGGTGAGCTAATGCTGAACGCTAGCTTATTGATATGGTAAGATGGTAAACTTCATTAAAAAAAACTGCTTTATTCAATACACAGAAGATATGGGAGTCTGACTCAGCAGGCGAATAAGTTGTCAATCAAAGCCTGACACAGCAGATATCAGGCCTTCTATTAACCCTAAAATCTCATTAAGGGAGCAATCATTTAAAGACCATGAGAACACTTATTGGAAGGTCCAAACAAACTGATCCAGAATAATAAATCCAGAAAAATACTGGTTTAATATTTTTCAGAGAGAAGTTCGGGCCTCTTTGGAGCCAGTATCTAGTGGCCGTCTGTGGTATTACTTCTGAATTGGCTTGCCCATGTGAGAGACTGACAGACAACCCATCTTAGAGTAGACATGCAGCTAAGAAACGTCACTTTTTACTACTGATGTCGTTGTTCTACTTATTAGGCTATGGTCTGTGCGGCCAGTTCACAGGCTAAGAACTGGCAGTATGTTACTCACATATTTTATTTCAAGTCTTGTGACATTATTTATCTTGGTGTCATTTTTTTACATCACAAAAACCTGGCAGTCTACACTAAGGGGTGTGTAGACTTTTTTTATATCCACTGTATCTGTTTTTTTTTTTTTATTATTATTTCTTAATGGGGTGAAACAGAATGAATAAAGTTACATAGGTACATATTCGCTAACAACTAATTACAAACAGTTTCCAGACAAAACTTGTCCAAACTACTCCACGCACTCCTACGCTATCCAGCCTCCTTCAAATATTAGCCAATCACATCAATGGCACGCGGGGCGGGAGCTGCTATAGCCAATAGGAATCCAGAGTAGAGCCGCTTTTGATCCGCCCCCTGGTGTAAACCAGTCTGAACGAGGCTTCGGTGATAAAAACCGAGCCGTCATGCTTCCGTCCCTCCCTCTCTGCCTCTGTCTGTCGGCCAGGCTACCGCAACACTCTACCTGCCAAGAACGAAGCAACAGAAAATAACATGTCTGAGAAACTTCCCTACAAAGTTGGTCAGTGTGCAGGTTTACCTTTTTAGTTCAGTTTTTGTAGAGTTAAGCGACTGTTTGCAAGCTAGCACTCTGTTCAGTGTATGGTAATGGCTGTGGCTGTTACTGTTTAGCCGACCACACAATGAAATGAACATTTAAATGACTGGAGACTGATTTGTTACTAAAACCTGAGAATTCAGCATATTTGCTGACTTGGCTATTGCTAACATTAACTTGCTAACATGTATTAAACTGCATGGCCTTATTATTAGCTTTTAGCTAAAGTATTTCGCTTAGCCTGGATGTTTCTTGCTAATTGGGGGAGCTATTGGCACTTATCTTGCCTTGCTGTTTATATATTTCCACTGTTGAACGTCGGTTTATTGCAAAGTTGGGCCACACAGAGAATGAATCGACATGTAACAGTCACACTAATGCCGAGCGTGGTCTTCACTGTGATCAAAAATCAGCGTCTACTGCTGCTGGGTGTTGTAGTTTACTGGTTGAACTTGAGCCGTAACCTTCTACGGTTTGTTCCGTGTTTGAAACTACAGTTCCCGTGATGCCTGGCGCATCGCCGCCAGTTTCTGCGTGACTGACAGGAGCAGGCACAGATTGAGCTGTAATTGCTGTGTAGTAGTGCTGGGACTACACGTGGTAGCTTCGATAGACGAACAAATTGCTGTTGTGCTAAAAGCCCGTCTATTTTGCTTTTGCAATACAGTCATTTTCTGCACGAAGAAATATAATAAATAATAAGGAACGAGTGACGGTTTTGGTTGGATTGGATTTAACTGAAAATGTCAGGTAGCTCATAAAAAAACTATATATTGTCAATTAAAATAACTAGAGGTGGACCATATTGTCATTATTTGCCAAATGTGACACTTGGTGTGTCCTCTGCTGCAAAAATACAATAAGTTACTCAATGTCATGCTAACAGATAGTACTGGGTCAAAGTCTACACACACTTCATTCACTACATGCAATCAACAGTCCACCTCTGTGACCAGGTCTTCAAAGTATTGACATTCAATATATTATGTCAGTCTGGCAGTGGCACATTTTGTCATCTGCAGACTCTTCCTGGATTTGATTTGTGCCTCATCAATGTTGATGCTATTGATTAGATGTTTCTTAGATGAAATTGGGTCTGCAACTAGTGACTGATAAGAAATGTTCTGGCATATGATCTTATTGAATCACTTGACCCATTTTGCATTACAGTAAGTCACTTGCATATCTGTTGGATAATAAAGCCTGTTTGTCATTTTCATTTCTACATTTGTTTTAGATTATCTGACCTGCATTGAGACCATAAGTTTCAATATGCCACTTGGAGGATAACGTTTCTCCAGTGCTTCACTGCCCCACACAGGTGTGACACTCCAGTCTGGTGTTATCATTTGCCTTGAACTCCATTGAGTGGAGTTTTAGTTGTCTCTTCACTGATTTCAGAGAATTATAGTGTCGTGGTGTTGGCAAAGGTTGTCAGGGCTGTCATTATGAAACAATGAATCAAAATGTCTGAGCTATAGAAACAATGTTGCAATGTTCTACTTGCTGCTGGTGACTGAATAGTAGCCTTGGTTGCTGATGTCTTTTTTGTACTTATTATATATTTAAGTGCCCAAATATACAGCGTGAAAGATCATTCGGCAGCTTGGTCACAAAACTAAGACATCGTACAGGGCGTAATCAGAAGTGCTGCTCAAGAAACAAGAAGTGAGAACAAAAAGAATAAACGTTTAGTATGCTGTCAAAGCAAAATCTAGTCCCTTCTCTTCATGTGGATTTTGGTGTCAAGTTCTCACCACAAGTTAATGTGGGATAATTAACTTGGGTTACTAAAGGTTTAGGCCCCAGACGTTTAGGTTCTGTACCACATGAAGAACATCCCTGATCCATTCATTTAGTGAGTGAGTGTATCACAGCTGTGGTTGTGACCTCAGAACATCCACACCACAGCTGATATTCACTAATGTGCACTATTTTACTTGTATCAGAAGGTTGTTGCAGATTCACCTCATGACTTCTGTCATTAATTTCCAACTTCTTCTTCCTGCTCCTTTCTGTCCCAGCTGACATCAGCCTGGCCGAATGGGGGCGTAAGGCTGTCGATATCGCAGAGAACGAGATGCCTGGTCTGATGAAGATGAGGGAGATGTACAGCCAGTCCAAGCCCCTGAAGGGCGCTCGCATCGCCGGCTGCCTCCACATGACCCTGCAGACCGCAGTGCTCATCGAGACCCTCACCGCCCTCGGAGCTGAGGTGACATTTAACAGACACGTTAATATTAACCTCCCTGAGGAAGCGTCCACTGCACAGTCCATGCAGTTGCATGGTTTTCAGAAAAAAAACATCTATCTTACAGATAGAGTGCCGGTAGTTTCCACAGCATTCAAACCAGCCATATATTTAAAGGAGACAAATATTATTGTTTGACTTTCATTAACTTTTTCACTTGAGAGCTGCCCACTGAAAACAAAGCTGTATTCTGCCTCTTTTGAAATGCAGTAATTTATTGATTCCTTTACTGGAACAACTGGTCTCTGGGAGTTTCTTTGCCACTGTGTCTCAAGGCCGTTGTGGTGTTATCTCTCTGACCAGGACTGGTCTAGTCCTGTAGGAACCTGTAGCCTGAGAACCAACAGAGAGAATAAATATGCAGCTGCCCTCAGGGGTCTATCCTTCTCCAGCTCTGTGGCCTTGTAGATCCTGTAGTTTTGCGTCAACTGTAAGTGTCCTTAAAATGCAACTTGCAGGTTAAATTTTGTCTGAATTTATGCATGATGTTAAAGTGAAACACATTATCCTTTTTGAATAATTTACAAAGCATAAATAAAAGTTTTCAGCACTGCTTTTAAAAACTTCTGTTTTTCAAAACGCATCAAATTATGTCAAAGAAAAGGAGTCATTGCTCTGACCAGTGTGATGGAGTAAACAAACAGGACTGTAAACAACTCAGAATTTTATAAATTCACTCGGTTGCTATTTTCTTCCTTGAATATTGGAAGAACAAAAATGCCTCCTAATGTCACTAAACTGTTTTTGTACTTTGTACAAATGTTTTAAAATCCAGTCACTGGAATATTTTCTTGCATGTTGATCTGATAGTCTTTACTTGCAAGTTGCACTTAAACATATCTCGAAGGATGAGCAGTAAATAGACTTTTTTTTAAGGTATAGCAATTGCACACTTCCAAAGTTGGTGGTTCTGGTCTTCGGTTTATATTTTAAATGACCAGTTTGAGAAAATCAGCGACTGTATTCAGGTCTAAAAACTACTGTTTTGCAAAGAGGTGACTTCCCTAGATGACTGGGAGGTTGTAGATTACTGTGAAATCCACTTTGGCATGCAGCTGCTCAGTAATCAGATTTTAAAAAACTGATCCAGTGTCCAACACAACTACAGATTTGAAAAAACTGTAGTTGTGCGTTGAACACTGGATGGCAGTACATGACTCTAACCCGTCTTGGCGTCATGTACAGTATAGGAGTACATGACTCTAACTTGTCATGTACTGCCAAGTCTCAGCTGAGATTACTGCTCAGGAGGTCTCAACCGCAATCTTTCACTCCGTTTTGAAGAGTGATCATTTTTGTTCAGCAATCATCCACACTGTGTCTTTGTGTAAACGTTAACTTAAATTTGTCTTGAAATGCCCTTTGTCCTGTTTGGCTTTGGCTAACAATTTACTCTGTTTAGTCAGATGGATAATTATTTCTTCTGAAGCTTTTGTTCTGACTTAAAATCCATCCACAGCAGAAACTGTTTTTCATATATTCTCATATGTGATAACCGAAAATGTAAGATTGTGATATTTTTTCAAAAGTGAATATCATATTTCCTACCACTTGATTGATCAACTAATGGTTGCACCTCTTGTTTTTTGCTTTTACTAAAAACATTAACTGATAACAAGATACGAATTACCAAATGCCCCTTGAGGCGTTGCAGCTCAACTGTTGTGTTGCTGCTGTGTCATAAGGTGGCAAAGAGAGAATGGTGGTAGTCTGCACTGAGACTCTACGACACACCGAGGACTCGGAGTGATTCTCACCACCTACATTTAAAGCGACATGAAAGTATGTCAGTAAACACATGTAACTGTTCATATATTCAACTATAGAGCTCTATGATGCTCACTCTGTTTACAGTTCACTTTAACAAGGCCCAACAATATTTTTTTTAACCCAGCTCTCTGCAGTGCTGTCACAATAATATTTTCCTTGTCCGCACTTGTTTGTTTGAAACCCAGTCAAGTGTATTTACAAGTCAAGTGTGTACAGCTTCTAAAATCAGTTTACTATAGAAATCAGTCAATACCCAAGTTACCTCAGTTCATGTAAATGCACTGGAGTGGATATTTTCGAAGGAAATTCTGTTTGAAACTTGAGTTAGATTAAAACTTCACACTAAGTTTTATAATGGTGTGAATGAAGTATTTTATACCGTCTTCCATCAGGTCCAGTGGTCCAGCTGTAACATCTTCTCCACTCAGGATCACGCTGCTGCTGCCATCGCTAAGGCTGGCATCCCAGGTAACACAAAGTGAATGTAAAAGATCAACTCACCTCTGACTGACCCAAGTGTAGTATGACTTTAGACTCTGTGCAGGCTGCAGGAAAAAGCAAATGTGGCTTTCCTTATCCTCCTTGTGACCCAAACCAGAATTCCACTCATGAGATACATCTGAGACAAAGTAAACTCTCATACATGTCCTTGGTCAAGGGAAGAATGACTCCCTGTTTGTCTTATAAGTCAGAACAGTACACCTTGTATAAACGTCAACTCCTTTTCTTTTCTGTATTAGAATGTACCCAGACAGTACTCTGTACATGTAATGATTGAACCTCTTTGCAGAGATCTTTAAGTACCCAAAGACAAAGTCTGGCTCCAAGCGCTTTCATTCAGATTTCTACCACTCTTATCCTTGTGTTATCATGTGCTCAATTCACTGGCTTCTACTACACATCATGTTATAGATGAAACCGTAAATGCTGATCTTTCTTGAGTTAGTTTCAAAGAGGAGAGGGTGTATGTGGCAGCATGGGACCACCTAGAGCAAAAAGTGCTGCACCCATGATAGTTTGTTCTTTTTTCAGGGTACTCCAAGTTTTTTGTGCGTCTAGTTGAAACTCTGAATTTTTCAGAACTGTAGTGGTTGTATATTGTGCCTGCTAGCACTTTGCCAGAATAATACACTACGATGTGAACAACCCAACACAAAAAGTCAGATAAACCCTTTTATATGACGTGTCTGTATGTGGAAGCCCATGAAGAAACCAGACCATAGACTAACAGTGACGTCACCCATTGGTTTCTGAACTGCTGTTTGGAAGTCAGTAGTTTGCGATTTGGCCGTCGCCATGTTTGCTTTTTGGAGCCAGACATGACTATATTTGGACAGAAAGGGTGAGCTAACGCTAAGCGCTGGTTTACTGACTCAGTGAAACATTAAACTTCATCATAAAATTCAACATTGCTTAACAAAATCATTTTAAAGTCTTGTTAGTGGAACCTATTAACTACAACTACAGTGGAGCTGTCAGGAAAAATGTGTTATTAAATGAACCGAAACTCAGAAGGTCCTACTCGACAAACGAGCCCTCATTCCCACCTGTCAATCAAGGTCCAACATCAAAGCCTTCTATTAGCTCTGAGATGTGCTTAACTGCAGAAAAATGTACAGATGGACCAGATCACTTATTAGAGGGTCTGAATTGAACAGCTGAGACTGGACTGAGTCCTGGGGAGAAAATTAATGATTTAAGTGTCTTTAGAGAAGTTCAATGTAAGTCTATCAGAGCCAGGGCTTTTTGGAGCCACCCCCAGTGGCAGTCGGCGGTATTACAACTTTAAGTTACTTCTGCATTAGCTTCATTTTGCCTGAAAGTTAACAGAATACTACAATGTGGTTTTTTTAAAAAAATTATTTGTTTTTAATTTTTTGAAAGACTGATTTTAAAAACATAATGCTCATAATATTGCATGTCAGCTAATTTAATGCCCCTTGAGGCGTTGCAGCTCAACTGTTGTGTTGCTGCTGTGTCATAAGGTGGCAAAGAGAGAATGGTGGTAGTCTGCACTGAGACTCTACGACACACCGAGGACTCGGAGTGATTCTCACCACCTACAGATTGCATTACACCTTCGACTGATGCTCTCCAAAGGGATAGAGTCCTCACCTGACACGCAGGAATAAAGTCAATCTTTTTTTGTTTTTAGTGTACGCATGGAAAGGTGAGACTGATGAGGAGTACGTGTGGTGCATTGAGCAGACTCTGTACTTCAAAGATGGACAGCCCCTCAACATGATCCTGGATGACGGAGGTGATCTCACCAACCTGGTCCACCAGAAGTACCCCAAACTGCTGGCAGGTGTGGCCATTTTTGTTACGAAATAGTCAATACTAAGATGTACTGCTGATGGTTCTTCACTTTTTTGCCAAATTTTTCAGTTGACTCTTTTCCATATTAAATAAGATGGTCAGACAAACAAGATATTTATGTTAAACTTCAAGGAGAGTGAAATAATGAACACAAACACTGAAGACATTTTTACTCAAAGCGCTATCAAATGGCATCATGAAAACATCTTGTTTACATAGGTGTTGATTTCCTCATAGTTCTTCATTGCGTTTGTTTGTTGCCACTAACTGAGTTGGCATGAAACCAATGTCAGGATGTGAATTTATCCCCCACCTACTTTGTACATGTGTGTCTTTGGAGTCTTCACAAGTGGGGTTTCTGTTTTCTTTGATGTACATTGGGCCATCTATGTTCAAAAGGCCACAGGCTGCCTTTACGAGATGGCCCGATAACATGAACATATGACTGCTCATGTTGTGCATAAATTGATCTCAGATACCTCATTGTCTCATCTCAGGCTAGTTTTCTGTTTTACCACTGCAGGACACATTTTCTCCTTAAGATTATGCTAGCAGTTTCTCAGCATTCAGTGGCATGTGGTTGTTTTCAGTGTACCCGTTTTTTTTTTTTTTTTTTTTGAAGTGTTAAAGCAGCAGTAGAGCGTTTTGATCACTAGATGGCAGCAGTGCTGTAACACATACTCCTTCAGGAGCTCAGCAGTCCATTAATGTTGTGCTCTGAGCTGTAGAGAAGCCTATGAAGCATTTTGATTTGGTTTTGTTTTTTAAAATAAGAACACCATACTATGTCTTAAACATTCTGATATAAAGTCTTATTATTTCAGTTTTAAAATGTATCCTGACATGTGGCATCAGATAAAGGGCATGCACATCCTGGCTTTGTTTTTTTTCTCTTTTGTGATTGGTTGGGGCATCAGATAACCATTCCTATGACCAGTCACAGCTGGTTGTTTTCCTCTGTACAGATTCTGATAAGGGGGGAGCAAGCCCAAGATATGAATCAACAACTACTTGTACTGCTGCTAGGACTCATCTGATTTTAATGCCCCTTGAGGCGTTGCAGCTCAACTGTTGTGTTGCTGCTGTGTCACAAGGTGGCAGAGAGAGACCGGTGGTAGTCTGCACTGAGACTCTGACACACCGAGGACTCGGAGTGATTCTCACCACCTACACTTAAAATCTGTGTCAAATAAGTGTCATTATTTCCCTCGGAAATGTATTGTACAAACTAGCATAAAATAGTACTTAAATACAGCATTTGAGTAAATGTACTTAGTTACATCCTACCACTGTTTGGGCATCAGTCTGGGTCGAGCATGCAGCTTTTACAGTTATGATGAATCTGTCACTGCTCACTCTGAAACTGGACTTTTAGGAGATCAGGAGCCATTGAACAGTTGAACTTTAGAAATGAAATGTATATTGACAAATTCCGTGCTTTTTTTTTGTATGTTCAGGGATCCGTGGAGTGTCAGAAGAGACCACTACAGGTGTGCACAACCTGTACAAGATGTTCAAAAAGGGTGAGCTGAAGATGCCCGCCATCAACGTCAATGACTCTGTCACAAAGGTACCTTTTCAACTTGTCCATCTTGGCCGTGATTTTCGACCACTCCCTCCAGGACGTAGCAATGCTGCAATTTCAACAATTAATGCAAAATAAACTGTCCATTCTTCCATCCATCTTCTACTTATCTGGGTCTGGGTCACAGATCAGCAGCAGCAGATGATGGATGGATGGATGGAAGATTTTACATCAATTGTTGAAATTGCAGTGTCGCAACTTCCTTTAGGGACTGTGATATTTTCCAGCCCTTATTTCTGCTGTTAACAGAAACTCCAAATCCACCAGGATAGATTGTGGTATATATTGCACACGTTTATTTTCCAACCAGAGTAAGTTAGATAAACTTACATTTCAACACTTTTCACATTAACATGACCTAAATGTTCAAATCTGACAAAAGACCCACAGTGAGGACTTGTCAGTCCTTTTGTCTCTGTAAAAGGCCATTCAACTAATTATTAAAAATGTGTCTCGTGCCTTTTTGTCTTTTCAGAGTAAGTTTGACAACCTTTACGGCTGCAGGGAGAGTCTGATCGATGGCATCAAGAGAGCCACTGATGTGATGATTGCCGGTAAAGTGGCCGTGGTGGCCGGTTACGGTGATGTGGGTAAAGGCTGCGTCCAGGCCCTGCGAGGGTTCGGTGCTCGCGTCATTGTCACAGAGATCGACCCCATCAACGCCCTGCAGGCTGCCATGGAGGGTAGGTGACTGAGCCGGACTGTATCTTCCGCACAACTTCACCACAACCACTTTTTTTTTAATGCCATTGTAAGACATGAACAATGAGGGATGATAATAATGATGGCAAGTTAAAAGCCCTGTGGTTTCAAAACATTTGACCATTCATGTCATCAGGTCCAATAAGAGGCCTGTATCTGCTTCATTAAACAGACAATAGACTCAAACATTAGCACCAAATTTGTCATATGTTATAACATGATTAGTAGCTACATACAGGTGTAATTTGAACCATATGAGTAAGGTTTTATTCCACTTTCAGATGTGGCACCATACTTGGCTTTTAAAGACCAGTTCAATTCAACATTACATTGCATTAAAAATGTAGGATACATTTAAAATGAACAGATGGCAACATGAACTGAAGGAGTTATGAACTGAACAAACTTATGTTCAAGCTCTGAAATTGAGAAATGTCTGGAGAGTGTAGTAATAAATGAAACAAAACACACAATGCTAGGGGAGAAATACTGGAAGAGAAAGTGTTAAAGAACACACAAAATATTTCACATGTGTCAGAGGATGTGAAACAAGGTATGTAAAACCATATCCATAATTAAACGATTTTGACCCACACTGAAACCTATATAAACAAGCTTCACAACTTCACAACTGTCAGTCTCAGAATCATCCTGTTAATCTATCAACCATTTGACAGAACTTAAATGAAGACTCATGTACAGACACAAACATGTGAGTCAAGATGATGTTAATTTTAAAATGTAAAATTAATCCTCAGATTTTACAAGTTGATGGAAGGGTGTCAAACCATGATGCCATGCCATATCTGATGATGCTTTCTGCTATTAACGTGACCTTACTCCCCTCCCCAGTCAGTCTAAATAGAATTGCTAGAATCACTTCCATTTACCTGTATTAAAAACTGCTGGATGAAAATTATTATTATAATAATTCATCACTATTTCTAGATTGTTTTCCAACATTTGAGGTTTGACTTTTAATGTCATCCCATTTCAACCTCTTTTTCTGTTCTGCTTTATTGCATCTGTGTAGAGAATAACGCCATCAACTGTTCATCTCGAGGCGCTTCACTTCTAATACTTGATCCACAAACCCTAAAAGGCAGAAATGTAACTTTGATTCATGTTGAGTGACTCTTCTTCCTTATACGCTGTATGTGTTTTACAGCCCTTGCCCCAGCCACTACATAATTGTCAGTCCACCGTGTGAACCCCTCCCCTCTGTTACTCTGTAGGTTATGAAGTGACCACCATGGATGAGGCCTGTAAGGAGGGAAACATCTTCGTCACCACCACCGGCTGTGAGGACATCATCCTGGGACAGTAAGCTTGACCTGCTCAAATATTCACTCCGCATTTCATATCAGGTTTAGAGCAGACACATTACATTGAGTATAAGTGCATGATTATTGTTGTTTTTACCTTCAGACACTTTGAGCAAATGAAGGACGATGCCATTGTCTGCAACATCGGACACTTTGACTGTGAGATCGACGTCAGCTGGCTCAACAAAAATGCTGCGGAGAAGATCAACATCAAGCCCCAGGTAGGAAGATCTCTGGATGCTCCTCTTGAAACTTTATAGTAGTCTAGTTGTGTAATACAGCTCAGCTCTGGTTCACTGATGTGTGAACAGAAGGAAAGCAGCCGCCTTGAGCCAGTACTAAGCTCTCCCTTCCTCATCATCCTCCTCCTCAGGTCGACCGCTATCGTCTGAAGAACGGTAATCACATCATCATCCTGGCAGAGGGCAGACTGGTGAACCTGGGCTGTGCCATGGGACATCCATCCTTTGTCATGAGCAACTCCTTCACCAACCAGGTACTGAGTGTTTCTGAAGCGAAAAAGCAGATTGTATTTATGATGCCTTGTCAAAAAGAAGTGGCATAACGGTTTGTCCTCTCCTGTAGGTGCTGGCCCAGATCGAGCTGTGGACAAACACCGCCAAGTACCCAGTTGGAGTCTACTTCCTGCCCAAGAAGGTCAGAAACCACAAAGATAATAGATTATTTAAGCAGAACATCACACAGAATTATCTGACTTCAATATCAGCACATCCTAAAAGTGAAAGGATGATTTAAAAGTATTTAGGTCTCAGGCAGGTGTTACAGTAATGTGTGAATGGGAGGTGATTCAGCTGTGGACAGTTATAACTGCAACACCAATGAATTTAGATTTCTTATGATTACTGGATGTATAGCCAACTGGTCTCATTCCCTGTACAACCTGTAGTCAGTTATTTGCACCCACTTCACGCAGATGAACCTGACGTAGTGTCACACCGCAGTGCAAATGTGAAGCCACTTTTCTAAGCTTCTGTTTAAAGCCAAGCAGCAGAATCTGAACAATGATCGGTAATTCTGGCTGTCAATCACGAATTGAATCCCCCTATCTGTCTGAAAACACCTATGAGCGACCGAAACCTCCCGTCAAAGGGTAGACACAGCCCAAGAACAGAGTCCATAGAAGTGGGTAGAATTCTTGTTTCCTGTCACACCACTTGAATTACAATATGCTTAATGGTAATTATGGAGTCTTTGCTCAATGATGCCAAAAAACTATCAAGCACTGCAGCTTTAAATGATTAGCTGCATTTCATTTTTTGAATGTGCCTTGTTAAACAGCTCTCTTGGTCTGAAAGGACAGATGTGGCTACATTTGTGGTAAATATGGTGTACTGGTTGTAAACAATCTGAGTAACAGTAGTTTTAAAAGGAAACGGTGATTATTAGTATTTACAAAGTCAGTGATTGCATAAATACTGTACCAAACTTCAAGATAGTGCTTGAGCCCAATATAGTCTGAAGTCTTGTGAATCTGTTTAAAGTTTCAATCAGTATTCCTGTATTAAAACATGAAGTAATGAGACTTCCATCATTTTCACAATGAAATGAATAGGACATGTGTGGCCATATTTGGGGGGGGTTGAATTCTGTTACCATGGTTCCTCAAATTACTAATAAAAGTCGGTCCCAAATCTTTTACACATTTTGATGTATAATTTGTGTGTTTTCTCAGAGCTGTGGGACTAGTTACATGCTGAGCTTTGTCTTCCTTTTCTTCCCTCTTAACATGTATCTTAACCCTTTCTCCTACCTCTCACCTCCATCTGGAACCTTCCTCAAATTCCCACAATACCTTCCTGGAGCCCTGCAGTTAGCAAGATCACACCACTTATGTTGCCTCAGGGAATTCTGGTTACACAGGATTGTACCACCTCGTCCTAATACAGAAATGAAAAGCAGAAGAATTGAAAAAATACACCAAATAGTAATGTCTGCTTTGCAACGCTTCAGGCTCACTTAAAAAAAAACCTATTCAAAGATGTCGGTTAACCTGAGTCCTACGTAGATGATTCAGCACAGTTATGTACTTGTGTTAAATCTACTCCCATATGGAATGACGAGCTGACAACACATTTTCGTTTTTCCTTAATCAAATATCAAAGCAAACAGCTGCACATCCACATTGATTCTCAGGGTGTATTGTTTCTAGTCATGATTGTGTTTCCACATTTAAGGTAATTTGAGTAACAGTCAGCAGCTGTAAGCAGCCGACGATCGTGAAGAGTTAATGAATAAAGAACCCCAAACTTAATCAAATAAAACCCAAACGAAATGCCCACCCAGTGACCTTGCTCTCCTCTTTGCTTCTCTCCTCAGCTGGACGAGCAGGTGGCCGCCGCTCACCTGGACAAACTGGGAGTGAAGCTGACCAAGCTGACAGACAAGCAGGCAAAGTACCTGGGTCTGCCCACCGAGGGGCCTTTCAAACCAGACCACTA
>JAPQRN010000021.1:10381105-10405396 GCA_037367275.1 Coranthus polyacanthus
GAGGATGAGGAGAGGAGAGGAGAGGAGAGGAGAGGAGAGGAGAGGAGAGGAGAGGAGAGGATGAGGAGAGGAGAGGATGAGGAGAGGAGAGGAGAGGAGAGGAGAGGACGAGGATGAGGACGAGGAGGTGTGCAGAGTATAACAGAAAAAAAGCCAAACAATCCAAACATGCATGAGATGATTTTATGGGGATGAGTGAAGCAGGAGTCCATGCAAGAAGCAATGGTGTGGGAGGATGATGGCATGAAGGGATAGAAAGAGAGAAACCGAGAGAGAGAGAGAGAAGATGGTCGCTTTTCAGACAGTGTGTTGTTTGATGTAGTGAGAACATGACATGTTAAGGCGTTCTGTGTGAAATCAGCAAAGATCATTAATGACAGATCAGATGATGTCGGAGCGGATCAGTAAAGAAAAAGATGGACATGTCAGTGAGAAGGTGTTTGCTGATGGATGTTGTGATATCATGTGAGTGTGAAAAGCTGCTGCTCAGTGGTGACAAAAGCAAAGCAATCTCATAGTATCTCACCTGTGGGTAAAGTGAATGTGAAAACAAGGGGTCGACTGATTACTGGACCCAATATTCAACATGTTTGTGAATAGCGTTATGTTCTGTCTGATATCCAAAATAAATGAATTTAAAAATGAATCTACTTTGATGCAGCCGTCTCTGTCTGTAGTCACCACTCTGTAGCACACACAATCCTCCTAATTGAGAATTTAACTTTCACAGGTTCTGTTTATTTTTACTTTACTTTAGAGAAATACTTTCATTTTTATGACAACTTCCAAATAGGCCTGTCACAATTATTACATATTCACCTGATTGCAATTTTATTTAGCTAATACTAATTATTTTACATAATTGTTATAATCGTTTCCATTCCCCAAATATAAACAGCTGTATGGAACTAACACAAACATCATATTTCCATCTTCGCATTGTTCTCCACTGTTTGAGATTTAACTGACACTCTTCCCTCTGCAGTTTGTGTTTAAAAAGCTAAAAGGCAAACAGAAATGTAATTTGTATTTACACGTTCCCGTGTTCAGTGCCAATAAATGTATCTTCTTCTTCATAAGGTACGTGTATTAAACTAGATTAAAATTAACATACAAAGATAATCATTAATTCATTGCATGACAATTAATTGTCAACTAAAATTAGATGATCATGACAGACCAAGTTCCACATATTGGCGAATAATCAAAACCAGTCTTGAAAAAAGCATATCAGTCGACCCCTAGTGGACAGCGTGTGACACTGACCTGTGCCGGTGCAGGAGTTTGAAGCTCTCTGGGCTCATGGGGCTGTGAGAAGCCAGGATCCCTCTGGGAGTGTTTGTTCCTGAACCAGGTTTGTCTAAACCAGGCAGACCCTGCAAGGCCACATAGAAACACTGCTCTGAATATTCACACTGCCCTCAGATATAAATGTCTATCCGCAAATACATGTCTGCTTCAAAACATGAGCTGAGGAGACAAGATTGCTGGATAGACACATTCATGTGCAGTAGTGTTTGGATAATGACCTGAAGCTGTTAGGTTTTCTAAGAGGTAAAAAATGTGAAGAATTAAATTAGATCTAAAAGGGTGAAACGTTCAAAGTTGAACAAAGTTCAGACTTGTAGAAGTGAAACAATCTCAGCTCGGAGCTAATATCGTCCTCTTTGAAGAAGCTGCTAATTAGCTCTCTGCCTTGTGATGATCCACGCTCCCAGCATGTTTACAACGCAAGACTCTACATTAGTTTAGTTTTGATCAGTCAGATTTTGGACAGTGAAGAAATTGTTTTAGAACCCCTATTGTGCGTATCATTTTCTCATTATTTCTGTTTGCGTGGACGTTGCTGTGTACTCACATGGCAGAGGCTGCTCCTCATCATCTGGAACTGATCAATCAGTTTCTTGTGCAGGGGACGCATTTCTGGGTGAACCAGCTTCTCGTGCACAGCAAGGCCGACTCCGAGGATGTGAACCTGTGGGAAACGGTACTGTTAGTGTGCAGAGACTGAGCTTCGTACAATCTCATTCTGTGCACATCATCAGACAGATTTGTGGCCGCTACAGGATGATTCTATTTTCTAACTTGGCGGAGTGTCGTAAAATCTACTGGCTTCACTGTACATATTTCTAGTTCCCACAGGATTAACTGTTTATGAAGACTGAAATAATGTCTCACTTGTTCCTGCATCAGATCTTTGAGCTGTGTGATCTTCTCTGTGTCTTCAGGATGGCTGGTTATGTAGTCTTTGTCAAAGAAAGCCTAGTGACAAAGAAAAAAAAAACATTGTTATTAAATGACCAAATACATAATTACATATGCAATGGTCATGCACGTTGTCGTATTGGAATAAAGGAATTATTCTGCTTGAGCATCAATTAACATAACATTTGCTTTAACAATAACCTGAAAAAATGTGATTCCTGTACAACTGCAGGTTTGAATTTTCAGGTTTTTATACTTACTTCAGATGTGTTATTGGCTTAAAAAGAACGATGACCTGTTTTAACATGTTGTAAAACGCTGTATGTCCCACCTCTTGGTATCTGGCAATGCCTCCATTAACAGCAGCGTCGATGACTCCGTTCAGCGTCATACTGAGCAGGTTGATGTTTCCGTGCAGCTGCTTGTGCTGGTACTGACTGATCAGAGTCCGCAGCTCCTGGTTCTTATTCTCCACCACGGAGATGGCGTTTTCTAACGGACTCACCTCCACCTGAGCGAGAGCCGAGCGAGTCAGAGTGGGAAACGCAGACAAAGACAAAAGAGGAACAAACAAATAGCTGAGAAAGTTTTCCTGTTGATATGGTAAACAGAAAGGTGGCACTGTTGCTTTGAGCCTTTCACCATCCAGTTTAACCTTTTATTCTACACAAAACACCGTGTTCTACACTGTAAGTTGCAGGTTTTTGTTTTTTAAGTAAAGACAGAAACCCTGGAATGCAAAATAATTTCCATTTATATTGACACGTCACATGGTTATCATAATGCATCAACTTGAATTCAATTTGAATTTTCTACGCTCACTCACCAGCTCTCTTTTCTCCACCTCAAACCAGCGTGAAATACCAGGCAGAGGGTGAGTGAGGATCAGGGTTGTCCTCTCAATCCAAAGACTCTGAAACACACAACGAACCCAGTGATGGAACCACTGAACGTAACACATGTCACCATCACTGAAGTCTGCAGCAGACACTGAAATCTTCAACCAAATGACATGGTAGAATACTGCACAGGTCATTGTTATATAGCAGATGTTCTTTCATGTATTAGACACTAATTCTTGTCAATGATTCGGCTCTGTAATCTCTATGTCGAAGACACATATGTATATATATATATATATATATATATATATATATATATATAAATTACAAATCAGTTCCTTGACCCTTAAACTATTCTCCCAGAAAGTGAGAGTCGTGTTTTTATAATGAATTACTTTGAAGTTACTTGGGGTGGAGTGGATGTGATTTCATTGCAAAACAATCAGTTCTGTTATCAGACTGAGTATAAACAGGTCTGATATGATAAAGGAAAGAACAATGAATGTAATTACTAAATATGAAGTTACTATGTTCAAAATTGAGGCCATCAAAAATATGGCAGATTTAGAAATGAAATGAATTATGCTCTCAGTTCAGTAGAATTCCATAGAAATTGATCATGAATGGTGAAGAAAAAAAATCTAGAAAAAATCCTGATCCAGATCCGGACCATCTTCCAGGAGGACCGGGATATGGGAGAGACCTACCTTGTGTCAAAATTTCAAGTTGAAATGTGCTGTTGTGATTGAGTTACAGATGCGGACAGACAGAAAGACGGAACCAATTGCAATAAAAGAAAAAACTTCACGTGAAAAGAAAAGGGAATATAAGCTTTACCACTATACCATGCTTGGCAAATATAGTTTTTCAAATTTTTAAAAAAAATTTGAATAATTTTTATGTTATTATTATTATGTTATCTTAAACATTGAGCACTTGCTGCTTTATTGTATTTATTATATTGTATTATTGTATTTAATTGACTGCGTGTTTGTGCTCTCGTGTTATTGCTGCTGCTCTTCTGTGAACAATTCAAGTTCCATTTATTTTACATTAAATGTCACATCTGAATCTTTTTCCGCTCACCTTGAACTCGTTGTCTCTGTCTTTGGGTCCTTTGTGGAAGGGCCGGTCGTAGCGGAAACGGCGAACGTTGTTGACTCGATAGAAGCTCTTGATGCGGTCGGGGACTCGGTCCATCTGCAGGACGCTGACGCTTTCTGGTACCGGTGTTACTGCGTAGATCTGGAGGTCTGGGCCCCGGAGGTCAAAGAAATAAGTGAAACATTCTACACACGTCGACTCAGAGCCATGAAACCAGGAACTGTCAGAATGAAGATGTTTAGATCTAGTCACATGCAGTGTAGTGTTACTATTCAAAAGAGATCTGAGACAATATGTCTCTTGTAATGATTCTTATGAACATGTAAATGATACATTAAAATCTGTCTAGTAATCAAAAAATACATGAAATGCTTTCTGTTGCTAAAGGATACACTGAGCGTCACACTGCAGAATGGCCTCGTCTGGCTGATTGGGATGCTGCATCGCAATGGCCTGGGGAAATTCTCCCAGCATCCTTTGCTGAAAGGCCTCTAGCCTTTCGTAGTCATGACCACGACAGACAAACTCCTTGTTCTGATGTGGGTAGAAAAAAAAAAGGAAAAGAGAGCCAAGTAGTCATTAAATAAGAACAGATTACGAGTGAGAAAATAGATAAAAAATATTACTCCCATATTGAAAAGCAGAGATACTACATGTGCTTTATTGGCTTCTTTTGTGGCAACCAGTAAACCATCTACTCTTTATTTATTACTGAAAAGACATAAAAAAAAAACCAAACAATAAAACAAAAGTTTTACTCACTCTGAGGAAGAAGGGGAATTTCCTGCCGTAGAATCCGACCCTGAAGAACTCCGGCTCCAGACGCTGCTGCTCCATAATGTTGTCATAATACGCTGCCTCCATTTTCTACACGTACAGTAAACACCACAGAGAGAAAATGAAGATGAGAATTACATCTTTATCAAACTGCCTTCTATGTCTAATTATAAATTTAAACATATTAGTTTCAACTATTATCACTGCCAATTAATCTGGTCATTATTTTTTTGATTAATCAATTTGTTGTTTCGTCTATAAAATGTCACAAAATGATGAAAAATGTCAATCAGTATTTCCCAAAGCCCAAGATCATATCCTCACAAATCAGTTTATTGTCATTCGAGTAGCCAAATACCTATAGTTGGCATCTAACTGATTAATTGAATAAACAATGCAGCTCTAGTTCATAGTGATTCTTTAGTCTGTCAGCACTAAAAATGTTCAGTTAGCTTACTTTAACCTATAGGAGTAAAGTATTGTTTTGCTGTTGCTGAGGAAATGAAGTCAAGATGACTTCAGACAGAACTACTGTAACTCAGTGAGCTGCTGGTGGCTGCAGACATCTGACTGTGCAGTAACCCTGGTTTTAGAGACATGCTTTGCCAAAGCAACAGTGCAAACAGTTCTTTTATGTTCTTATGAGAAGTGTAAATATATTTTCGGTTCATTATGAAACTGTGGCGGGCTGCCACAGTCTAGGTAATTAAGGTGAAACACCGAGGAGTATTGTTGTGTTTTGTGGGCGTTTGCTGTTTCTGAGAAACTGATGTAACATAAACTTCAGGTACTGGTGTGTTTTTGCTGCTCACCCGAATCCAGCTGAGACTCTGGTAGTCATACAGAGATTCGTACTGGAAGGCCAGCTCCCTGCACAGAGGAATACCGTACTCCCAACACTGGAGGGGACACACAAACACATGGATACACACATTTAACTAGTGTGGTTTTCAAAGCAAGCACTCAGTCTTTCAGGTTGGAGATCAGGAGATAATAAAAATGTTATATTCTTTACTTTCTATACTTCAAATGTATCTGTTATTCTGGAATGCGCCACATGTGAGCATCATGTTCCCCTGTTTGAAGAAGTGTGTGACCCCTCACCTTCCCCTTGTTGAAGTAGTGGATGACCTTGCGGCAGAGCCCCTCCTTGCGGTGCCACTCAGTCTGAGCAGGATAATGAAGAAACTCTTTGAGCGGCCGCTCGTCCCAGTGCAGCAGCTCCCAGTATAACAGCAGAGTGAACGCAGCCTCTGTGATAAAACCCACATAGAGTCACACAACAGTCGCAGGAGTAGTAGAGTATGTGTGTATGTATACGCGTTGTTTACTGTACCGGTGTAGTTCTCAGCCTGTAGATGCATATCACACAGTTTGTGGATGTAGCGGATGTACATTTCCTCCTTGTTGATCTCTGATTTGTAGAAGTTCTGGTACGATATAAAAAAAACACCCAAACACTTAATGGAAGTTCTGCACCACATTCAAACTTCTCTCGTCAAATGTCACTTTGTAATCCTCCTAATTATAGGAACTTAATCTTTGACAGAAAGTTAGCGTAAACTGTAATTTAGTTGTATAAATCATTTGTGTGACATCAATCTTACCAGGAGGTTAACAGTGCATCCAATCTTCTTATTTTCTGTCTCATCTCCCTTCATACAGTCCCTAAAGATAAAGAAAAAAGTTGAACAACACTAGTTGCTAGCTAAAGTGGTGACCAATACTGTATTAGACATTTAATCAAAGTCATACAATAATCTGCTATACTTTTTAAAAAAGCCTCATGGGAGATGTAGTTATGAAGTCAAAACAATCATCAGTGTTTAATACTGTGAAAATGACAAGGTGCTATATTGCTATCACTAAAAATGGCATTATATGTATTTATCCATTTAAATGCAGCAGTAGATGTTGTGCATGTGTATACCAGAGAGTCGGTCCTGTATATTACCTGTAATCCAGCAGTCGCTCCATCAGCCGCGTGACCGACGTAACGAAGGAGATTCCTGTTTCTCTCCACGTCTCCTGCTCGATTTTCTCCAACAAACTTCAAAGAAAACAGGGAAAATATAAAGTCAATATGTTATATGTAATAACCTGAAAAGGCTGCACATCGAATTAGAAAAACCTTTGAATCCCTTCAAGGTATTAAAATGTCACTTAAAAGGAGAGGAATACATTGTACTGAGAAAACTGTAAGAACCTGCTAAAGGCTGAAATGTGTTCATAAAAAACATGGAGAAATGTACAAACTGCTGGACCTGTGGACGTTATATTAAGTATTCTTTGTGGAGAAACATTTTTTGTCAGATGGCAGAAGAATAGTTATTGTCAATAGAGAATAATAAGAAATCAGACAGAAAACATGAGTAGAAAGCCTGAACTTTAACTTCCCTGGATTATTATAATAAAATGAATGTTAATTAATTGACAAGGTATTTTAAAGGATGGAAACATTGCTGGTTCATTCAGTATTCAAAGGCTGACTGTCTTGTAAACAATACATGAAGAGTTTTTATGTGTTTGTTTGTGGATTTGTATTTTTCTGAGACATGGCGTTAGTGGCTTTAGTATGCAGTATTTCATCACATTTAAATCAAACCTCCATCGTGTTGGGAGAGAAAAGAACTGGAAGGCAGCGCATATTTGATGTCTAACAGCCAAATATGAGGCCTTTATGTATAAGCAAAGTCATACCTGGGGTAGGGCCCAAACAGCTGGGTTCTAGTCCCGCAGCGCAAAGCAAAGCAAAGCAAACACACAACAGCAGTGTTAGAGCGGAAAAACGCAAGTTAATTTCTGTTACCAAAAAGAGACAGAAGGACAGAAGGTGAAACTTAGAGTTAGAGAAAGACACGAGGTGAAAGACTTATGTGAAACGGTTTAGAAACTGTGTGTGTTTTTCTTACAGCAAACTGAAGAGTTCTCTGTAGTTTTCATCACCTTTCCCCTCAGAAACCAAACTGTCCAGCTTATCGATCAGCTCAGCCTCCACCTGAACACACAATACAAAAGACTGTATTGTTAGACTTCGTCATTACATAACTGATTCTTCTTACTGATTTGTACATATTTGTGTGTGTGTGTGTTTTTGTGCACCTGTTTGAAGTTTCCGTTCTTGCGTTGCTCCCAGTCCATCATGTCGTGGAAGATGGGGATCATGATGTTTCGCACCTCCACCTGAGGGACTAGAGTCACTCCCAAGAAAGGACCGATCATACCCGGGATAAAATGGATTTTGTTCTCACCTAAAACCGGCAAACATGTGTTAATTACTGTTTAACCATCAAATGAATGAGTATGCATGACGTACATGCAGTACTGCAGTACAGTAGAGTAACTAAGCTGAGGTTCCAGATGTGGACAGGTGTAGAGAAAGCCTTACCCAGGTTCTGCCACATGCTGAACAGTTCATAGGTCATCATCACTCTCATATCACCATACCTGCAGGGAGCCAAATCAAAATAGTTGATAACAAAATGCACTAGAGCGTTCACTAGCCTATGTTTGGAGAGAGTCATAGTTCCTTTCATATATTACAGCATCGTTTAGTAAGTCTGCACAATACAGCCATGAAAGTTGTAAGACTGAAAAACAGTGGAAAGCCCACACAGAGCCTGTGCGAGAAAGTGCCCATCAAACAAGCAAGAAAAATCAAAGAAAAGCAAAAAGCAGACCCTCAGTGTGTTCTCTTCACTGAATACGAACCTCTGCCTTCAGGAAGAAGACTCAAAGTGCAAAAGTTCAAATCAAACCTGAAGCTATCGTTCGTTCCAGCCTCCATTAAGCTGCTGAAGTCAAAAGCTTAATGATGTAGCAGAGCAAAGAGTGATTCATACATGAGCACTTAAGCAATCAACAACCCTAAGTATTGTGTGGGGCTGGGCAATATGTCGAATTAATTCAATTAATCGAGATTTTGCTTTCTGAAAATCGTGAAAAATGCCTAAATCATGAAACTGAGATCTCCCCAATGGGGACATTTGTTGCTCAACAAAAATGCAAAAAGCAACCTGTATATTCACAACAAATATATTTGTATTATATGTTCTCAGGTTACATAAGACAAAGAGTTCTAGTAAAGTAAATGATTTGATTTGATTTTGTCTTGAGTTCGTGTAAACAGAAAAAAATGAAAATAATTAAAAATCGTGGATCGTCCATGGCTCTGAAAGAAAATCTCTCTCTAGATTAAATTATCTGGTCATATCACCGAGCCCTACCATTGTGTATGTTCTATTGTTGTTGTATGTTTTATGATTTCGGTATGTTATTTTGTTTCAGAATTAAATTCATTGGCAAATGTGTTTATGTTAGTATGACATTGACTTTATGAAATACAAGGGACTGTAGCACTGCATCCAAGACAAGTTTACCCTCGGGGACGATAAACATGACTTCACTTCACTTTAACACAGCTGATTTTTAAATGACTAGTACACAGTGAACGTCCTGACTGTTGTGAAGAAGAGCGTAGGTCAGTATCCAAAAGTAACAAAACTGAAAGGCTGCAATGTTTGTGTGCTAAAAAATGTATAAAGAAGACCTAGCTCCTTCTGAGAAATTTATGAGAAACGAATGAAATCGAAAAAAATGTCAAAAGTACTGAAAACAGCCACAAAAAATGAAAGAAGAAGAACTCCCTCAGTGTTATGTTGGAGGAGAAGTAAAGTCACCAAACAAGAGACCAAACGTCTGGAACTGATGAGTGAGTTGTTTGCAAATTGTTTTAAAGCTGTTTTATTCAGGAAAATAACAGCGGTAGATCTGTCACTGTCATTTTTTAATCCTTATCAATCTAGTTTTCACAATTCAAGAAACGTGGAAACTCAAAAGAAGCTGGAAGAACTTTTAGCGCCTGAGGTAGTCCCTGAGTTTAGTGTCTGGGGCCCTCTTGTTCCTGGGACTGTTTGGTGGAAAAAGGCCTATTAGGGACGGGAATGAGCTTTCCTGGAGTAAAAAAAAAAAAGTGTTCCTGTAGGATCCATAAAGTAGGTCGCCAAGTTTGTGGAGCTACAACACTTCAAAGAGGAAAATGAGCTCTTTCAACTTCAGACTCTCAGCATTTTAGCTGCACATGATACACAGAGTGAGGACAGCGATTATGGGAATGATGTTGAGTCTGTATGAGTGCATGTGTTTGCAGAGGATGTGTGTGCAGATCTACGCAAAGAGGCACTGTTGTGTGCGGATGTGGGCGAGAAAGAGGAAATGTGCCAGATAGTCTGCCTGTACAGTTATTGGTGTGTGTGTGTGTGTGTGTGTGTGTGTGTGTGTGTGTGTGTGTGTGTGTGTGTGTGTGTGCTCATTGGCATACATTTCACGGAGGATGCAGGGGATTTGTCCCCCTCAATATTTAAAACCAGCATTTGTCCTCCCTAATTAAAAGTAGGACTTGTGTGTGTGTGTGTGTGTGTGTGTGTTTTCTTACTTGTCTAGGACCTTCTTCCTCTTGGCAGGACTCAGGTTTTCCAGCTGTAAACTGGGCTGATTGATGTACAGCACCGCCAGACTGAAGTAGGAGTTCCACACCTACTTACACACATAGATGAAAGCGTCAGCATTTTTCTTTCGTCACGCAGCTTCCATTGATCATCTTTGATGCGGTAAAATTAAATGTTTACAAGGATCTTAAGAGCTCCACTGATTCATGGAGATCTATTGTTTTCACTCCTGGCGGAAAACCCTGAGAATAACACAATCTTTCGCTTTGATGCATTCATTGTTGTCTGGTTCGGAGTGAGCTTTAAGCTTTCTGTCAGTGAATGTGAATAAAGAACAATGATGTTAACAACATCACAGTCGGTGATCATTTAATGGAGATAGGACTTGACTTGTTCTACAATCTTACATAGAGTCAGTGTTGTTGTTTGGTAGTGTGAAATATAAAAACGCAGTCGATGGCATTATCAGAAAGAAGATCATAAAAAACGAACGAAGAAGACTGTTAGACAGAAATGTTTTACATTGAGCTCAAAATCAGATTATTAAATGGTTGCATCTTTTTGGATTTGCTTTTGTGAGTTTTTAATGTATATATTTATTATTTGACCTCTTATCTCTTTATTTAGAATCGCATTATGTGTTGTTGTTTCTTTCTGTTGCACGTTTATCTATCTGCCTGTTGGGATCTTAATAAAAACTTAACTGACCTGAATGTTATTTCACTAGGGAAAACTAATATTTACGCGCAAATAAAAATAAACAGCCTGTAATACATGGTGAGGAAAGGGATTTGTTTTTAAAAGCTCTCTGGAGAGAAATACCCATTAGTTACTGATGATAACCCAAATGAACACAGTCACGGTTTGTGGTTTCTGGGTGTGTGTGTGTCTGTGTCTGTACCTTAAAGTCAAAGTCAGCTTCTGTAAAGTTCTTGTGCAGAGCAGGAGAAAGATACTGAGCTGTGGTCAGGATGATGCTGTAGAGAAGAAGCACAATGTCAGCGTGAATGAAAATAGTAAATCTCTGAGTCTGTAATGCATGTAAACACTGTTGTTATGTGGCCATTCTGTGCGTGCATGGTTGTTTGCGTGTCTTACTTGCTGGTGAGGAGTCTCATGACGTTCCAGTCACGTGGGAAAATACTCAGCTTCATCAGATTCCTAAACACACACAAGATCTTCAACAGGAACTCCTGAAGAGAGAGAAGAGGTCAGAGGAGAGTGTCAGTTTCTCCCAAACAATATCCAAAAAAATTGTCACTAGACATTTTGCGTTGTATCTAAAATGTCTGAAGTTGTATCAGCGCATATGATTAAAAATATGATTGAATCTGGTCATTAGTTTGTTTTTATACCTTGAGCTCTTCTTTGCTCTGAAAGTTTTCCATCAGGTGTTGAAAGTGGATGTCTGTCATCTGACGGAGGAGAGACAGGAGGCAGGACACATACTCTCCCTGCCAATAGAAAGCCAGGGACAGGCATGTGAGCCAATCACATGGAGGCATTTAGCAGCGAGCGAATGATCACATAATGACAGTCGGACAGAAAAGGCTCTTTCCCAAACCGTTCCCTAACAAATAACCTTTCAGTGTCAGTGTCCATATGACAGCACACTTCTGGCAGTATAAGACAAGTTGGAGGATGCAACTAAATGAATAGTGTTTCATCTTCTTTTATAAGGTTTAAGGTTAAATACAGTGAACCTTCCGTGAGAACATGTGAACAGAGACTTAGCGGACAGGGCAGTTTTTAGGGACTGGGTTGGGTTCGAGCCAAACACTGAAATGTGAAGAAAGGTGAACATTTAACAGTCACTCTTTAAAATGTATGAAGTACAAATTTGAAACAGAAGACTATACTAAGAGACTGAATGACACCTACCTTCAGAGGAGAATTTACTACAAGTAATACTAAGATGTTTACATGAAACATAGACAATCAAAGATACATAGTGTTTTTCTGCAGAAACGAATGGAAGTGGATAAAGATATGATGAGAGGACTTTTAATAAGAATTATTTGAGGCATGCGAACATGCAACAGGTAGATCAGATGGATGTAGAGTGGGCAGTATGAACCAAAGGAATATTACGGTCTTTATTACATTATTTCGCACAATGTTGAACTCACATTTGTAACATTTAATCCAAAAGAGTCAAACTGGTTGTGTGTGTTTTCTGGACCAAAATGATCCCCTTTTCTGTAAATATTTCTTAATTTCCGTGTGAAACGTTAAACATTAATACGAGGAATATAATACTGTAAAGATAAAATAAACTATACTGAAACGATGTAAATACTGCCCAGTCCTAGGATGGATGGATAAACAAAGGATGAAGAGAGCAGGAGGTGAAGTAGTGACAGTAGTAGTCGTATTGTTAGTTACTAACAGTGATCTCCGCGGTGCACTGCGGACAGCGTTGACCCCTTACCGCCTCCTGCGATTGGCTCTTGCTCATAATTGACAGCAGGGTCTGCAGGAGAACATCCAATAAGGACTCGACCATCAT
Organism: Coranthus polyacanthus; assembly: GCA_037367275.1. Classification (NCBI taxonomy): domain Eukaryota; kingdom Metazoa; phylum Chordata; class Actinopteri; order Kurtiformes; family Apogonidae; genus Coranthus; species Coranthus polyacanthus. The sequence continues at coordinate 10,393,990 of JAPQRN010000021.1, forward strand.
TTCCACCTCCTCCTGCACTGGCGTGTCCTGTATGAAGAGAAAGAGAGTGAAGAGGAGAGACGAAAGAGAGGGAGAAGGAGTAGAGAAAGAGAAAACTCGATACTGTCATCAGATGATGACTCCTACTCATTTTGAAGATTTAACGCCCTGTCCTTTAGTCCAGCTGTAACATCGTTTCTACTTAACACAATAACGGAGCTCTGCAGTAGTTCAGGCAGGCACGGATGTCAGATGTAGTCACAAATCTTTTTCTGTCTAATCGTTCACAACTTTAGTTTGTCCCACCCCAATTAACGTGCTGAGGCTGCATACATTCATTCAGCCACGGTGCTCTACTCCTCATCCTTCACATCCTCATCTCCTCCACCTCCCCACAAACCTCCTGCATTAGCAAAATGACTTTCTTTGTGCATACACATGCATTTGTTCATATATACTTTGTTAATTCGGTCAAGTTGTGTGAATCTCGGGCTCTGGGACTCTCAGATCTTCCAGAGCATCACTCGAGCAGAGTCAAAGCCAAATGTATGTCATTCAGTAATAAATGGTTAAATATGATGCAAGTGTACTGCCTGAAATATGTAACGCTGGTTGCTTAGCACATTCCTGCTCTGCAGAGGGGAAACCCATCTAACCACGGTCTGCAATACTAAAAAATTGTGACTATCGAACGTTTTAATAGTATGGAGTGTATTAAACATCACCGCCTCTGGGGGGCACTTTAGGTTGTTAATCATCCTTCCCTTTATTTCTCAAGATGAATTCACATGATAAAGGAGAGGAATCCAACGCAGCAGTAATGGTGAGATTCCCAACAGCACAAAGACGTGCAGATCGTATAAATGCAGTGCAGTGCACACAGAGGTTAATTTGTATATATTTCATACATGTATGTAGCGAGTGTTACCAGCGAGCTTGTCTTGATTATTGAGAATATAGAGCTGAGTATTCCCGAGCAGATGAGCAGCTCTTTCTGCTGCCTCAGGTGGAGATGGATGTGATGCAGAACTACAGGAAGCAGGATCCTTCGAGACTCTGCGGGTAGAAATGTGCAAACACAAAAAGACATTAGCCATATGGGATGATGTGTTCAGTCGCATGGGCTTTGTGGCTGAACAGAGTGTAATTGGTTTACCAAAGAAATGAGAGCAAAGCAAAAGCACAGAGTCATTTATAATTCGTGTTTGGATGGGTTCCCAGTCTTTAGTGCTTTTGACAACGAGCTGTGGGGCTGATTATACTTTAATAACATTTTATTTTATTTAATAAATACAGTGGGAGAGTAGGATTCAGTTGTTGAGGTATTTGATTTTAAATGTATCAGCCAAACATACCAATAAGGTCACAGTACATTCAGAGTCTAAAGCACAAATTACCAGATGGGTTTTTCAAAAAAGTATGATACTATAAAATATGCCGTCGCGGATCTAATTTGGATGATGGGTGGTTAACTCTGGAAACTAGAGACAATAACAGATATAAAATCTTTTACATCAAAGGTAGTCTGACTCACAGGATGTACACATTGGGCGACTATTTTGGTCATCATTCTCCTCCATTCCACTATGTGTTACGGTTTTCAAAGTCCCCCTCGGTATGTAAAGAACAACAGGAACCTCTCAACTAACAAAGACATACAGCCTCATACAGCTTTATGTGGTGTTTTCATGTGTGTGTGTGTGTGTGTGTGTGTGTGTGTGTGTGTGTGTGTGTTTGTGTGTGTGTGTGTGTGTGTGTGTGTGTGTGTGTGTGTCTTCCACCAAAACGAGTTGTCCCCCGTTTGGCGCTGTCGCCGCATCCTGTGCTCAGAGCCACCCAAGATGAATAAATACAAAGTTGCCAAACAACCCAGAGAGTTTTTCCTCTATTCAAGAATGACAGTGGACGGTGCCAGACCTACAGTATCTCCAGTTCTGGCACGGCGCTAACAAAGTGTAGAAATAGATCTCACTTTGTAAGACTGGTTAAAAGCGGCTCAGAACTGTAGACATTTTAGCTAATTGTGCTGTTTATTTCAACTGTACTGGACAGGGGAAGTGAATTAGCAGTAGCTATAAACTCTTTGTGCAGTAGTATCCGATTTCATGCTTTTCTTCTAACTATGTTGCTGCATTGTTCCTAACAAATAAATAAATAAATACAGATTTTGGAAAATATTGAACTCGCTGCTGTTTGGATTTAATACAGCTGATATACATACTGTACCTATTATCTTCAGTTTCATATTCAAGAGTTAATTACACCAGAATAAAACAGTAAAGTGTGTGTCTGCTTTTACCGACTGTTTTACCTGGAAAAGAGAAGAGCTTGCTGTCCACTGTGCGGGCTATGGACTGCAGCTTGACCACATCCATGGACTGTCCGATGTGCACCGTAGACGGCATGCTGCCCAGAGTGCCGCGCACAAACTCGGCCACTTCTTGCACCGTAAACATCTGCAGCAGTTCGTCAAAGATCGCTGGGAACGAGTTCAACAGAGCAGCCTGAGGAAGAGGAGAGGAGAGACGATGTGAAGAGGAAACCAAAATAGAGAGAGAGACTGGGTTGTGCAGTTAAAAATATGAGGTCTCAAGTGGAGAGAAATGTAACTGTGACTTCATTCTGGAATAAAACACAGCAGAGAAAAGGGAAATATTAATGCAAGTGGTGAAAAGCTAAATTCCAAAATGCTTCATGGATGCATAATTGTTTCCATCAGCCTTTTGTACTGGTGTGCGTTAACCTCAGATCCACAAAATACTACCAGTGCCAATGTGTGTGGGTATTTATCTCCACAGGCTCTGTACTACTTGACCTATGCAGCAATTATCAAGTATATTTGCTGCTTTCTAAAAGGTAGTGCATGAAATGTAGCTGTTCACCAGGCTGTGAGACATCTGTAAGGCACAAAGGAGAGTTAAAAAAAAAAACGTTAGGTGAATTAATTTGTTAGTAGACAAATATTACAGTGAGACTGAAAAAGAGAGTTTAAGAAAAAGGAATAAGGGTCAAAGAGTCAAGGAGGTCAAAATGCTTCATATCAGAGAGAAGAATTTCTCCTGGTCTTTAGTTGTAGTGTCACGGCACAATCAGCACAATGTGGTACATTTGGACTTATGAAGTTTGTGATTCTGGTACAAAGACGGTCGTCGTGACGGGACACAATTGTCGCAGTGTGACAGAAGTCAGTGAAAGTGTTTGAAAGCCTTTGTTCTGTTTGATTATTGTCTATTGTGTTTGTCCTTTTCTCTCACCCCTTCCCTTCCAGCTGCAAGTGTTTTCTGGCACTTGCCAGGCTGATATTGGAAATAAGAAACTGCTCTGAATGTCTTGCCTGGTAAAAATAAAAGTTAAAAAAAGAAGAAAAAAAACCCCAGTGTTTTATGTGCTTGCTGTATTTTTCTTGCCCCTTCGTTGCCTGAGCTAACTGCAGTTTTTTATTTTATTCACAACGGAATTAATGCAAATCAAGGCACACACAAATTCCCAAAAGTGTATTCTTTGATAATATGCCTTTTCTTATCATTTCTAAGCGCACACGGCATGCTGCTGCTGCTGCTACATGACTGATCAGAATCAGACCAGTCTGACATGACTGAACTTCTTTTGATGAAACCCTCTGGGTCTCTTGCTAATTTGATTCGTGGTGCATCTGCGATAGATAAGATGAAGAAATGAAAGGGAAATTTTCAGGTGTGTGTTGACTGTGATATGCAGTGAGGTTTGTTGAACAGATGAGGTTTGACTGAGCAACCAGTGCAGGGCATGTATGAAATGTCACCTAATGTGTAGGTGAAGACAGTCACGGGATACATGTGCAGGACACAGGTGTGTGTGTGTTTGTGTGTGAGGTTAGGCTCACAAACAGCTGAAAAGGTGAATTAGGACTCGGGCTTCACACAGGGATCAGGGTGTTCTGGGTGTCATCCAGATGTCTACTTACTGATAGTGGAGAAGGCCGCAGAGCGTTGGAGCTCCAGGCCTGAGTGCAGGTGGACTGCCCACTGCCAGGAACCTGTCCTGGGGCAGAGGACGGGGTTTGGCCCAGGGCAGTGGCTAGTGCTAAAGGAGCAGTAGGTCCAACACCGGGACCTGGGGCTTGATTTGGGCCTGGACAAGGCTGGGAGCCCTGTGGGGCATAAGCGTGAAGGGAGGGCACCCAGGAGGAATTATAGGGACCCAAAGGACAGGGCAAAGAATTGTGGGAGATTGAAAAAGAGGATGAGGTAAGAAATCCAGAATAGGTCCAAGGTACAAGTAGGAGGTAAAAAAAAAAGGAGACAGAGTCAGATTAAAGCAACTAAAGGAGATGGGAAACAATCTAATCAAAAGAAACAAGCTAAAAGAAATTATGATCAGAAACTTTCCTAAACTACAAGCAAAGAGTCTAGAGCAAACGAGTCTCGTCTAAACCAAGAAAAAAATGTCAGTTGAAACATGTGTCAGCTGCAAAAGGGTGAATTTACTAAAACATGGAATCCCAACATCAATTATTTTGACATTTATTAAATGAACAACGAAAAAACATGTTTAAGAACGCGCAGAACGTGTATTTTGTTTGTGCACATGTGATTGTGTCGGTATACGAGACCTCACCTGTGTGAAGATGAGCGTCTCTGAGTTGCGGCTGTCGAGGCTGAGGACAAATCGGATCGACTGAAACAGTTCCTGGATGCTGGTTCGAAACTGCTCCTCCTCCATACCGCAGGTTGCTCGAGAGTAAAGGATTCGAGACTGGACAATGAACTTAAACAGATACTCCAAGGCCTGAGGGTAAAGATGTGTGTGTCAAAAGAGAAAAAGTGACAAAAAAACATGTATTCTGATATGGAAGAAAACTTACAGTATGGTCTAGTCAAATGAACTATTGCATTTTGTTCGAAGAGTCTATGAAGGGGGCTTCAAATTGTTGATTCAATCTGATTTGGGGAGGTTATCTTTCTAAAAACAAGACAACTGCTTGCCAAATATGCCAAGAATATATAGATAAATGATATTTGTGAAAGGTGTTTGTCAGAATAAATGAAATGACAAAAAGGAAGATAACTACTGAGCACAAATGGATCGTGTCAGCGTTAGAACAGAATCACTTAGTTCATAGTAAGATAAATGAGTTGGAAAAATTAAACAGACAGATACAGGCTGAGTGTATGTGAATTTGAACAGGCTTGTTAAAGATGAATAAAAAGTCACATTTGAACCCAGAGCTGCAGCATGTGTCAAAACTATCCTCAATAATTCACATCGCCCACTTTTACATGACAGCGTGACCCATTTGCGACGGATGTTTGAGTCTGATAAATATTTGAATGTGCCGAGCAGTGGTCTGCTAAATGTGGTACATTCTGTACATCGGCATCAGATGGCACATCTATTCTGACCTCGGCCTACAAAACCGATGCAACGGTGGATACATGAAGTCAGGTTTTGTGGACAGAGAGAGAGAGAGAGAGAGAGAGAGAGAGAGAGAGAGAGAGAGAGTATTAGCAGGAGGCCTGTCATCAGTGTGAGTAAGTGAATAAATTAAAATAAGACACTTTCACATTATCTGTGCATTAAGATGTTTTTTTCATTCTCCTAATGCTTGTTTGTTGACTTGTTTTTGAACTAAGAATGGCTTTGTTTCAGGTTTGCAGTTTCTTTTACTTAATATAGTCGGAAGTCAATATTTGTCAAGCGATTGCACTTCTTACCTGTTTTGTAATCATGTGACATATCTATAAGAGATAAGAGCTGTGATTTGCCCTGGATTTTTAAGTGATCACCTCTGAGTGCCTTAGATTTTTTTTTTTCATAAACATATAACTCGTCATGTACAGAGAGACAATGTCAGAGAGACATCTCACTCACAGGCTACAGTTTTGGTTACATATCATCAAGAATCCACTCAGGATATTTACAGTGGACACACAGCTCCCGTCAGTGGCTCTTACCCTCATGGCTTCCTGTATGTGGTCCTGTCTGACCACCTCTGCAGAGCGGTCCATGTACCACTTCAGACAGCGAATCAGTTCTCTGAAACACAACAGACGTTAAACGCTGCATTTCAAACTACTGGATTAAAGCACAACATAACATCTGAGCCGCACAGTAAAGTTTTCATTTACGGAAGAGACTAAGAAGACTAAGGACCATACCACCTCTCCAGTCAGCGAGAGTTATTCACTCACTTGTAGGCCAAAGCGCCAGCGAAGTGCTTCTGGATATACGTGTCCATCACTGGCCTGAAGTGATAGTATTTACTGTCCCTGAGGAGGTTTATAATGAACACCTGAAAAAAAGACGCACAGGAGAGGTGAGAGAGTGAAAGCAGAAGCGAAATGCACAAAAGTTGTTGCAGCACCCGATAATGTCATCATTTCCCCAAAATGTAATAATACCTGAAACCTAATCAAATTTACACTTAACCTGAGTGAAAATGTAATAAAACCCAATAGCATAATGTAATGTGTATAGTTTTGAAACCAAAATAATAAAAAAAAGTCTTAAGCATGTCTGTCTAAGTTCTTGAGGAATATGCTTGACAGTTATTCAAAGTCTGGTAGTTCAGTCTCGTCTTTTTTTTTCTTTTTTTTTTTTACCCAGACTGTGCATATTCAACTTTTCTGTGCACACACTTACCAAAGACTGGAACACCAGGGGTCCATATTTGTCAGTGTTGTCATCCAGGATGGAGAATAAAGTGTCCAGAATGTCTTGGAGAAACTGTCAAATACACACAAGAAACTGAGATTATAGGTGTTCTTTTAAGAATCGATTTGTTGTTTTGAAACAACATTCAGGTGTTCTTATCAGATACAACTGATGAGGATGGAACGGCTACCATTACTGAAGTAGACTGAAGTGGGTTAAGTGGGAACTGGGTGACCCTGCCTCTTATATTTCACAGAAACACACTGCATATCCAATTTTAAAGAAAAAAATACATTTTGGTTCAATATCCGGCACAGAACAAAAAAAGATTACAAATCAGTCGTTTCCAGCCAATTAGTTAATAGACGATGCCATTAATATTTGACTATTATTCTTATACATCAATATTTTTTGAGTAATCTCACCTTGACTATCTCCTCTCCGCTCACATGTCGCAGTCGGCCGAGGATGTCCATAACCCGGTCCGGATGGGCCTTCCACTTCAGTAGAGCCAAAAGATCCACTGGAAGACAACAAGGAGCAGAAAAGACATGCTCTAAAACGTGGTATGCACCTGGAAAGCTCTGGTTTCACTTCATCAACTCCACCGAGGTCCAGGATCCAGAATTTAAAACAGTTTTTTTTAAAAGGAGATAGTCGCACATAGAAATCTCTCAGATGCAGGTGAGTTTGAAGATATCACTTAATCTCAAAAGCAGAAGCTCCTGCACACTGCTCTTGCTCTCCTGTGGGCCTTCGTCAAGAGTAATACAGTAATATAAGTTTAAAACAGTGAAAGAAGCCTCACCATAGCAGTTTACCTGGATGATTAGGTTTACAATGCCCCTTTATCACTTTTTTTTTTTTACATTAAACATCACTATACTTCACAAAAGACCCATGCCTTAATAAAGGTTAAATGTAAAGACCCTGCATCTGGATACTATCTGGATAAATATCCAGTATCGAAGTAAGAAAATAACATTCGTTGTGTACCGTTCTGAGTGAGTTTGGTGGAGGAGAGCTGCGTGGAGATCCAGAAGGTCTCCTTGGTGCTGCGCTGAAAAATGAGGCTCGAGGGGATGCTGGGACAGCTGTTGAAGTCCTCCTTACAGCAGGGCAGGCCCAGGTAGAGCGCGTGATTACTGAAGGTCGTGTTCTCATCACACTGAGGCCAGCAGGGGGAAAGGAAAGCATTCCACACGATTTTAAAATCGAACTCGCTCTGTCCCATGTAACAGCTTCACAAATGTCAAACACACCTTGTTGTTTTAACTAAGTCTGAATTCATGACCGTACTGTAACGAATAGAACCGGATGATATTTTTAACATCCTTTGACCGACCTTGTATACGTAGAGTTCATGGCTTTCATCAGAGAGAGTAGTTCCATCCTCCCTCATCAGAGGAGTGAAAGAAAAACCAAAGAGCTTCTTCTCTCCTTTGTCCTTTGCTGTAGAGTGAGTTAAAAACGGTCAGGTACAGCATAATAAGAGATAAGACAGAAATGTGCAGTTGAAAGGGAAACTAAGGGTGAGGCAAAATCTCTCCTGGATTTGCCTTAGGTGCTTGTCTTGGAAAATAAGATGTGAAATTAGAAGAAGAGATGCTTTCTGGAAATAAAAAGGAAACATACAGGTTTTGGCTGGCATCTGACTCTACCAGTGAAGAGAAATGAGTTAATGGAGGGAACAAATTAGGTCAAACAAACGGTCCGGAATTTGGTGCAATGCTACAGTGAAGCTTAAAATTATGAGCTCCAAGTCGCACTGTTCTCTTCCACAAGCAAATGTAATGTATACTTATCACCTTTTTTACAGGTACTACTTGTATTTATTCAAAATACAACATTCAGTATGGCCTAATCTTTCCACAGCTGCTACTGGTAAAAGAGAGATACTCACTGGAGCAGTGTCTGAACTCAAAGCGTAGGTGGGAGCCTCTGAATCGGTCGATGGGAATGGGCAGTTTAATCACCTCACTCCATCGAGGGCTGTTGTTATGGTACAGCACAAAGGAGCGGTGCTCTGGCACATTGGGCTCACCTGAACCCAGACTGATGCAGTCCTGCAGTGAGAGGTGGGAAGAGGGTGGATAAAAGAGACAAACAAACAGAGAAAAGAGACACAGTGATTAATACAGATCTATAACTAGAGACCAAAACCCAACGGGAGGCAGTGGATGTTTCATGCGGATGGGCATCGACACAAACTAAAATGGTCTTTTCTGTTGCATGTCTCCTACATATAACTCATGATCAGAGTATGCTACTTACATATTTACAAACTATACCAGAAAAATCGACGAGATCTGGTGCGATTGCTTCGTGTTACATATTTTATTCTCGATACCTGCAGTTGGCATTTAATTCATTTTTATACTTGTCTATACATGTGGGTTCTTCACATTTATTCCATTCATTACCCATGCTAAACTTTTAAACTGTGATTAGGATTGTTTCATGTATATCGTGCTTTGTTTTTAATGTCTCTTACTCCGTCTTCCATTCTGTTATTCTGTCTTACATAGATGTATGGTAACATGACAAACTAAACTTGATACCTTCCTTCATACAGTAACCTCCCACTGAAGTTTTGCACTAGTCAAGTACCAGTTTTTAACCCAAGCCTTACCTTAAGGATCTCTCCATCTGCGTAGAGTACATAGACAGTAATCTCTATGTTCTTTTGAACACTCTTTCCTCCTCTCTCAAAATCTCCTCTCTCCAGAGTCAGGTAGAGGTCGTTACGGATGTCACCTGGGCACATAGATAGAGTTTATTTCAGGTTGACGCAGAAAATGGTCTGTAATTTCACACCTGCATATTACAGCTCATTCCTGTATACACTTAGAGCATCCTATGAATATTCTATTTATAACATGTACGTCCATGGAGAAACACATAGCGCACATTTACAGCTGAACACATCTGATGTACAGAAGACTAATGATCAGAGCTGGATTCATTTATCATTTCTGCATGTCCTCACAGAGGAGGTGTCAGCCTTCATGTATGTAGATGGGAGTTAAATACTCACTCCATCACTGGCCAAAGGGTCGATATGAGTGTGGTGCATGCATGGATAATGTAAGTGAAAGAGCTGTGGCCGACACTGTGGATATTGTATGTGTATATATATAAAAAAAAAATCAGCCATAATCCTTTTGGTTATCAAGATTTGACGCATGTAAACTACTAGTTTTAAGTCACAACGTATTTTAATATGTATGTGGCTCACCTGGCATAATAACGTCAGGGAAGCCCAGTTTGCGTGTGATGGCCACCCCCCTGCTGAAAATGAGTGGGTTCTCTCTGCGGACCTGCTCCATGTCCCCTCGCAGCAGCTGCAGAGAGATGATCAGACCTGCAGTGATGGATGTGAGAGGAGAGAGTTAGAGAAGAAAAGAAACGTGATGGAGGGAGCTTTACAAAGCTGAACAGTACAGTGGAGTGGTACCGTTTTATGACCAGAACTAAAAAAATGTAAGTATACGATGAATAGATATCATCCAGTTTTTAATCTAGCAGTGCTCAAGCTTCACCTTGAACAAAAAAACAAGGGCTCGATTAAGGCTTAACACTACAATGTTACGTTACAGATAAAGTAGGTATTCAACAGGTTTACTGACCCAACCCCCTTTCAGTTCGATCATAAACAACATGGTACATTTTCACTGACTTTAACATGGGTTCAAGTGGCACAAGAGGCTGAACGCTCCCTGCAGTGATACAATTAAGATGATTTTACACTTGATGTGAAATGATGACATGCACGTGTCAGTCAGAGTCAGTGTCGGTCTCCAAACTGGACAATTCACTCCGGGGAGGATTCTGCGTTTTTATTTGTCGCTGACCTCACGCGATCTGTGTTTGTAAGTTTAAGGAAGTTTACTATTGCGTGCATAGATTTGTGAATTTTATGTGGCCGCGTGTAACAGCACCACTCACTTTTGCTCCCTCATGACTAATCCAGACCAGGCAGAAAACACTGAAAATAATGCTTAATTGTTAATTATTGTTTTTAATGCACTGGTGTTCATCTACTGGCCAACATTAGCGACAGGCTGGATTTGAATTCATACATTGATTTTTGAATATACAACAGTCATCTAGAAGAAATGACGAAATATTTAAATTTCTGTGATGTTTCAGTGAACAGATCATTACACCGTCATTACACATTTAATTACAAGTGGAAGTAAGTGCAAGTGCAAGTTCACATGCAGTGAATCATATAGTCATACAACCGTACACTACAGTAAAGCTGTTTCTAGCCACACACACAGTGTCCACCATACCGTAGTTGGTGCTGGGTGTGGTGTATTTGGTGCTGGACTTGCGGATGATGTTCTCGTGGATCTGGTACCATTCATTCTCATTGTTACACCTGGAGAAAAAGAAAAAAGTAAAGCACATTTTTAACATTCTGAAAACATTGAAATGTGGAGCGCATACAGTCAAGATTCAGCAACAAAGATTACACCCCAGACCCTCCGTACATTATTAAATGGGCAGGGTTATCTAACTCATCCTCATTGTTATTTTTATTATTTTTTTTAAACATATCTCCGTACAGAATCACATAACGTAAGCATTTTCAGTGGCACTAGTGTCACGACACATGAGAAGCAGGAAACCTGGGGCACAGAGAGGATATGTATCCACCCATGAAGTATGAACCATTCTCAAGAGTTCAGATAAGGCTACTGTACGTCAAAACGCACACACACACACACACACACACACACACACACACACACACACACACACACACACACACACACACACAGACACA
>JAPQRN010000021.1:10419411-10440262 GCA_037367275.1 Coranthus polyacanthus
CTCTCCTCTCCTCTCCTCTCCTCTCCTCTCCTCTCCTCTCCTCTCCTCTCCTCTCCTCTCCTCTCCTCTCCTCTTCCATTTAGATCTCTTCATTGTCTCTCTTGAATGATGAAAACCCTTAAACACCCCAGAGACTCATTACTTCGACTTGTCTTCCTAAATCTCTTGAGTGGCTGTGTGAGAGGAGAGGGAATGAGAAGTGAAAACCCGTTTGATGAATTGAAGTAATGACTGTCAAATGCAAGCTGTCTGCAAATATTCCAACCTGAGCAGAAAATTAACCTCAGCATACAACCCTCGCCCTCGCTGTCTTTTTTAACACATCAGTTTACCAAGTTCACAATCTGAAATGTCACTTTTATGCGTCTGGCTGGTAGAAGAAAAAAATATACCTTTGTAATTTGTACAGAAATTGGCTTATACAAATATAACAAACACTTTATGTGCAAACTATGGACATACTATAACACCAGTTTATATTGTGATGGAAATGACATAGTCTATGCTATTTCTGTAGCTTGTCTTGCAATACCTTTTTTGATTCATCTTGACCGCATCTTGGTCAAATTGAACAACTATAGCAGAAATATTTTAATTCATCTTATTTTTTATCAACAAGGATGTTTTCAATGATCATTTCAGTGTTTCATCTTTTTGTTTTTTGTGAGTTATTTTATTTGCTCCTGTTCCTTTCTCCAAAAAACGCTTGTGTGAGCAAAATATTCTAGTTTATGATTATTATTGTTATTATATTATACTTTGCAAACTTTTGCATCATTTTCTTTCTATTTGCAATCTCGTTTCTATCTTTGATGCCAATATCTATCAACTTCACTACTTTGTCTGTGTTTCTCTGTCTACATTTCTTCCTCGCCCCGTCTCTGGATCAGTTTCTAGGCAACAGAACAAAGGGGAATCACCACGACTACTGTGTTCGAGTGGTGCAGCTCAGCTATTTAAAGCTGGACTGATGTAAGACTCAGAACATGAAGTATTTCTAAGACTCCGTGAACGGTATAAAGAGTACCCTCACTTTGCAGAAACACCAACATTATGTAGCTTCAGTGTTTTCATTCAGTGTTTCTTGAAACAGCCTTGGAAATCTGACACAGCCTGCCCCACAGAGTTATTAGAGCTTATAACGCTGTGGTAAACATTAAAAAGAAGTATTTTTTTATCACTTGCTGACATCAGTGCTAAAAAAAAAAAAATCAAAAGACATTTAACCTTGTTTACATAATTCAAGGGCACTTACGAATTCACATTCACATTCTGAATGCTGTAACAGTCAAGCTTACGCTGAAAATGTTGTCATAAAGGTTACAAAAGCAGGCTTGTGATCAGACTTTTAGCCATTTGTTCTGACCCTCGGAGGCGCTCACATGTAGACAGTCTCGGTCAACCGGATGAGAAGTGTACGGTTCTGAATATCAGTATGACAGAAGGGGGTGAAAAATAAATGTTTTTTATAGGAACAGGATTTGCTGGTTGTCATTAGAGAAGAGGTGAGAATGAAAGAGCACAAAAATGGCGGTGGGGGTATGGATTCGTCAGCAGGAGACTCAAAATCATATTTCAAGAATTCAAACAAACCAACAGGAGGTTGATTTGCAGACACAAGAAACCTGCACTGCAGTTGTGATACATGTATTTTTCTTTTGTCGATTTTCAGATTTCTCTCAAAACCATGTCAATTCAATGCATTAGGTGAGACAAAAACCGTGCTTCTGTAAAATATTTGGAAAAAACGTTCTGAGGCTCGCCTCCACTGCTGATTACTTCAGCAGCTGTTGAGGTATCTGCCTTATAAACCTGTCAAGCCTGATGATTTGAAACAAAAGCTCCCTAACAGCTGTAATCTTAAAATGTATCCAGTCCGTTTCCAATCAGCAACGTGCATCAAAGACCACCGCAGTGTTTCATCCTGAAAATCCTCAAATTTCAAATTAAAGTATAGTGTCACTGCATACTAACAACTCAAATTCACTGACAAGCTTACACCTGCCAATATTTGGTCACTAACAAAGACTAATATTCATCAGCGTTAATGATGAACAATTACTAATTAATTTATTTTTTCATTTAATAATAATAATTAACAGCCCTCTCTACAGTGACAGAAACTTCCTTTAAAGAAGTCCGCTGCCCTGTCCCTCTCTGTTAATCTGTAATGTACCCTGGAGTCAAGCTGTCCTCGACTATACAGGAGTGTCAGATAAAGCATGTTACCTACCATTTTATAAAGATCTGAGACACTGATGTGGTCTTCATCCACCATCTCAAACTCCTTTCTCGGCACCAAGTCCAGACCCAGGTGTCTGAGAGAAGAGAGAACAAGAAGGTCAAAGAGGGAACCAGAGCAATGTCAGTGTTTTATACCGTACCTCTACATAAGCCTTATACAATATTTCAGATATGGATACTGGTGCAGAAGCCTCTCTGCCTCTCTCAGATGTATTGCACACACACAGAATCTCACAAACACTGTGAAGTAATTTTAGATGTGACCTCTGGGGATATTGTTCCTGAGGATTATTTTCTGTTCAATCTGAACAACCACATCTTTCACCCGCAGGTCAGTGACCTTGGTCTTGAAGAAACGGTGCATAATATTCTGGGAAACTGTGAATGAGAAAATAAAAGTCTACTTCTGTAGTCCTAGTGTCAGATTTAGAGGCAGTAAATTTTATTTAACCAAGGTTGCAGAAGCAGAGGCAACACATCACTCTCTAGTTGATAAAGTTTAAGGATTGAAGGCTGAGGGTTTTATGCATCTGTAATTCTCTCTTGTGTCTCTTTTCCTTTGTTTTCTCTCTTTCTCTTTTCATCATAAAATAAATACAATGCCCTTGAGGTTATAGTGTACATTTTAATGTATGGAAAAGTTAACCATCAACCACTGAAAAATACATTTTTCATATACTGTATATGTCAGATGCAGCATGTATTAGCTATATACTAACACTGAAGACTTAAAAGCAGGAACTAGTTTAGTATCTATTTACCCCACACCTTTATTGGCAGCTATTGTGATTTATTTCTTTGTTACTACAGCAGCAGCAGTGATGACTAACATTACTTGTGCCATAGAATTGCTGCTGAACCAAATAAAAACCCCAAATATCTTAAACACAACTAGTAGCACAACAAAACTATTTGTTTGGTAGAATAATCAAGAGAAATTAATTTCTCTTTTGAGAAATTAGGCATCTTTTTGTACTTTTTTTAAAAATATAGACTAAATTATTAGTGTGCAAAGCAGTCATTGATAAATACAATGGTTAGTTGCTGCCATAGTATCTACAGTATACCGCCTGCCACGTCATCTCATAGTCTGCGTGGCCTTCACAGACAGCAGAGTGCAGCTTTAAAGAACTTGTGATAGAGTCCTGCACCACACAGCTTTCATTTCTCCAGTATTAATAACTCAATCCCAACTCAACTCAAAAGGCAATTTCTTTCCATTTCATCTATTTCTATCAGCCTCAGTGAGCTCCCAAGAGTCTTTTCAACCGCTGGTCTACGGCTTCATCCACCTGCCTCCAATCATACTTTTATTTGCCCTGCGTAGGTGTCAGGGGAGCACACTGATCGGCCGTCTGCAGCGCTGATTTAGAGGGTAGGTCATCTCGAAACATCAACAAGACCATGTGTAGGATGTTCAGAAAAATAGAAGCAAGCTAATACACCGTAATGTGTGTCAGAAACATCTTCTGCGTTAGATTAAAGCTGCGGGAGCTGAAATCAGAATTTGAAAATACACACCTTCCTCGTGCAGGTCTCTCATCTCGGTCCAAATCAAAAGGTTAAACATAAATATAAATGACCTGATGATGTTTCACGCCGCTGTGGAAATGAAAAGGCACAGAGCAGAGCTATAGAGCTGTATCTGAGGTCATCTTCACAGCGACCGGTAATTACAACTCTCAATCACATATTTAACCCCCCACCCGTCTGAAAACACCTATGATTAGCCAGATCTGCTTCACGGGGGACTTTTTCTACAGCCTGAAAACAGAGTCCACAAAAGAGGGTAGACATCTTGTTTCCTCTCAGACCACTTGAATTACAATAGGATCAATCACTGCAGACCATCATATACAGCACTGTTTAGAAACAAAAATGCACTAATATAAACTTAAATAGTGAAAATTACTTTTTGAAAGATGAAATAGTTTGTACAAGTGCAGTGAACTCCTTGTTCTGTGCGTGCCTGCATGTATTAGGGCTGGGTTTAAAAAATCTATTTTCTAATTCAAATTGATCTTCATCTGAAAGCTCTGTTATCAAATAATAAAATCCAGAGGTCAAACTTAGTATAATCTCTTCCCGTGGATGGGTGCAGTTTGAGCTTTAACCTGCTAGTCACCTCCGCACGAACAGCTTGCTTGCTTGAGGTCAAATCTTAATGTAAACATAAAAATACTGCATTTATGCATTTTCAATAATCCTTGTGCAATTCACAAATGTATTTCTCTTAGAATCCAAAATTAAAATTGACACTGAATTTAACTGAATCACAGGTCAAACAGGTTTGGGACCTTGTGAATTGGAACTGCATCATTGGGGAAATCAGCGGTGATACCCAGCTCTAACATGTATATGTGTCTGTTTAAGTTTTTAAGTGATTGTGTGCGTATTCTCACTCGTTGCCCCAGTCCAGTCTGACGGTGATGTGTCTCTTGACGTCTCGGCTCTGGTCCTGCGTCAGGTGACCAGACAAGAGCTGCCTTCTCAGGTCGATCAGCTCCATCATCACGTGACGGACCTTGTAGAACAGATCCACCTTGTGTTTCTGATGGAAACAAGGAGAAACAGGGAGAGAAATTAAATTTACAATTGATTCGTACAGAAGAGGCTGAGTAGGCTGCAGAAAGTAATTTTATGGCAGCCGTATATGTGCCAAAGACCTTTACTTCAAGGCAAAAACACTTAAACAACTTCATCGCACTGCAATGGCTATAGTGAATACATACTGTTTACCAGTTTATTTCTGTTTAGCCTCACAGAGAGAGAGCTGGCGCCTGTGCCAACAAGTATTGGCCGAGAGGCAGAAACACTGAACAGATCACAGTCTATCACACAGCTACTATCAACAAACACATTTTCAGTGTCCAATATAGCAGCCACAGAGAAGGCTCAGCTGGCAATTCAAACCCTGTACCTTCTTATTATGACCTGGACAGGACAATGAGGGCTGGGACGCAAAGGGACAGTAACACAAAGCTGTAATAATATTCAAAATAAAAACCAACAAATTATTCAGTTGTTAAGTGCCGTAGTCAGATTTGAATTGTAAAACGTAAACCTATTTTAGGAGGGGCGTTATTTGATGCAGACTAGGGCTGCAACTTACAGTTATTTTCATTGTCAATTAATCTGTCCATTATTTCCTCGACTGATCGATTAGGTGTTAATAAAATGTCAGAAAATGGCGAAAAATGTTGCTCAAATGACTTGTTTGTTCCAGAGCTGAATAATATTCAGTTCACCGTCACAGAGGAGTAAAGAAACCAGAATGTATTCAAATTCAAACAGCTGGAATCCGTCAGCAGTCTTTTTGCAGTTCACCGCCTGGTCTCTGTTGTCTTAAAGAAACCATCGTCATGCCTAAAGCAAGCTCAAATCAGCCTTGGGTGTTCCTTGCTTTTTCTGATAGTACTATCGTAATCACATGTTTCTTGTCACATATGAATATGCTCGCAATTTAATTAACACTGGATATTCTAATTTTGTTTTCAGTCCGACGTTTTACTGTCTCCTTTTGGCTCTTAAGCTCAGATGTTCCCCTAAAAGAAATCAGCAGAATTAAAACCAGATGGGCAATCAGTATTTTGGTCTTCTAACTGCAACACACACATACAACAGAACAGTACATACTCCCCTCTATAGCTGCTTCTATACTTAGCACTCTAATTTACCCTGCAGACCATCAGCAGCAGGCGGTGGGGTTAAATGTCCATTCAGTTCTTGGCAGGACTGCGAGATGGGCACACGCGACAGGTGCTATGGAAACACACATCCTCGTTTGAGATTGTGAGTGATTCCCACCTGTCTGTCTCTGTCTGGCTCTATATTGAGTATCTCAAACTGTAGAAGCCCCTTGTCCTTTTGAATCATTGTATAAGTCTGACTGGAGCGGAGGTGGAGCTGTTTTTGAGAAACTCAGTTAGGAAAAACAATATAGTTTTAGCAGTTGTAATATTGATTTGTGACTGGACTGAAGGTTTCTTATTACCTGTGGTTTCACACCTACCTTTACTTTCACCCACGCTTTATCCATTCAATAGTTTACATCAGTAAAACATGTAGGAAAAAAAAAAAACTTTCTCTGCACTTGAGGATGACCAGGATTTGTCTAAGTCGACAAAGGGGCATTAAACATGTTATTTAAAAGCTTGGCTCCCTGTTGAAAGAGTTTCTTGTATATTGCACAGTATACGTATTATTGTTGTGTGTCACTGTAACCTCGGGGGAAGCCTTAACCCTATCCCTAAACTTGTTGCACGTGTCCAACAGTGCTAAGTGATTAGCATGTTCTTAGCAGTCAGTGCGACAAGTGCCTGAGGTTAAAAACAACTTATAGCCAACGAGTGTCATCTTTGAATTGGATTTTCAGTGGTTGCTTAGCAACAAAAACATGCACGCACAGCAGCTCCCCTCAGCATCTGTTTAGCATTTGTTTTTAAGGAGATACCCAGTGGACACAGAAGCTAATGCTCTTTGATGCACACCCTGCAAGAGTCCTTATCAAAATTCTGCATGACCGTGTGTCCATTAAAAAGTAGAGAAACAGCTTTCACCGTTTTTACACATCATCGCTTTTAAAGGACAGAAAAGTGCACTTTAAACATTCTCAGTCATAACCTGTATTTTAAATAGCTAATGAATCCCTTGGGCTACATGAAACTAGGAAAGAGATAATCAGAAAGGATGAAGAAAAGTGTTCATTTGACAAATACTAACAAAAAAAAAAACCCTTTGTGAAGTTGAATGGATTTTTAATTGATTCAATCTTCAAACATCTGCTTAAACTATTAATCCCAATTACAATCAAGTACAGTCAAAGGAGGCATTGCACTAATCAGAAGAGCAAGAGTAAGAATTAGTAAATTAATGAATGAGTAAAGTCATGAGTTAGAGTGAATATGAAGTAAAATATCAAACCCTAATTTCTTCATTCTTCACTCAGAAAGTTAGCAAACTGATACAAACAAATAAATAAAGTCATAATACAGGTGAGCGCCAGGGTTGTAGTTTGTGGGTAGAAGGCTCATTTAGCTATTGTAGTATAACTTATTATGTACTTTACTTTTGGCAGAATACACTCTGTTCCTGAGGGCGCTCTTCAATCACAGCTGAATCACAGCAGTCAGCAATAAAGCCCCGAGTGCTGTATAGACCCAGCCGACACATCAGTATGATACATGCACACGGTTTTTCTTTACAGCGACAGGCAGGGAGAGCAACTGTACCAGGAGCAGGGTTCACAAACATATTTACACCTGAGAGCTGCCCAACACCAGCCACCTATTGTCAGCCACTGGAGCCGCCCGGGGAAACTGTAAAGTATGTGGTTGGCTCAAGTTCACCTCATAAAAGGAGAGAGCTTATGTGTCATTCTGCTTTACTGCTGCAGAAATACAATGGAGGGGATTTTCAACAGAATACAGGCAAACTATTCCAGAGACACCAGCATGATAAAAGACTGACGAATGAACAAACAAGCTTTAGTGGTAATTTTCATTTGGATGAACTGGACAAAGAAGTTGTGACCTGTAGCAGCGTTTAGGAAATATGATACTGTATTAAACTCATCCATTTTTCCAATAAAGGGATATTTCCAACCCTTTTAAAGGTACCTCTTGCTACATCAAACAACAACAACAACAGCCTCAGAACTAGCAACTACACTAAAGATTTGGATTGTGCAATAAGGCAGGCCTGGTTCATTGTGGCGTTTTCTTTTTGGGGAGATTTAGCCATTTTATGTTCAATCAAAACAAGTTCCCGTGACACTTTTTTGCTTAGCACTGGCCCAGACGTTTGAGATTGTTTTAAAGAAATACAAATGAGCCAGAGACATTTTTCCTCTATGCCAGAATGATAATGGGTTCCGCCAGACCTTTCTCCAGCACTGGAACTACGCTAACGAAGTGTCTGGCTATGCAAGACTGCACTCAGATATAATCTGAGAGCAGATGCACCAAAAATGTTGCACATTTACAAAGTTGGAGGAACTGCTGACTCAGTCGAAGCAGTGTAAGTCTTTCTCATTCAGATGAGGCAGATAATACCTGCACAGCCACATGTAACCATGCTGTGAAAGGAAAAGCAGATGCATGCATTCAAATCTCAGCCATGGGTTGTAATCACACCTATTTAAGGCTGGATACCAAGTAGGCAAAATACGCTCACATGGTGCATACTGTAACTGATGCAGAAAACCTTACTTTGAGCATACAGCTATTCATGGATATGAAAAAATGTCACAATTGAAGAGATTCATGAGTTTAAATTGTAGTCCAAGCCACAGATGGATGACAAATGAAAATAAACACCTGATAGCTGGTCTGTTCCAGCATGTAAGTATGAAAATGAAATGAGTCATGGCCTTCACAGTCACCAGATCTCAACCCAGTTGAACACCAATGGGAGATTTTGGACTGACGTGTTAAAGGTCTCCACTTCCATCATCAGAACACCAAGTTAGGGAATATTTTGGAAGAATGGTGTTCATCCCTCCAGTAGAGTTCACAGACATGTAAAATCAATGCATAGTTTGATCCTGGCATGATAAAGGATCCTCCAACCCACACCCTTAAAGACCAGAATACAAAATAGTGGCGATTTTAGGACAGGCTTTTCTGAGTATAATTTTTTTTGTTTTTGTTTTACCAATGCAGTATTATAGATACAAACACAATAAGCATAATGACTAACAGCTACTATACAACTGACTGATTATTAGTAGGCATTAGAAACAGCACGGCCATGCACCACCTGTACATCTTTCACGAGAATGTCTGAGTCTGCTTTAAAATCAGAACGGTCTAGATTTATCTGAGACATCTGTACCACCCAGTCAGTGGGTGGATGTGTGTGGACCTTCGACCCTCTTCTAAGTCAAAACTAGACATAGAGAGGGTGCACCGGCTGGCACAACAGAAGGGAACAGTGTCTCCTCTCTACTGGCTCTAGCTGGCATTCAAAAACATCCACCCACAACACAGATAGAGACGGGTAAAAAATTAAAGTACAACCCAACATTAAGTGTCTGAGTGAGGTGTTGGGCCACCACATACTGCCAGAACATGTCTCTGAACTCGATTAGAGAGATGAACACCATTTGGTGTTTTGATGAAGGTGGTGGAGAGCGCTGTCTAACACGTCTGTCCAAATCTCCCATCGGTGTTCAACCGGGTTGAGATTTGGTGACTAAGGGCCATAGCATATGACTCACATCATTTCCGTACTCATGAAAACCACTCAGTGAACCCTCGTGCTCTATGCATTGGGGAACTGTCAACCTAGAAGAGACCACTCCCATTAGGTTTTTCCTTTCATCACCCATATGATGCTTTGAAATGAAACTCAAAAATCTGTCTTAGAGAGGAAACATACAGTCCCCTATATTTCTAGCTGCAGAGTGGGAATCTCTCTTGTGCCAACTATTTGTGGATTTAGTCTCCCACGTACCCCTTCCCTTCCCTAACTGCCTCCTCTGCCTCTCTCCCCAGCTAGTGTGAGTAATCACACCTTCACATCCCGCAGGATCGACTACACAAACACACACAAATATACCGTTTAACACATCTTTACCACTTCATCACTATAAAAACCAACCAAGCAAATCTTAGATAATGATGCTGTTTGTAGAAGCTATTCTGTTTCATTAGGCCAAAACTTCAGAGCATCCTGATAACAGCGCAAAAAGAAGCCAAACAAAATACAAAAAAGGATTTTGGCCATAACAAAGCAAAATATAATAGTGAACACCAATGGAGGGGAAGAGAACTACTCATATTTAGCTTTGCAAGGCTGCTTCTGGCATGGCTGCAGTGCGTACCACTGTAGACTAAATCAAACATTTACTTTCCTCTTTATTGCTGCATTGGCCTTTTGCTTTTCAGAGTGGGGACATAATATGGAGATCTTACTCACTTTGACAGTCCACAAACTAGAAAACGCCACCATAATGTCTCCCTTCCATTAACAGACACCCCCACATATTCTACCAGAACATAAAAATACATCAGTGGTTTTTCAAGCGGTGGGCCAGGGACTTAAGGTGGGTCTCCTGAGGGTACGAGATTGTTGCAACTTGTTATTAATATATAATCGGATTTTTATTCAGTCTGACAGCTCTAATATCTAATGGGACATCTGAAACACCTCTGTTCCATTAGCGACATCCTGCTCCATTTTCACACCTGACAAATGAGAAAAGCAAAAGGCATGTGTTGAAGTTTGCTGGAGGGTCTGAAGAGCCTCATGGTGTAACTGACAAAACTCTAAAATGTAGGTTTGTCACAGAGGACATGTCAGCTTAAAGGTGTACAAATAGTTTAAAAAAGTACTTATGGCTAATTGATGCAGATGATAATAATTACCTATAGGTTTGTCACAGCAAGTTTGATTTTATATGTAACTGTTTAACTCACAGTCCATACAAAAATACTGACTAGTGCACGCGTTTCACTGTAATTTATTGTTTGATCTTAACCACAGTTAAATGCATTATCGAGATGCATTTCTGTATGTGTTCAGATGAGGCTCACAATGGTAAAATACAGACATACTGGACTTTATTTAACATCCCCATGATATCAGTTTCAAACTTTAACAAAAACACTTCTTTATAGGTATTCTTAATGCTATTTTAGAGTTTGTCATTTCCTGGAAAACCGGAAAAATGTAGTGACTCATCCAGCACTCAGGGGTGTATGCTAATTTTGTGTCCTGTGAAATGCTTTCTCAAATGTTGCTGTCCCCTGCAGAAGACCTATGAGCTAGCTAGCACAGGTGGAGTGGACTAATCAGTGCAGACTGGGCTTTCTGGGACGGGGTGGCCTCCCTGAATTTGTATATGTACAGGAAACATCTAAATATGCAATAGCGTATAGCACTCTGCTAGCCATTTCATGGGGACTATAAATTCTTGGTTATGGTTGTGCTCCTCAGCCTGTTAGTAACTGGCTTTGTCTATTTGTCATACAAATCCTATGAAGTTCTGTATTAACGGCGTTCATCGTCTGAAGCGCAAAAAAGCCCTAGCGCACAGCCTGTTTTTTCCTCTGTGCTCACAGCACTTTAAGTTGAAAAAAGTTCAACTTTTGGAACAGAGCTGCACTTCTCAGTGCCATTAAGGTACTATTCATTTACTAACCAGTAGATTCAGACATGTGATCACCTCAAAATGGACAAATGGACAAAAATGGACAGGAAGTCTGTTTTAGATCCATTAAGACTAATAAAATAAACATGGTAACTTCTCCTATTTAGACATCACATCCACACTACTGTGCCATAGTTCTTAGGCTGCTGTTTGGATATTGGACAGTAAAGCATACCGAGAAGTCAGACTGCAAATTTAATCAGGTAGTGTGTAACTGATTACTTTTAGGAAGTAACCAGCTGGAGGCCCCCCCCCCCCTTATAGGATGTGAGTCAGCCTGGCATCACCAAATCAGAGGAGACACTCACAACACCTCTGATCCATTAGCGAACGTCCTGCTTCATTTTCACGCCTGTCAAAATACTGAAAACAAAAGCACTGAAGCAAATCACAAGGGACCACAGACAAAAAGCCTTTGTATTCTGGTTTGGTCTTGTTGCTAAACTGTTATTGCAACATACTGCCACTGCTTCCTTACATTGCATCTGAGCATTTCAGATAAGTGCATCATTCACCCTAAATTGAGAGAAGAAAACATAAACACACAACACTTTCTGCCAGACTGAACTCGTGGAACTTTAATCAGATGAAGTTGCACCTCAATGACTGGCATCTTCAACGTTACATTTTTAAAATGATTCAGTGAGAAGGTTATAGAGTTATTAGGGTTAAGGGTTTTTAATTACATGTTGTACAAACACGCTCAACTCATCAATATGGTACTTAAAAGAATAGACTGCACATTTTTGGAGCCCCAAAAGGTTTTAATCTTGTGCAAACCATAGACTGTATATAAGAAGTGGATGGAGATACTCTGACCCATTGGTATTTGAACTGTCATTTCAAAGCGAAAAGAATGCGTTTTGGTCATTGCCGTGTTGGCTTTTTGAAACCAGAGGTGACCATATTTGGACAAAAGGGCGGAGCTGTGGGAGTGCAGGGAGTCATGGGTGAGCTAATGCTAAAATGGTAAACTTTATCAAACATTTGGGTAACAAAATAATCTGATGGTCTCGTTAATGTAACATATTAACCACAACTATTGTTGACCTGTCTGTCAGGATAAAAGTGCATTTTATTCAATAAACACAAGCTTTGAAAATCAGACGCAGCTGTCAATCACAGCCCGACACAGGAGACATCAAATACCTTCTATTAACTCTAAAATCTTATTAAGAGAGGAATAATTTACAGATGGACCACCAGACCATAATGGCTCCTGGAAAAAAAAAAAAATTTAGTGGTTCAATGTAAGCCAATGGGAGACAGGAGTTTTTGGAGCCAGCATCTAGTGGCCGTCAGTGGTATCACTTTTTAAGATACTTGTGCATTGGCTTCACTTTCAAACCATGTTTTTTTGCCCACTGGTGTAAACAAGTTATTTAAATTAAGGATGGAAGTTTAATGTATCAAACTCAAGCGATTCTCAGTTCTGAACTTTTCATTTCACTCTCACACCCTCTGCTAGTTCAGTTAGCCCAGATACATTATTTTGATTAACTGAACTTGTTTGCACAAGATAATAAATTGTTCATAAAAGATAATTATCTTCCTCACACAAGATAAAAATATAATGGCACTTCAGGGCCTCTGTACTTATTACACAGTAGCTAAGATCAAAGAGTCAAGAGAAAATACATCCATTACATTTTCTTCAGGGCGATTAGTGTCAAGGACTGGCAAGGCAGTAAGTGCAGTTTAAGTATTGAGGTTTTAATTGAAGTTTTTAACTCTTACTTTTTGAAGTTACTGAGGAACAAAGTTGTGAACTTCTAGGAAGGAGGTTGTTATAACATCTTACATGCTTTAAAGACTGCATAAAGCTGTTTCTTTTAATTACTGGCCTTTTTCCATTACTGAATAGAAATACTGACGAGTCTGCACATGAAAGTGTAGGTGGGAGTAAGAGTTTAATGGTTAACTACATTGCAGGTTACCAACCATGAAACAAAATAAATCCAAAGCATAGTGGTCTTGTGCTATGCCACAGGCTAGTCCAGGCTGTCAAAGACTAGAGGCAACCCTTTCAAGTGGAGTTTGGCACCATGCAGAGTGCAATGTGTGTGTGTGTGTGTGTGGTTGTGTGCGGTTGTGTGCGCAGACTAGTGTTGTGTCCTGTGCTTGTTCGAGTGGTACAAACACCATCCCAAATCCTCCTCTGACCTTGTGTGAACCCTGAATAGTGACACGCAATATACAAACACACATTCACTCAGACACACACACACACGCTCAGTAATTCCAGAAGCCGGATGTGACAGGGATGTCGAGCTGCCATGTCTCATGCTGAGTGCAGTTCAAGGGGTGGACAGAGGAAGGACAGTTGCCTGACTGACTGTGTGACACATCTACGCCACCTGCTACAAGTGAACCGACACACATGAAGAAAAATCAAATGTTTAAATATAAAAGTGCAAATTCGAATTCTAGCTGGTTCCCAAACGTTTAGACTACAACAGTGGGGAAGCTCAGGTTTTGGAAAGAAAACTCCATTCATAATATTAATGGAGAAATATGTGGTATAGAATAACAACATACAACACAAAGACACTTCAGAATGGTGAAAAATACAGTGCAATCATCTGCCTGCAATCAGAAGATTTCTCTTTCATGAAAGGTTTTGTATGTCCATTGTGAGGGATGAATGAATAAGATACTGATTTAAAAAAAAGGAAAAATGCATCCAGGCTGCTGAGTAATCCATTCACAGATCAATTTGAAGATCTCTGCTGAGTGATAAGTTAAAACTAAACCTCTTGTATGCCTCCAAAAAACGGAGACTGAAACATAAGTACAGCTCAAAGGTTTAACCTGCATAAACTAGATTGTAGAATGCATATGTCTCACAATGTTAGGAAAAGTGAAAAAAAAGAAATTGGGATCCATCTCTTTCAATGGATCTGCTCCAAAAGCTACTGGGTTAGTCCTTGGCCTCTGCCCTACACTTCCACAAAGTTTCATGAAAATCAGTACCATAGTTTTAGTGTTATCCAGCTGACAGACAAACAAACACACATTGGTGATTTCACACAAAACTGTGGCAAGCACTCTTTACTCTTCACATCATCGTCATCAACGGACAATTTCAAGTTGTGATGTAAAACTACTACTAGTGTTTTATTGCAATTTGTTTTGTTAAAATGGGAAATTGATATTAAATGAAGTGTGGTTTAGGAACCGGTAATGAAGCTGAGGTATTGGTATCAACACCAGTATTGAACATTTTTAAACAATACCTATCCCTGATGATGCACTGTCCTTTTCTATTCTATTTCGTAATGTTTAGTTTTTGTTGCATGCCGAGGGACTGTGGATGTAAATTAGCGGTTTTTCTCTATAATCTGGCATGTTTACATCTTGTATTACTCTTATAAGATTGTATAACAAACGATCAATGTGCATGGCCCCTATTAAATAACAAAGTAATAAATTAAGTAAAAGTAAAAAAAAAAGTAAACTATCCCACATGTCTAAGTCACATGATATTAAAAGTAAAACCAGACACTCTTTGATGCAGTGGAGAACACACACACACACACACACACACACACATAGCATGACACTGTACACATAGACGGCTCTATAGCTTTCTATACACTATCATGAACGCAATGAAAAGACACAGCAGCTACTGTATGCCAATAATGGCCTTGTCGCCGTGGCAACGATGGGTGAGTCACCATGGAAAATATATGACAGTGCACTTATCGAAACCCATAAATCCTAGACACACACACACACACACGCACAATCACGCAGCTCAGAGCCACAACTATGGAGAAAAACACACACCTTGTGTGAAATCATTCAGGTGTGTGTGAGAAATGAAGCTTCATTTCAAAAACAGACACACACTGGATGTCCAAATGTAGGAGATGATTGTAGTTACTTACAGGTATGATGGGAAGACAAATCCACTTGTTTCTCTTCTCGGCTTTCTCCTTTCTTTCTCTGTTGCTCTGATTCTACTGGCAAACTGCTAAACAGCAATCCAAACCGGCAGACAACAAGAAAATCATAGCCTGTCAAACGACTTGAGATCCACTCACAATGTACTATAGCAACACTAACTCTCTCCCCCTCTCTCTCTCACTGTATGCTGGTGTGTCTATGTGTGAGCCTTTCTGTCTGTCTCTCTCATCTTCTGACCTCGTCCATGTCTCCATCTTTCTTTATCTTTTCTCACCTCTCTCCGTTGGACCCCCCTCTCTCTCCCTCTCTCTCCCTCCCTCCCTCTCTCTCTCTCTCTCTCACCATCTTTCCCTCTCTCACCCACCCACCCACAGGCCAGTCTGCAGCAGAAAGCTCCTCTCCACTTTTGCGATGTTGGCGAGAGTCGCGCAAAACTGAGGAAACACACCGCGAGATGTGTATCAATTATAGAGGCTGCACAGTAATGTAGACAGACATCAAATGAGATCATGCAGAATAAACATTTTCATGCAAATTTAAATGTAAAAAAAAATAATGGGTAAAAATGAAGAGAACATTTGAGAAGCTGCACCGTATGAGTGAAGATCGATGAATGAGTCTATAGCTGTTGTTGTGCAGCTACATGGACAATCCTTGAGATTAGAGATGCCAACTTACCTGTTTACACGGACAATAAATAAAGTGACCCGTTGTAATGTATATGACTCAAAGCACAATCAAAGCACAATCAATCACAATATTAATCACAATAGAACTTTTTTTTAACATGGGCGGAGTGTTTGCACCAGTTGTGTAGCATCTAATCTGGTGGAAATACAACAGAGTCTTTCAACCATCAAGGCTCCAACAATTCTAAAAATATTTTAATGTGTATCAGCCACAGACCAGTTTTGTTTTACAAAAGTCATGTTTGTGTCCCTCCTGGAAACTCATCAAGTCATCTCAGCAAAAAAAATGAGGAGGTGAAGAAAATTTCAATGCGGTGAGCGTGGTGTGTTTCACTGAGTTTCCTTAAAAACACTACGTGTTAGTGACGTTTCGTTAGTTTAAGTGTAAGTTTCTAATCAAAAATTGTACCTAAGTATGTATATTTGTTTACCACCTCCATGTATGAGTGTTGGTGCTGAGGATTGTAATGCTCTAAAGATAGTGTACTCCAGTTATATACGGTGGACATGATGATAAAGACATTTGACAGCAAAGATTATATCCTCAGGCTGTTGCCCACAGAGAGCCTTGAAAAGAAATCTGTGGTGTTTGTGTGTACGTCAGATACAGAAAAAGAGAAATGCAGTGGATGCAGAGACAGAGAGAGCAAAAGAGAGAGCCAACAATATGTCATCTCCTGCGTTCCCTCTAGGCAACACCTTGTTTAACCTTGTTTTTAACCTTGTTATTTAGGGCAACCTCGGGCCAAATAGTCTGAAATTTGACAGGGCTAAAACTGAAGGGAGGTATGCATCATATTAGCAAATCTGGCCAAAATCTGATTAGTGGATGCTGAGATAAAAAAAAAATGTGTGGACAGGTGAAGATTTAATTCGAAGAAGTGGAGTTATGCACAAGGATAGCAAGCAAGCATAGCTTGCCAACGGCATCTCTTCTTGACTTGTGGACTTGGACTTGGATCCTGGTGTAACGTCAAACCTGTCTATGCTTCTGCATGGACAATAACTTCAGTGAAGTTAATACAAACTTACAAAAGGTCTTTATACATCGAGGCATTTTTCGTGCGGTTAAGTTGCATGTCATATTGCTTTGAATCGTTGTTTATATCATGAGCAGTTTCACACAAAGTTCGATCTTTCCAAGGTTTCGCAACGCGTAGAAAGACATCAATCAATGATTTGTATGAAAGAGGCTTTGTGACAACAACACTGATGGACCTGTTGATTTCTAGACAAACTGTTTTGTATGAAACATAAAAATGATGAAGATGATGAAGTGAAGGACAACTTGTGGAGCAACACTGCCAAAAAGCTAGACTATCAGGATAGTGAGGAGTTTTGTAACGTGAATGTCATATGAATCAAATACAGTTTTCACCGTGTGTGTCTTTTTACCTGGAGACTCGACATAGACCCAGAGGAACAGGAGACACTTGACCTGAATTTATGAAGTGCCTTGAGACAGACAGACAGACTAGAGACACACAGGCTCCAGGTGATATTGAATCCATTCTATTTCTGCCAAATGTTTTTGAATTTTCAGCATTTCCACTCAGGTTTTTCAGTCGTCATGACTTTATTTCCTCAGTTGCAGAAAAACATGTTACACAAATTCCTGAGTTAAGTTAAAATGGACTAAATGACCATGTTTAGTGTTGACAGACTCTAAAGAATCACTATAAACACATTTTTAAAACAAAAAAACATTTCTATTCAAATGAAAGTGGGAAATCTCAGCAGACTTTTACCATTTCTTCAACTTGCACAAAAACGCTTAAGTGTAGGTCTAAGTCATTGAAAAAAAAATGCAATTTTTGTGGTGGTTAGGTAGTGTATTTTCTTATTCCCACAAATAACTGGTCAAATATAGATATTGTGACACCACGTTGCAGTATCTCCAGTGTATCTTCATTGGACTTCAACAGAATACATCGGTAACAGATGGAAGACTTTAAAGTCACAGAGGAAGGGCTTCTTTCTAGAACTATCTGGGATAAAGTTCACAGATAAACACCAAATCTATCAAATCCAGACTCAGTAGACCAGAATGCAATGCAGCTAGAAGACATGTCACATGTGTGCACAGGTTACAGTCAAAACATAAGCAATGTGGGAAACTCAACAAAAGAATGTGTGCAACTCTGTAGTAAAATCATCACAAAATAACACATGAGAAACCTGAGTAATCGAACAATTTATAGGAAACTGTGTAACTCTGACAACATGTTAGCTGCAATGAGCTGCAATTATGATGATTGATGATTTGATGATGGTTGAGATACATATGAAATATGGGTATGGGAGGTTGTCATTATACTGTTTCAGGGAGTACTTTCTGCAGATTTAACACAACTAATCTGCTTTCAGTGCAGGTCAGGTGCAATTCAAACACTAACAGCCTACAGCTCCTAAGGAGAGCCTTCTCTTCTTACATTTTATCACACAGAAATGAAAAACTGTGTGAGTGACAGTCTCAGAGATGTGTGTCAAAGGCCAAAACCAAGGTGTCGGTTTAACACGGTGCTGTTAGCTCTGCTAGACAGACACGTCAGTCAAACTACAGTGGGAATGACAACACAGGCCTGGAGGAGGGAAGACAGCTCAGATATTACACAGCCGTATATGTATATTCTTTTAAGACTGTCAAAATCTATTTTTTTATTTATACCATGTCTTATGACACATGATATGTGGAACTCAGCATCTTTAATAAATCATTCAAAGTCCATCAAAGTCCATCATCATCATGTTTTGCATCTCAGAAGTGAATTTAACCATACCGTTGTAAGAACAATAAAACCAACTACAAAATTTCTAGATGCACCCCTTGCCTCACAAAATGTCTGGTTGCTATGGTGATTCCCGCGACTTTTGTCAGTGACTGTGTTTACATACACATCGGTATCCCAGTTATGTTGAGTTTTTTGAAGTGTTTGCCCAATTCAGTAACCCAGATATGACCTTAACCCGGTTTTTGAGAAACTCTAGCTAGTACTCCATGGTCTGATCCATAGACTGTAGGTGGACGTCATGAGAGCTCTTCAAATTTGAAGCCAAAACATCTCTATCTCCCCCTGGTGGCTGGTTGCAGTATAGGTCATAAATCACCATGTTATT
Source organism: Coranthus polyacanthus (assembly GCA_037367275.1). Taxonomy (NCBI): domain Eukaryota; kingdom Metazoa; phylum Chordata; class Actinopteri; order Kurtiformes; family Apogonidae; genus Coranthus; species Coranthus polyacanthus. The sequence continues at coordinate 10,438,528 of JAPQRN010000021.1, forward strand.
CAATGAGACTTGAGTCAAACTCATTATAACCGGCCTAATGTCCCAATAATTTACTCAGTCACATATGGATAGAATGTGTATGTCACACTAACATCTCATAACTTTAGATCTAAACCATGGTAACATCTTCCAAGGACGTCATCGAGACACTTTGTCACCATTAAACGAGAGGCCTGTGTGTCTTTCAGGTAAAGGTCAGGTGATCGAAATGTTCTTCCTCCTTCCCTGATAACTTATTTTTTGTCTCACCCTTACTCTTGTCATCCCTTCTTCACCACTAATGCATTGATTTATGTGTCACCCTGATCTCCACTTTTTGTGATTTTAGTGTATAGGCAGCCCAGAGCTATACATTTTCCACCCTCTCCTCTGTTGCCCTTCACTCTTTCTGCCCTTCTGTAATTTTCTATGTGTCCATACCTCCTCAAAAAATATAATAAACTGCAGCTGCGTCTAATAACCCTCCTTCAGCGACTTTCCCTTTTTCTTCATCCTATCTCAGCTATTCTTTAACCATCTTCCACTATTTTCACTCTCTCTCTCATTTCCTTTATTTTGTATTTGCTTCTGAGACTCTTTGCAAGTGATGAAGAAGTTTTAATTAGCTCATAAACAGTTCATTTTCTCTCACCCTTAACCTAATTTTGCTCCAAGTGATATGGTAAAGGATGCCAGTAAATGTCTTCATTCCCCTCTTTCGGCCTCCTTATCCTTTAGAGTTATTTATATAATTTGTAAGTGAATGAGCTGTGAGTAGACATTACACCTTTCTTATCACCTCTTTTCACCCTAGCATGGTGTATCTGCTTCCTGCTTTATCACCAGCCGCTCAGACAGAAACTAGACAGAAGGACAGGACAAAGAGCACTCAAACAGACACAACACAACATTCACACAGACAGGACAATAAACACACAAGACAGAGAAACAAGGGAAAGAGACTAAGATTAATTAAGCTGCACCCAGCTCAGCGTTGGAGGAAGACCTAATGACCGGCAGACATCAGGGCGGCCGATGATCCAGCATCATGGGTAAAGGAAAACAACCAGAACTGAGTCTCAGACAGAAGGGGCAGTAACACTTGGTCTCTAACCAAGAACAGCTTACGTCAGGGGCTGGGGACAGATGTAGAGTAGCATCTAGTCTGCCTAATCCAAAGAAAAAGAAAAACTAGAGCTTCAGTATGGACGTGAAAATGAAGCAGCAGGGAGGAAGAGACAAAACTATCTCACTGCAATATAACATAATGTAACATAACATACATACATACATACACTGCCTGGTCATGTTGATGGTTGGCAAGGCATAGTGCTAACGGGAGTGGCAAGAGGGGCTGCACATCTCTGAGAACGCCAAAGCGAAAAAAAAAAAGCAGAAAGTAGTAGAAGTTGATCTTTCTAAATCGACCTACAGAGTATGTCTGAAAAAGTCTTAGAACTACAACTGTGGCCCAACAGCAGTAGCATTTCAAAAAGTTAAAACTTATTTCCAGCCATCTTGGTAACAACAGCTAGCATTAGCATGCTCCCTTCTAAACAGTGACATTGGCTCACCTAACAACGCATACAGACCATGACGGAATGATGTGGTCCAAACTGGCGCCACCAAACAAGCAATAAGATTGTGTTGGTGGAAAAAGGGTAAAACACAGAGAAAGCGAGAGAGAAAGAAAGAAAGAAAGAAAGAAAGAAAGAAAGAAAGAAAGAAAGAAAGAAAGAAAGAAAGAAAGAAAGAA
>JAPQRN010000021.1:10463446-10491301 GCA_037367275.1 Coranthus polyacanthus
AACAGAGCTACGCTAACAGAGCTATAATGTAAACTATTGTCCGAGCACGTGAATTTGTTGGTGGTTTTGGTAGCTGTGGGTGTGTTCTGGTTCCTCCTAATGTTGACAGTTTGGAATATGAATACTACATGTAACGTCTTTAAAATCAAGCAGAAACTTGAATAATTGAGAGGAAAAACAAACAAAACAAATACAAAGGCTTCCACACAGGTGCACCATCCTGTCTCATCTATAAAAATGTTGAGCAGGCCCAGATGATTCTGATTTTGGATCAAGATAAGAGGGGGATCAGATCTAAGTGATTTTGAAAGAGGGTTCATTATTGGGGCATGGATGGCAAGAGCTTCAATCACAAATACTTCTCATCAGACTAGTGTTTCAACAGGAACAGTGATTAAAGTGACATCTGCATTTATATCTGTGGGAGAAACGTCTGGAAAAAGGTTGGAAACTGTGGTTGACGGCGCACATTTGATGCCAGTGAAACTGTGTCAACAAGAACAGTCTGTCAACAGTTGCACTGAGTGGGGGTCGTGGTGCATAAACCCCTAATTACAAAGATGAATGCACATGTGAGAGCTCAGTGGTGCAGAAACCATTGGCACTGGTCTACAGAGATGTGGAAGAAGTGATCTGTTCAGATGAGTCATCCGTCACCATATTCTCCACAAGTGGGCAAGTGGGCACATGGGCAGTGTGTGGTGTTCACCAAGAGAACCGTACAAGACTGAATGCTTGACCCACAGTGAGTGAATACAAAGGCCATGTTGTGGCAATTTTACCTTCATGGTCTATTTGCCCTCTTAGAGGGAGGGGTCTGAAAGCCCATATAAAGTGGCTCTGAGTGATCTCAACCCAAATGAACATCGCTGCGAGATTGTGAACGGACATGTTAGACCTGGTTCCTACAGTTTAAAGCAAGTTAGATTTAAGACCTTTTAAGACTAACAAAAAAAACATTTAAATTTGAAGGAAAAAAGCACCATCTACAACAATTTTGGCCAAATTGTTAGTTGTAATGGTGAAAATGTAAGAATCTACTTCTACTAAAGTAAGATGTTAAATTCAGGTAAAGTAAAGGGATTTTTCCCTTGATCTATATTAAAAAAGGTAATTTCTTCTTCTGCTTCTAGGGAACATAAACCTATAATTAGTTTGTTCAAAAGACAAATCAAGAACTAAGGTTATATCATGGAGGAGGACGAGATTAGAGTGTATGAGCTGGAAGACCCTGCAACTCTCTTTGAAGATGACAAGATCTCAGGTCGATGATGTGGAATGGCTGAAGAAAACCCTCAAAGAAGCTCAGGAAGATCTTCATCAGCAGACCCTCATTAGCAGATGGCTTCAGGGGAGGTTAGAGAATCTCCAGCAGGAGAATGTCACCCTTGAGGATGTTAAGAACTCCCTTCAGGCCGAGCTTCATGGACAACGGATGAAAGCTGAGCAGCAGCTCCTGCCACTGAACATGGCTGTTCAGGAGTGGAGGAAAATTGGAAGCGCCCTGCTTAAAGACAAGCAAACAGAGAACGGCGCCCTGGAGGCAGCTCTGAACACTGCCAATGAGCAGCTGAAGCTCAACTCTGACGGCTGCCAACAAACGATGCAGCGCTTCTATGACATTGGAAAGCTGAAATTGATAGGCTTCAAGAGATACAACGAAAAAATTAAACGTTCGTATCTTTGAGAAGCATGGAGCAGGAGCTCCAGGGTGCAGGGAAACAAGCTCCTCGACACCTTCGTGAAGAAGAAGATGAGAAAATGGCAGAAAAAAGATTTAAGGCCATCCTGTTGTTTTCTTTTTGTTTATTTTGTTTTGGTTCTATGTAATCGCCTTTTGTACCAGGGAAGCAAAGAAATGTTCATAATAATAACAATGAAACAAAACTTAAGAGTTTTAAAAGCTTTTCATGTCATCAATCACACTATCTTGGAATAAACACAAATTCCATAATAAAAATGTGGGTCAATGAAAAACAAGGCTTCTAATACAGTATTTTTAAAAAGTATTTTCAAAATTAATGTAATGCATGTTTTTGAGTGTGGAATAATGTGTCGAAACAGGTCTCATTAATTAAATAGCACTTCATAATTGCCAGAAAAATTTTGAGCATTTATAACACCTTTAAAAAAAATTAAATGTAATTTTATGAGTTTTGGTTTGTATTGTTCACAACACGTTAAAACGAAGAAAAAAGAAACCGAACACAACATTATGTAACCCCTTACACTCTGAGTTTCCTTTAAATTTTTCTTCAAGTCATTGAAAAATTAAACATTCTAAATATGAAGGTGAAGGTGAAGAAGTTTTAATATTGGCGTGTGGTCAATGGTCGATAATGCCATGGGCTAGAAGGCTCAGATTTTAACAGTGTGGCCCTTTCAACCTCAGGATTAATCATTTTCAATATACAAGTGATTAAAGAAGTTTTAAGGTCGGCATCTGGTCAATGTGCACATAGTGTTGAGTTCAACATTTGGGTATATCGTTGCATTAGATGTCATGTTTCTCAGTTTTGACAGTGGAGATCTCCACAAAGCCAAAGGCTAGAAGTTTCAAACTTTAACAGTGTAGCCCTGTCAAAGTCAGGATTAAAAAAAGGCCATTTCTTCCCCGCTTCTAGGGAACCTAAACCTATAATTAGTTTGTTCAAAAGAGAAAACAAGAACTGTAAGTTATATCAGTTATATATACAGTATTGTGTTATAATTAAGATTTTCTTCTTTCAGCCTCTGTCTAGTTATCTGTGACGATGGAGTGATTGTTAGCAGGTCAGTGCATTCAGACCACCTCAGGCTCTTCTCTGACACTACCTGTGTGTGTGTGTGTGTGTGTGTGTGTGTGTGTGTGTGTGTGTGTGTGCAGCATGAAGAGCAGGAGGTATTATTGTGTAGTATTATTATAGCATTGTGTTGTTCCTCATTTAGCTGATGGTGTTGAAGTACTTGTTCGCTTAAAAAGGTCAGCTTGTTAGAGAGACAGAGAGAAAAGAGAGAGACAGACAAGAGGAGAGATAAAAATAAACTAATGTAGGAACAGAAGAAGAGAGACAGAGTCATAAAGGAGTAATAAGGGATCCAGAGGCACAGAGATGAGTGAGTGCGAGAGGACCAGGGGGAAGACAAATGGGGAACTAGGCAGCTGTAAAAATGTCACAACCTTGCAAATATTCTAGACCAGTCTGCTTCAAACACTGCATGTCACCTTGCTTTGACCAGTTTCCAGTGGCTTCCAGGGACAGATCACCATGAAATGTCTGGAACATTAGTTATGTCAGCAAACAGCAAATGAAAATTCAGGAGTTATATGATTGGAAAAGTGGTTATTAGAGCCACACAGATGTAAACAATAGATTAGAGATAGATGATTATAATACAGAAGGACATAATTACATGCCGATCTCCTTTCCATCCTCTTCCATAAATCCTAACAGATGTTTACTGTTTATACAAGGTGCATAACAGCCACTTGTTTATTTCCCACAATGGTACAGGAGACAAATCCAAGCAAATACAAATTGTGGTGACGGTGACCCATATGTGTAAGTGGGTGGCAGTGAGCACATATGCATGTTTACGCAAGCAACATTTGCTCATATTCCCCCGCAACTCACAATTAGATCAGGCCAAGTCCATCTGTAAAGAATAACATGGATTTGACACATTTAATTTCATGGGTTGTTACTTGTATATGACTTAGTACTGCTTAAGTCCAGCCATGTCATTGATCATTTAAATTAGGGATGCCAAACTCATCTAAAGGCTCGTGATAAAGTATCATTATTTGCCTCTAAATCCTCTTTTTTTGGAGGAAAGAATAATGCTAATCAGGTAACCCCATACAATCACACAAACAGCTGAAAGTACATGTTTAGTTTTAGTCAGGTGCACTTTAGAGAATTGAAAACGCTTCAGTTCAGTGCAGCTAAAATGAATGCAAAAAGTCACTATGAAACATCCCACATGTGCACCTTAATGCAGACTGCTGACCAACATTTGATTGTAAACTGAATCATCAAAACTATTAATTTAATGTTGCATGTATGCAGTTGAGGCTGCACATAAATAACAATTGCAGTTTTCTAAAGTCAGAAAAACTTCAGATAAAGCCAATTACAGCAGAAACCAGACAGATCCATCATCCTAGCTCAAGTTGGAGAGACAAGACGCAGACAACGGCCCCGTCTCTATCTTAATGTGGGTGTTCGTTTTCAGTGTTGTAAATTATTCAACATCTTCAACATCCAGTCCATTTGTCTTAATAGAGAGTCTGACTGCTCTAACCTTCACAGCCAAACAGTTTAGACCAGTCTTTCTCCTCCGCGTGCATCAGTTTCCACGCTGAATGACTTCAACTTATTGTTCTTAATGTAGACAAAAAAAAAAAACTCTTTTAAAAGCTTTCCTTTGTTAATCATTGCAAAATCCAATCCAATTCCAAAATAATTGTCAAAACCGTAAAGGAGAATATCTCCTTTTACTTGTCAGAGGATTTTTTTCTTTAGGGTTTAATAAAGCAAACCTCTACCTCCCAAGAAGACACTTTGCCCACATATGAAAAAGATTGTTTGCCATAATAAGTAGTCCCTAACAGATACTTCACTAGTGAAATAGTTTCATAATCGTTGCATTTGGATGAACACCTTCGTCAAGGTGAGTCACTGCAGGGAAACTTTGGGATGATTGAGCTCTTTCATGTGAGTGAATTCACATAAAATGTAATCAAACCAGATTAAAAAATAAACATTAACAGCAGGTTTTCAATCAGCTGTTGTCAATATGATTCCCTGGTGTTTGCTTTAATAAAAGCATGTTTTTGCCTGATAACCAGCCAATTTTGGAAACTGTTTGTAGCTGCAAACTGGCTTGTGTGTTGTGAGTTGTGACTTTTTCAATAAAACTCTATAAATTGCATAAATCGAGGTCGCTTTTCAATAAAGAAAAGGTTTTGGAAAAAATGATCACGGCTTCACAACCACAGATGTAACTGTAAATGCACAGTCCAGTCAACCAAATCTCAAGAGTGTGTGTCATTACACTGATCTGGCTCTCACCGAGAATCCAAAGCACGTCAGATCTCCACAAGATTATCTGTCTAAAAGAGATGGTTTCAGTTGCGGGACGGGGACAGATTTGACGTAAATACTGTATAATTTGACAAAGTGGCTTTAGTAAACCAGCAGCACTAAAAAAAAAAGAAAAAAACACAGCTCTAATGCGACAGATTAGCCACAGTACATTCAGTGAAAGTGTTAACGTGACATCTTATCAGACAGGTACAGTAGAGAAGGGTTTAAGAAAACATGGTGCCTGAAATTAACTCAAATACCCTGCAGAGATGAGACACTGAATGGGATTGCATAGAAACTTAAATAGGGAGGGTAGAACTGAGGGGATGGTATTAAAAACTGTTTTAGTTCAGCAGTGGGACGTCTGCTGTGAGAGGAATAAAAGGTCGTCCTAGAGCACAATGTGTAAAAGTTCTTATTAAGCTATACTTATAAAGCCAGTAGGCAGTGTCTCTTTCGTCATGGTAGAGAATCAATGTCATATCATATTAAAAACACTTTTAAAAATCGCAGTTTGGGGTTTGAAGCACTTATAAGTTCTCATCACAATAAGCAGAGTACACCGCTACCACACACTGCACAAAAGTTCGTGTCAGAGTTTAAAACATTAGCGTGTTTTATTGTACCGAATGTGGTGGCTCATCCATTTTTTTGGTTTTTTAAGCTCATTTAGCGCACTCATCTCAACATGACCAACATGAGTGGGTGAAACACATCTCCTGGCTCATCAGCTATGAACCCACATGGAGGGCAGCATGTTAAGTGCTATGGAGGAAATGTTTTCACGTGACGAAAACACTACTCTCAGTCACTCTACGTGCTTTCAGATGAAGCTATTCACCTTTACATGTTAAAAAGGTCATTGCTGTTCTTTCTTCTTTTCTTCTTCCCTATTTGAAACATACAGTACATTACTTCTGATTTCCTCAACAGTGGCGTCCTGCCCGTCTTTTTACTGCTGTACCGGCCGATGCTTCTGTGATAAACTATCACTCACTGAATTCAGAAAAACCCTGCAGCTGTGCTTCACTTTCCTCTTCTCTTTCTCCTATATTTCTTCTTCTCTTCCGTGTTTCTTCAGGTACATTCACTTTGTGACTATAACCCGGACACTTCCATCTGTTCTATTCTGCTTCAATTCTATTCGCTACCAAGCTGTTATATTGTATTATGCGCCATTCATTGTCCTTGTTGGAAGAAAAAGGATTGCATAATTCCCCCACACAGCTCAATTCCGCATCATAATGTACTCTAGTCTATAATTTCACACAGTGAGTCTGACTTAGCTTCGATGACAAAATAACAGTGATTACATCACAACTGAAGAACTGTACAACTTTCTCCTTTGTGGTTGCATGATTCCTCAACAATGAGAGTCGGTTCTTTCTAGATATTCTGAGAAGGTATTTCTATTGGAAAGAGATTTTGATTTTAGCCTCAAGACAGAGACAGGATTCATTTTCTTTTCTCATTCTTTTCTAATCCCCTTCTCTTACTTTAAGTCTTCATCTAATCCTGTTTTCTTCACTTCAGATATTACACTGATAGTTTTGTATCGCTCTTCACATCTTGTCATATTTTATATGCAACAGATGCATATGATAACTAAACATCAGTGCTTGTTTCTAACACAGTTTGGGCATTGTTTCTACTCTTTAGGGCTGCGCACGATATTAGAAATATTCAATTATTTATTTATTTTTTTGACATATATATGAAAAAAAATACAGGATGATTGTGATTGGTGGTTCGCTGTGCATGCACATCCAAACAAACTCTCCTTCATCAGAGTAAATCATGTTCCATCAGACAGACTTCTCTTGTAGATGCAACGTGGAAATTAAGAGCATTGCACGTTTTGATTTTGTATGGAGTAAAAAAGTTGTAGCACGGCGTGTGAACAGTTAGTTTGCCTTTCTAGACACTGCACGTCCTGCGATGCGAGTACTGCGTGCACACATCATAATGAAAATGCTGAAACAATATATTGTGCCGCCCTAAGACTCTTAATTGTCAATGTCAATGCTGGCTCAGAAAAGCTACTTATAATGCCAGGAATATGTCTAGTGTTTTTAGTGAATGACATGTGGTCTATTTTTTGTGATATTTGACAAACCCTAAAGCTGAAAATGTACAGTATGAAGGAGCTTTTATTTCCAGATCCTACTTTTCCCTCTGATTGCATTGTTGCGCTCGGCTTTCTAAGCATGACGGACTGCTGCCTCCCAAATGTCAACATCTCCATTTGATACTGATACTGTAAATTCTTGTGTTTCATCGTTGCTGCTCATCACTGGGTTAGATTAGGATCTCACTCTGAACAAACTGTACTCCGGCTCTCTAAAAGGGAGACTCTGCAGAGATATCCTGTCAAAATGATGTTCTCTTCTTCTGTCTCTATGTTCCCTGTCTTCAGTTCCATATATAGTACCGTTATGTATATCTGATCTTCTTGTAACTTTGAATATCGTCCTCCTCGGCTGGCCAAACAGAAGTTAAATGACTTCATTTCCAAGAGTTTGAATAAACCTTCTGTAAAAAATATCTTCTAAGTCTATCTCTGACTCCTGGCAAACTTCAAATCTACTGGACACAAATATGTACTATTTTTCTACATCTTTTTCTCTCTCAACAATTTCCATTCAAATGATAAGAAGTACTGCAGTAGGAAGCTCAGGTTTTCATTTGTTCTCTTTTCTCTACCTTCCAGGACCATGACCAGCAATGCTGTCTATTAATACAAGTGGTGTAACATCGAAGATTGTGATCATTATCATTTTATAACATTGTAATTTATATACGTAACACAATACTTTCAAGTTCAAACATACAGAGAAAAACATTAAACACACCTGTGTACATGAATTCTGGCAAAGCCTAACGAGATCAAATAGAAAACACGGAAAAAACTGCCTGTTGTATAATGAATGATGTTATTTCAAAACAGTTTCATCATCTTAAAAATTCAAACCATATTTGCATCTCGTACATTTTAAATGTTTATATAATATCTGACAGACAGAGAGTCTGCTTTTCCTCTTTAATGTTTGCTGAGGCAAACTGAGAAACCAACAGATGTCTCTGTTTATTAATCTGAAGGGTTTCATTTTAACCAAAATTATTATGTTCTGTATGAGGAGGACACATGAAGTGTAACATAATTCATATTTAACTGCGTATCTATGTACACAGCACTTGAAAGATTTAGGGTTTTTGCAGAGAATTACAGAGGGCAGAAAACACTGATGACCATAACTAATGCATGGCAAGGACGATCCCAGTGGCCTCACTGATTTTCTGTGCGTGTGTTTGAGTTTTTTTTCTGTTCTGACACTTTACCCTGGATAGTCTATTTCAGCTGGAAGGTGACCACACACACACACACACACACACACACACACACACACACACACACACTTCTTTATTACATGGTATTTAGGTGGGATGTCAGTAGGAGAGACAGACTGTGGCCACTTCTTGCTGAGTGGGTGTGTGTGTTAACACCTGGCTCAGAGCACACAGGTGTGGGTTCACAGGTGTGGGCAGAATAGATCAACATTCACCTCACACAGAAAGTAACGCCCTTCACTGCTCTACTGTGGGATGTGCATCAGTGACACACACACACACACACACACACACACACACACACACACACACACGTACACACACACACACACACGTACACGTACACGTACACGTACACACATACACACACACACACGTACACACACACACACACACACACGTACACACACACACACACACACACGTACACGTACACGTACACACATACACACACAGCCACAAGACAAATAAAGAGACATTGTACTTTTCTACACACAAAGATTAGAAAGATACAGAAAAGAATATTACTAATTTAATTAGCTAGCGGTGCCAACAAATCTCAGAACCAAATGTCCATAAATGTCAACTGTGTTTCTTCCCAAAGCACAAATACGAAGTCTTCACACACAGTGCCTTCAGATATTCTTCTGTATCTGGGCAGCCAACCCTGCTGCTTTTATTCTAAAGACAAACTCATGCATTATTTTTAAAGGTCCAGGTGGACGGATACCAGATATCTTTGAAGCCCTTTTTTTTAGTTGAACTTTACAAATTTAGAGCTGGACTGGAGTGAAATGTCAGTCAGGAGCCTATGCTTTAAAGCAGAGTTATTCTTCATGTCGGTGGCTTTATAATTATATGTCAAAGAGGGACAGTATCTTACAGACACATCCAACCAGTCCTGCATAGCAATTCATAGAGCGCAGTGTGCTTGATTCAGCCTCTCAAATATCAACTATCATTTTTAAAAGGTAGCACATTCTTGGTACAAACTGTGGTTAAAAAAAAGGATATGTTTAATTTCAACCTTGTCTTCAAGTCACTAAATTGCAAATGCAAATATGTTTGGCACCCACGTTACATTTCATTTTATCTAAATGTTGTTAATTAACATAATTTCAAAGTGATAAAAATGTCGATCCTGAACATAAATGTAAATTGTTCACAGAAAATGCTTCTGGTTGTGACACATTACAGTCTTATTGATGTTTTTATGGTTAGGTTTAATAATCTTTTTTTTTTTAAAAAAAAGACCCACAATGTTTGTATTAATATTTAAACCAAACTATGATCTCTTCCTAACCATAACCAAAATGCTTTTATTGCCTAAATCTTAACACCTACGGGAGTGGGGATACGAACTCCACTCTCTGGTGTCAAAATCCAGGATTTTGTAAATCCACCATCCACCTCATCCTCTTCCTGCAGATTGTAGAATGGCAAAAGAAGTACCACATCTTTTAATAACAAATTACTGTTTGTTGCAAAAAAAAAAACAACAAGGCACTGATTATGTTTGTAGCAAAACATAATTGGATTTGCAATTTAGTATGAGAATCTAAGTCCTGGGTGACAGGGTTGTTAAACTAATGAGCATTTTCTTGCACTTTTTTTTTTTTTTTCATTTCGTACGTGCAATTTTTAAGCGTTAATTGCTTTTGGATAGTCAGATTATGTTATCTGTAATCTGTAATTCTCTGTCATATCTTCTTCCTATTATTTCTATCTATTTTCCAATTAGTACAACAACAAACAGTTCTGTTCCTTGGCACTTGCTGATTGATTTCACTCACAGTGGGCTGCCCTTTCTTTGGCCCTGATAGTGGGATTAATCTGAATGCAGATCAACCTCAAAGTGAGAAGTTCTCTATGGAGCTGATGGACTGAACAGAAATCAGAGCAAGAAGGCATTTCCTGAGGGAGACATAGCGATTCGTTCCGACCAGCGAGCGTATTGTGGAGAAACCAGGTGATTAGGGTGGAACTAACAGGATTGGGTTGATGCCTCGCTGCTGGGAAAGAGAGGCAAAGGAAGCGAGTGTGTGCGCATACTCATTCACAACAAACACACAACACAAGCAGGCATGCAAAGACATTAGTGCTGCATGCCATACTGTGCTGTAGCATGCAAGTGAGCATGAATACACAATATTCATGGTTATTTGCACACATGACACACACATCCACCTGTTTTTGTTTCTATACGATAGTTAACACAAACTCAGAGTCAACTCTGGTAGCATTAATGCAGCGGCAAATAACCCCTGACATTGTTTTAAAGTTAAGCCCCAAGTGTGTAATGGTTTGTCACTTGAGAAAATTGTACATCTTGGATGATTAAAGACAAGTGGGCAATCTGACTGTACTGTGATTAAGATCTGTTCTGATAGCCTGCAGCAAAAATCTTACATTTATAAAGTTGAACTGGAGTAAATGGATCTGAAAGCTTCTTCTACAGCATCAACGCAGATCTCTGAGGGGTTTATGTTGTTTACACTGGTCAATGCACTCTCATGCTTTCTTCCTATTGAACATCCAGACACCCTCATCAATTCAAAGTATCACTATGTGAGCACTGAGCAGCCATTACCTTGTGTTACAAAGGCAAAACAACCTTCTCTCTGAATCTTCTTCTGAGCTGCTGATAAGTAGTTTAGCTGAACTGAGCTGAGCTGAGCTGAAGGATAACAGACAGAACATGAATCTGACGGTTCTGAAATGTGATCAATAACAATACGCAACAGCAAAGTGAATAAAGTGTTTGGAGTTAAGAGGCTTCTTTTTTGTTCTTTGTCTCCCCTCTGTTGCAACAAAAGTGAAAGAGAGCTGCTGAACAGATGCAGGGCGGGTGAATTCATGATACAGATCACCTGAGCTCTCTTTGTTTAACAGATACCTCTACCGCAGTGCTCTCAAGATCCCCGATATTTGATTTGCATGAGGAAACCTGAGCTTCAACTTTTTCTTGCTTATTATCCCTGCTGTGCTGCATCCTATTGCCCTTGCTGTAACCTACAGAAAAGACTGGCAATGCACTGCCCACAGCCAAGCTGTTATGTTAGTCCACTGCATGTCAAGATTTTCTCTAGAGCTGCAGCCTAGGATGCTCTCAACAAGATTTGATTTACAAGTATCTCTTTTTACTGTTTACTTTTTACTGTGCTGCCTTGCCAGCCTTAAACCTGTCGGTGCACCTGACTGAGATTTGACCAGCTTTTACTCCTTTACAGTACAAATTATCCAGAGATGCTCGGGGTGGGCATCGCAGAGTAACTCATGACACAGTGCTATTGTGATATGATATGCACACATCAATGATGTTATCATGATACAGCAATTCTGTGATACGTCGCAAGACAACACTCTACGATAAATCATGATGCCTGTGTAAGAGAAGAAAAAATACCCCTTAACTGGAAAAAAGCAGGAATTAGGCATTTATTCTCTGCATTTTTAACAGAATTTAACCCAAAAAAATGTCAAATCGTAAAAGGAGTCTTAGCTTTGTGCCAGATGTACCATTCAAGAAGTAGTGACTCTGTCGGTAATGGAATCCGTTTAGAGCGCCTACATGTTTTAATAAAAATACTTAGATTTGGTGTCAGTACAATACAACAGTATACATCATATGATACCGTCTTCTGAAAATATTCCAAAATATTATATAATTTGGTACCTGATAGTACCTGATATTATGCAATGGAAACGCAAAAAGGTCTGCGCTGCGTGGAGGCGAGCTGAGCTGATGCCGTCAGAGGAAAAGCGGCACCCATTAGAAAAAAATAGTTCAGAACTATCTCCTAGCGAAATGAGAAGTATTCATATCTCTTACTGACTAAAAAAAACCTCTCTTCAGAGATGATATACAAACCCCCCACACAGGATTCGTCTTATGTTAATGCCTTTCCTATCAACATCAGAGAACACCCAGCAGAGACAAACACAACACTGCTGTCTAGATATAGTAAAGCTAGACAGAAAAGCCTCTTACAGACCGAAGAGCAGGATGGAGCTAAGCAGAATAAAACAGAAGACTGGTGAACAGAGGAGAATGGGACAAAGGAGGGCTAAACACAAAAGAGGCTATGTTCCATTTTTAAAGATCTAAAACCGAAAGCTTGTCAGCTCATTATCCCAATATGGTGTTTAAAAAAGGAAGATGGATGTAAACTTCTTTTCAGAGTCATATCTAGCACAGGGTTTAGTTAAAAACATTACGTGACACTGTACATTTTTATTACTTTTGGATTTTGTCACAAATTATTATCTGGAAATCAAGACATCTGGCTATCTGTGCGTTCAAACTTTTCTAACCCAGTGTTGGCTGCCGGAGTCACATTTTGCTCAGTTTTTTTTTTTTTTTTAAGCATCAGAGGCTCCAGGAACTCACATAATTTCCTGGTTTAGTGACAGTTCATTTTACACATTTCGTTACACTACAAAATCCAAGCCAGACACTCCAATTAATGATGTGTACTATCAGTTTATGTTCTGCTAGAGAGTGGGAGCGAAGTGACAGCCAAATTAGATGGACAAAAAAGCAAAGAAGAACTGGTAAGATGTTAGATATGCAAATATCTAATATCTGAACATCAACACTACAGAGAAAGACTCAGGGAACGAAAGTCAGTGATTAAAAAAGAATGGAAGGACTGAACTAATGAAGAGTAATGAGGGAAAAGATGTACAGAGCAGAAGCTCTAAGTCGCTCTTACCTTGACATTTGGCTTCCTTGTTGAGAATCCTCTGTACCATCCTGAAATAAAACACAAACAGAAGTGACTAAGACTGACGAGGAAACGGATTCAGCAAAGAGATGAGACCATTATGAGTCAGCAGTTTGACTGAATATGCAAAGTGACTTTTGCTTGAACATTTTCCAACAAAGAGATTTTTTTGTTTACACAGAGAAAAAGAGAGGCCTTCTTGAAAGACCTTGTCAGTGAATGTAAACCAGCAGCTGCCTGAGAATTACGAAACAACATCCAGAAAGATTATTTCATAAACAAAAGGTCTGCGTTTTCATTCTGCCAACAGTAAATTGTTTGCCGTAAAAAAAAATCCCAATGTGTTTATTCCTTTCTGCTAAATGTATTGATGTATTTTAGGTGTATGTTGGTGACTTAAAGTCAAAACTACCAATTGGAAACAACACTTCTTTACTATAAGCAGTTGTTTACAAGTAATCCGCATTAAAGGGATGTGATACAATGGAGACGTGCAGTATGCTCACTGTTTATACAATATACTTATCGACATGTACTTTATTACTGTGCAATGTTTATCTGATGTTCTCTTAATGTGCATTCTGTGCTGTGTCAGAAATTGCCTCTTTTCTAAGTCTGAGTTAACTCCATGGAGACGGAGTTGGTAAAAGTTCGGTCGGGTCACAGGCTGTGTGTGTGTGTGTGTGTGTCTGGGTGGGAGTGATGTGTGGATTCTTATGTATGGTGTGTGCGTGACAAAGTCAGGCAGTGACAGATATGAGACATGACGCCCAAGGATAAGGACAGATTCAGTCCATTGCTCTCAGCCCTGTGTGCGCTGATGTGCTTGTAATTTTTTGAGGACCTAAACTTTAAAATGAGGACAATATTAGAGCAGCTAATGCAAAGGAGATGCATTTGTAAACAAGGTCAAGATCCTACAGCTCTTGGAGGCTTTACTTAGTTTAATACTAACAAAAACAAAAACTATGAGATCAAACACTGACACACCGAATAAATGAACGTTTTGTCATGATGTCAAGGATGTAAGAAAATAATGTTTGATTCATAAATGCCTGTACTGAACATCATGACAACCCATTTAATGTCAGGAAGTTGGTCAAAAACATGCAGGAATTTCACGTGTGAAACTGGTGGCACTGGGAAACCTCAGGTCATCATGAATGTTGAATGTTTTTCAAAAATGGATGTCAATCCATTCACCAGCTGCTGGGATATTTCACTAGAAAAGTGAAAACTTTGATCTGCTGGTCGTAGAAGAAAAGTCAGAAAGTGACAACATCTGCCAGCGAGATATTAGTAAGATACAGAGAGCATCGCATAATGGGTTGTTTATATCATTAGTGTTGCTAGGCTAGTCCGTTTCTAGTGATTTCTTTGACAGTCTGTCACCAGAAAAGGAGTAACATGCTTTGCTGCTGAAGTCATGACGGCAGACTTAAAATGAGTTCAGATCGAGTTCAGCTGCTGTGCTGAGTGGGCTTGTCGGGGAAGATCCAGCCTCTGTATCAGCAAATTGTTAAGGACATTAGCTACACTGCTGAAATATTAACTTGTTCTATGTTCTGCTCTATCATATGTACCATTCAGTTTGTCATGTTATGGGTTATTTATCTTTATGTTGGATTAGCGAAGCCGTGACACTGTAGTAAGTTGCTGGTCTAAGGCATAAGGATAAAGACAAGCCCCGCGTGAGCATAGATAATATGAGAATGAAAACTCTGTGGTGTAAAATAAAAGCTGTAAAAATCTGAACTCGCTTACTACTGCCAGTCCTCTAGCGCCGCCGCCACAAGACGGCCTCCAGGCGAAACAAGCCAGCTAAAATTTTGACACGTCACATGAGGGAACCAATCATAGTGACTTCTGCCACTAGGTGTCTCGCACTTAAAACAACCGTCGACAGATCCACCACTTCCATTATTAACTTTCATATAAAAGCCCTAAACACATACACTGTGAAACATAGTCACTCAGAGCATTTCACTAATAGGTACATAAACTAATAAAATAGCATTCAGTTTCATTCACTTTGTGATCAGTGACACATGCAATTGTATCATTTCATTCTAGTGAAATATTGTTAATGTTGTAAACCCATTGACAGGTGACCTAATGACAGGATTTGTCCAAATTTGAACACTGAAACATTCGATATAGGGTACGTACACAAGTCAAGAAAATATATAACATGTAGGGCCTAGCTGTTTGTAGATGTTTTAATCCAGAAGTGCTACACACTGTGGGGTTTAAATTTCAGCGATCTGTCTTTGTGGCTGTTTGAGACTATATATCATCAGGTTTTACACCACAACTCTTAACTCTTTGTGACCTACAGTAAAAGCCCATTTCTTCGTGTGCCTCCTTCTACTGCAAATCTCACGCAGCACACCCGTTCTTTCCACATGGACAGACATTCATCACATGGCTCTGTGGAGTAGGAAAACTGTCACGAAAGTTGACTCAACGTGAAATAAAATCTTGTCAGCTGAGAATGACTTGTATCCAGGGACTAAATATGTACGGGAGAGCAGTCAGACAGACATCTTCTCAGACATCATTTGTCTCCGTCCAAGTGGAAATAAAAATGATTTTGTCTGCGGTGCTGGGAAATGGCTTGGCTGACCATTGTCTGTCAGTGACAAAGTGAAGCAAAAGAAACATTTGTTTATATCAAATTGACATATATTACTGCTATCTTCTTAGTCCACTACAATATACACTCCTAGAAAGCCAATGCATTATCAGGGTACAAGATATTCTGACATTATGTGAACCATAGTGTCCGTCTGGTGGTCAGTGAAAAACACTTTTTAAGGCTCTTCAGAAAAAAAAACACAAGTTATTTGTACAGTTACATCCTTAACCAGTCATTTTCCCCACAATCAAAATTCACTGTTAACCGATGAAACATTTAGAAAAACATTCCAGTGATACTAACAATGCACGCGCAAGGATGCGTCGCTGTAATTTTGGCCTTATCTCTTTACAAAATCATGAGATTCATTTCTCAGTAGTTCTGCATAATCTGATATAAATATGGAGATGGTGGCTTAATTGGCTGGTTAATTAATAACCAATCAAGATTCATTTATCACCCTTGTTAAGATGGCTGTGTTTACTCCCTAGCCTCTCATCTATATGGTAATCAGACTGGGGCTGGACCAGCAGTGTCTGGGCCTATTTGTAAGCGTTGAGATGAGGATGTGTGTGTGTGTGTGTGTGTGTGTGTGTGTGCCTGTGTCTGACCGACTTTACTTAGTAAGTAAGAGATAAGAAGAAAACACAACAAGATTAAAAGATGGGATAACAATCATGTGTGTGTATTAGAGTAGTGTAGAGATTACAGAGCTGGTGTTCTGTGTTTTGCGTGTGGTACATCCAGATGAATGCAGACCATGTATGTGCCTGAGTTGTCTGCTGTCATGCCTTTCAGGTCTCCGTTTAAAGCAGGGTGTGATTTTGGCCTGTCTCAGATGAAAGACATAACGATATCTTTGATCGTACCTTTTTTCTTTTTTTTTTTTAGCCATGCCGGTGGTCCTACATCTCACAGTGAGAGTTCAAAGATTGTCCTTGTCTTGTGACCCCTGACAGCCTGATATTTAGGATGGCCATCTCTCAGTGTGACTGCATCTACAACCTACAGTATGTCTAGTCACTGATCACTGTGACGGGAGTATGTTTACGTATGCTAAAAATACTCAAAAAAGCTTTACCTTTCTTTGCAAAATTGGCATCCCAACCAACAAGTGTGTCCACATTCTCCCAACGCTTGCTTGGATTTTTTTTCTGTACACATAAATACCACTATTGTAACAGCATGACCAGTAGTTTGGCTTAATTGTTTACAGCTAAAGACGGCACAGATACTTGTACACTGACTTGCTTCGTAGCCTTCGTACAGTTCAGTGGGTGTTAGCGTCTGCACAGACATTGTAAGTTCATGAGGTCCATGTCGTACAATGTGGCTGCAATAAACTTACAGGACGGCTGAAATCTCACAGTGTTAGGCGTCTTAAAGAAGAGTAATGGTGTCATCTCCCATATCCAAACAAGCGGTTATTAGAAAAATGATTTTGTACTTTTATCAAAATAACTCATAATACAAAATGTACGTCATCACTAAATGGGATGCAGGATTCATAGAGCCCCTTATTATCAAGTAAATGCAGATTAAGAGTGAACTTATTATAAATACAGTGTTCTACAATAGATGCAGGTTTCCAACAACTTATTAATTCAGCTGAATGTAGGTCCTAAATGATGCTTCATATCCCTGTAGAGCACACCTCAAGCTAGTTTCTAAAAAAAAAAAAAAACTGTTTGTTGATGCATCAATAATACCCTGGATGGAAATTTTCATTTTAATTATGCATATAATAGTGATTCAGCAGAGGTCTGAGAGCTGCTGCTGAGCCACCAAACAGATCAGCATACTCAAATGTATTCAACGCCGCCAGGGCACAGATATTTATTGTAATCTGCATGTACAAAATGTATTTAAAAAAAAGGCTTGTCACAAACAAAGATTAACATCCAGCACCGTTACTTTATTGGGCCTCACAGCAACTAGTGAAGAATAGTCTGTCATGTGTATTCACGCCGTTAGGATCTGGCTGCACCTCACCTTGTCGGTTGTCCATTAACTTTCAATCTGACTCATCTATCTCAAATCATAATTTACTGTCAGTAGGGCTGCCCTTCGGCTTGTCATCCCACATTTAGTGAATTCATTTCCCTCAAATACAGGTCTTTACTTACCTCGACTTCAAAATGTACCAGGCCTTTATTTGAAGATGGTTTGCATAGGAGGTGGCCGTCGTTTCTAACTCCTCTGTTTAATAAGTAGAATTGTAGTTTGTACGAAGCCCCATTTTGATCTGCTCCCCTTTGCGCTGTTAATACAAACTCAACACTTCCTTAATTGTTTCAAATTAAAAGCCCTTAAGATGAAGTGTTGATCTGTTAGATGAACTTTTGAAAATAGTAAGATTATATTGTTGAATTTATTAAATTAAGCCAGTAGATGTGTACACTGGCCATGAAAATATGGTGATTATTTAAATATATTTTGTTTGTAATTGTTTTGTTTTTGGGGTTTTGTGTTCCAGGGCTTAGAGAGAATGTTATAAGTGACACTGATGACACTGTGCTACATATTAGAGAGATGTACAAATAACAGTAAGCCTTCAAGATATCAATACATTTTGCAAAATTTGTGCAAGCGCATGCACGAAGGGAGTTGTTCATTAACATGAGCTGTTTATTAACACCAGCAAAAGTGGCAATGATTCTGAATGTCTTGCAACAGCCAGTAAGGAGAACATTTTGTTAATGTATTTCAACACAGTATATCACCTGGAGTGGATGGATTTATGGAGAGAAATCTACATCGATTAAAGATGCAGTAACCGAGATAATTTAGCTTCCCCGTTCCCACAAACACTTGGATAAGCCTTAGAATGCATATTATGTTTGTATTTCATCCCTCTGGGGTCACCTTTTACCTTCAAATTGATCCCATGCTTTAGATTTGCTGCCCAACACATGTAATTAATTACTAACCAGCCGTGTAAAGGATAA
Organism: Coranthus polyacanthus; assembly: GCA_037367275.1. Taxonomy (NCBI): domain Eukaryota; kingdom Metazoa; phylum Chordata; class Actinopteri; order Kurtiformes; family Apogonidae; genus Coranthus; species Coranthus polyacanthus. Next base: position 10,482,177 of record JAPQRN010000021.1, read on the forward strand.
CGTCCGTGACTGACTGACTGGTTAAGTGTCCGACCAATCAATCAGAACTTAAGAGACTAAGACTCTTCTCTCTGACTGGTTACTGTCAGGTTATTCTCTTCATAACCTGGTTGTCTGATAAACCTGTTACTCACTCAAAGCAGCTCTCTTTCTCCTGGACATCCACAGCAGCACCAGCTGTAACTGAGATTTGAGAGATTTGTTACATCTGACAAGCCTAAAATAATGAAAGGATGTTCTTAGACATGACTATGGGCTCTTCAGTAATGCTGACAGTACGCATCAAAATTTCATACTTTAAATTGCTGCTAGGCCCCTGATCGAAGTCTAATGCTTTCTCAAGTGTTATGACTGTAATCTGTATTTTAAGAATAGAACTTGGGGAATGCATTCCTGGGGCCCGGCTGCCATCTCCATATCACTGTCATTAAAGGCATTGAGTTTCTGTCTGGGGAGGGTAATTTGTCATTAGAGCAGACAGAGAAGTGCTGGCCACTGTGCATGAGGGCGGCGAAAGCCAATTTTAAGACAGATTTCACATGAGTACTTCCTGGATGAAAGCTTTGTAATATTTCTGCAGCAACTGGACTGTCAACAATGACACACAGACACACACACAGTGACACAAACAGCCGTAGGTGGTTGTCTAATCATTAGCCAAAATGTGGGCATCAGTTAAATCCTGAAAAAGAAACCAATTAGGAAAAAAGAGTGAGGACATCAAAGTGCCCATGGATGATATTACTCGACTAAAAAGGGGCTTGTAAAAAAGAAATGTACCTCCGCCAACAGTTTGCTAATTCAACCAAACTCTTTTTTCTGAATCTGCTCTAAAACCTAATGGGTTCCTCTTTGTCCCATGAAAAATCGGTGTGGTAGCGTTCCTGTAATCCTGCTCATAAACAAACAAAAAGCAAACGAATGGGAACAAAAACATGAACCTTCTTGGCAGAGGTAAATATTATCCTATTAATGTTATACCAACCAATCACTGTTTGATTCCTCTAAAACTGTATTTGTAGTGTACGGCGTATCTGGATAATGAAAGATGTTAGGGAAATCTAGAAAAGAAGTCCGGACCTGGCTTTTCCTAATGATCACTTTGTGTTAAAGGGAAAGCTGCGATGCCAGTCTGTGCCACAAAGGCTCATGTCTCCAACTAGGATGAGTACATTTCATCACAGTAGTGAATGACATGCTGATTGGATGCCACAAAAGTAACTAACCCTTGAATATGTAGAAAATGAAGAGGCATTAAGAAAAGAAGGATGAAAAAAAAAAGAAATACTGCAAGAAAGTGAAAAGGATTATCAGGTTATGAAGGAGATGAAAACATAGGAAGCAAGAGGAGATAAGTGAACCCATGTTACTCTCCATTTTCCATCAGCTGAACATTTACCCCCTTGTGTCTCTCTGTTTTTCTCATGGGCATCTCCCACCCGGGCGACAGAAAGGCCCAATCAGACTTTGGCACTCGATCGATGGTAGCAGCCTGCCCAGCTGTGGCTAATGGGGCCCATACTCACTCATTATCTGCAAAAGGCAACATTTTCCTGGCTTCAGACACATCCTGGCGTCAGTAGCTAATTCAAACTAAGAATAACAATGGGAGCAACGGCTAATAACTTGGGCTCTCATCCAGGCCTATTTCAGTCTAATTGCAGTCATTATTCAAGACAACTACAGATGCAACTATGCAGCAATGAGTTAAGTTTGTTTTTTTAATTGTTATTTAATTTTTATTTTGTTAAATTCTGACAACGCTGCAATATTTAATCTGTTCTACCTGGTGTTCTTAAAAAGATTTCATGTCCCTGAACATTTCAGGTTTGTTGTCTTCTCCTCTGTCTTCAGGGGCCCTTAATATGAATGAAGTTCAACACACCCAGGATATCTTTTCATTAACAACAATCAGGCATAAGTGGTGTCACAGCGGTTATCAACTCATTAAGTCAACCCAGGTTCTCAAGAGCACGATCATTAAAAGTTCTTCTGCCTGAGAGTCAGCCATTAGCTTACAACTTGGGCAATGTGGCTTATTTCTAACAAGAACATTTCACAAAGCACACTAAAGCTGCTCCAACCATTTCCCCTTTCTTATCTGTGATGATATTTTTGCATAGTAATGCAAAGCATTGTTTAAATCTGCCGACACAGGTAGTTTTACAGAGATTCTTCACGTACACAATTAATCTCTGCAGAAGGTTCGTGTAAACCACAGATACTATCTGTTGTGTTAGTTCTTGTGTTATCAGGTGAGGTCCACAGTGATCCAATTTCATTTATTCTGAATTTGACACATTTTTGAGGAAAACTTTCCATAAAAGCTGTAGGATGTTTACAGTGACTACTGGTGTTTTAGTTCTGCTATAACACAGGCATTACTGCCGTATCAAACGTCCACCCACGGTATCTCATGATGCTATCCATCAGGTAGAAGGCTTACCTTCACACTTTTCCAGAATCTGAACCGTCTCTCCCACCTCCAGGGCCAAACCCTGAGTCACCGAGCCCCGGAAGTTACAGATGACTGTGGAGAAAGAGAGAGAAAGAGAATAAAAATAAGACACTAACAGAATGAAATGAAAACCATGTGAAATCTGTGGTGCACACTGACAAAAACAAACCGCTGCAACATGAGAGATTGATGTCTTTTTTTATTCTTAAAAATGAATTTGATATTTGATATTTTGACACAAACCACAACATAGAGATATCTGTCCCATGTCAGCAACACGACGTTAGCATCAGAGCCTGACTGAACACATCCAGTGTTTGCTGTACCAGGCAGAGATGATGACAGTATTCTGTTAATATTCCTCATGACCGCTCCAGTGCACCCAGAAAACAACAGACCTCAGAGCTTCTTCACGCGCTGCAGCCACTGCAAGTCACTTAGAACACGATTAAAATGTAGCATATTTAAATGTCAGCTAAAGTAAATTGAGTCTCTACATTACAGTTTCTCTCCTAGCTGTGACCCTCCGTGTCCATATTACAGATTAGTGTCATTTCCACACATACTGAAATATTTGATGTGACGTGAACACATCAAATAGTACACAACAGGTAAACATCAGTAGAAAATCAGGGAATTTCAAGTTCAAAGATGTTTTTGACAAATACTGTAAATGTTTAAACAAAGTGTTAGCATCCTCATCTCAGCTCCCAGTGCAATTCAACACTTTTTAAGGATGAAATTATCAGGCTTCTTACATAAAAGATTTATAGAAAACTTTTGATCAGGAAGTCAAGCTCTAGCCCAAAGGCAAACCAGCACTTTCAGTTGTCTATGTTGGTGTACTTTGCTTAAACAGAGGTGAGCTCGGGCCACGACTGCAGCCTGTTCTACATGTAGAGCAAGGAACGAGGTCTTAACTCTCCCTCTCTATTCTGTCTTTTATCTGTTTAACCGCCTCTTTCAATAAAGTCTCTTTGTGTTTGAAGACCGTACATCTTGAGGTCACTTCAGTGGATTTCAGCTGCGACTTTCTCTTTCAGTCTGTACTAATCAACCTTGAACACAAAGCCAACTTTGAAGGAGACATGGTGATGCGGCTCAGGGCCTCATGACAGTCACTTTCTCTGTCCTCAATGCCACTCTCTGTTTGTCACTGTGTCTTTATATAGTGTTTGGCTGTTGTTGCAACTGTTGTTCCAATAGTTTGCAAATCCAGATAAATCTCCGGTATCAAGGCTTGATGTTTATAACACTGCTGTTATTCACTTCGTCTCTGACAGTGTTTCTTATTATGATGTGTTATGTCATCCTGAGGCGCAGTGATGAGCTGTCTTTCCCAATAACAAACTTGACAGAGAAAAGTGAAAGAACATACAACTGCTCCACGCTATAGCAGATAGGTCAAACAGTAACACCCCATGCTCAAACTAGGGCTGTCACGATTTATTTCGCAAAACTTTTATTGATGATTGTCATGATTGATTCACTGCTTGATTCATTCTAATTTGTCATTTTGATTCTGGGCTAAGGCTAAAAATACACACATACTTTAGAGCAGTGGTTCCCAAACTTTTTCAGCTTAAGACGCAAAAAATCAATTTTCAGCTGTTAAAACAATGTGAAACACTGTCTGAAAGTCTCTGTTTTACGTCATTACTGTCTTGTGTCTTTTACGTAATTTTCATCTCGTGTCTTTTACATCCATTTTGTCTTGTTCCATTTTTTTTTAGTCTTGCTGTGTCTTTTATGTTGTTTTTCATCTTCTGCATCAACATTTTCACCTTGTTACTCGTCTTCTATTTTAATTAGGAAAAGTAATTTGCTTTTCATATTATTGTGTGTATTCTACCCTGACAGTTGACGACCCAATACAAACAGCTCCCCTAAGTTTGGGAGAGGCAGCTTTAGAGCCATTTTTTTTCACTGAACATCGGAAAATATTAAGAAAAACTCCATTTGTGTTTGCCTTTCAGGCTTTGTAAACAGAAACGGCACAGGGCAGATTTGAGATAAATAATAAATAGAAAAAGACATATTAAAATAAATTACTGTCAGTGACAGGTACCAATAATATCAAAATATCGGGCCATTGAATATTAGAACTTAAGCGCTTCAAGATAAACAGTTGGTGGCGCTCATTCTCCACTCAGGTGCCATTAAACCACAGCAGAAGGGTTAAAGCACGATGATTAAAAAAGCGCAAGTCAAACCTCAAATTGTGATAAACAACATGGAAATATCGATGGAAATTTGGCACTTCCTTTTCCTCCAGCTGTTTTTATGAAGGGAATTGGAAACATCTCGGCAAAATGATCATAGTCATCAAATAGCTTAAATAATCGTGATGTGTGATTACGTGATGATCATGACAGGCCTAAGGAAAACAAAACCATTTAAGACCACAAAAAACAGGGATGCTGAGAGATACTTCCTATAAAACATATAATGAATGTCATGATAAATAAAGCACCAGTTGGTAAGACTTATTCCCATTTCAGAACATTTTATGAATCCTGGGGTACCACCTTTGACAAAAAAAACAGATAGCTTGTCACTAAGGCTTGTGTGCATCATTTATGCTTCCCACTTACCAAAACACACACATACAGTATATATCCTTGTTTCCATCACTTGTGGGGACGTTACATTCATGTCTTGGAGACTTCCTGAACCCTAACCACTACATACTAAATCCTAACCACAGCCTTAACCCACGTCGTCACCCTAAAATGTAATGATTTACGTCATGGGGTTCAGCACTTCCCACTATTGGGACCCCACGCACACAGAAAAACATGCCCACACACACAGCAATTTGTAGCTAGAGCTGCTTGTTGCAGTCTGGTAGTTTGGCAGCGAGGACACACACCTCACACCTCAAGGCAGTGAGATCGTCTGCATCTGTCTCTGTCTGCCGTCGTCTCTCTGTCACTGTCACCATCTGTCTCCGTATCACCAATGCCATCCTCTCTATCTGTCAGTGTCACCGTCTGTCTCTCTGTCATCGCCGTCACTCTCATGCCCTCCGTCTTCATTATTAACGCCATTCAGTGTGGGATTGTCACTGCTTTGGACTCTGTCGCTGACATCCCCCTCCCCTCTCTCCCCCTCTCTTCTCATCTTAATCTCTTTCTCTCATTTGTTCATTGCCACTTGCTGTCATTGATGTCACTCCATCACTGTCACTGGCCTTGTCAAGTCTGTGATTTGCTTAATGCAACTGCGAGACCCCCTGCCTGATCTCATTGTGACTTGCTCTCCAGCCCTGTCCTCAGACCAAGTTTTACTTTTTTTTTTAATAGGGCTGCACAATCAAATGAATCACAATAACAGCCTGTGCAATTATATAATCACAAAAGGCTGCAATCTAAAGGTTTGGTGACTAAGATTTAGGAGGATTTAGGGGGATTTAATTGCAGAAATGGCACCTCTGTGGCATGGTGCTATTTTAGATTGACACTAAACAGAGATGTACAGTGTAAAACATGCAAAATGAAAGTCGCTGCATTTTTTTGTATTTTATTGGTGTAAGTTTGTAAGTTTGAGTTGAAAAACATACATTTCAATATGAGTATTCTGTGCATTTTCCTTGATGGCCAAGCAAACAGGCTCAAATCACAACTGCGATTCGCAATATTGTAACTAAAAGAGGCATATAGAAAAAGACGGATGCAACTTTGCTCTTCAGAGTCTGAAACTCAGAAGGTCCTCATCTATCCTGCTCTTTGAATCTCTTTCTGTTCCTGCACATCTTATGCAAACGTCACGCTCAATCATAAAATGTCCTAAAACAAAAATCACACCGTGCCTATTAATAATAATAAAAAAAAACAGCACTGAGAAATATGCAAAGGTTAGCAAACAATAGGAGATTTAAAAATTAGGTGCATTTCTCCAGACATGTGAGTGAATGACTCAAAGGCTTTCCAACTAAAGATGAAAATCCCTAAATAAGAAGATGCCATTTATATTGATAAAAACGTTCTATTTTTATGTCATGTCTTCCAGATTTAGTTTAATCCTACAGTCGTACGGAATATAGATTAAATGGAACGAGCTGTAATCTCTGAAAGATTTAGATTTAAATGTATGCGTTAATGTAAGAATTGCATCTGAAACAAACCATTTTATATTCAGAGAGAAAATAAGGCGGAGACAGCTTCATATTTTTTAACCTTTATTCTTTTTTAACTGCATTTCTACAAACGTTTGCTTGCTCACCTTGGTGAGAGGCCCTTGAGCCTTTTTTGGTTTTGTTTTTATCTCTAGCGATAGTGTCGCAAAGCTGAGCTGAGGGCCCTATAGAGACGAGAAGAGACACGGGAGAGAAGTCTTGGAAGGAAACACACGCAGACTTTCTCACTGAACACATGGAGATTAGCATTGCTCTATCCGGCTCGTATTGGCATTTGGTTTATCCAGCGGACTGGGTCAATAGTCTGACAAATGACTCACATCTGTTAGGCTAGTCACACTACTTAGCCTGTGGCCTTTATGTGTCTGTGTTTGTTTGAATGTGTTTGTGTAAGAGAGGAAACACTAAGTGTGTGTGTGTGTGTGTGTGTGTGTGTGTGTGTGTGTGTGTGTGTGTGCGTGTGCGTGTGCGGTGCTTGAATGAGTCATTTTCCCTGACAGGATAATTCAATTTAGGGTGTGACTTCAAAAGCTTTGTTTCAATATTTAATTACTGCTCCAGAGTTCCACCGAAACCCAAATTGAAGAGGATGTTTGACACAAATGGCTGTGAATTATTTAAAAAAGTGGAACAAAGGCTGTGCGTAGAGAAATGGACGTAAGTAAGTCCTGTTAGTTGATACTGTACATTCACCGAGATGTTAGTGCCATGACTGAGTTGCATGGAGTTACAATTCAAGCATACATCTGGGTAATTTATTATGCAAACAAACATTAAAAACAAGGAAAGGTGACCAAAGACGCCTCTGCAGGAAAAAAACATAACACAAGCTCATAGTCCTCCTAAAAGAAACTGCAGTCGCGACTGTTTGAGCATCATGTTTTATTAAATGTTGCATCCTGCAACTTTGCATGTCAACTCTAAACAACAGCATTAAGACTGTATGCTGTAGTTGTAGTAGAAAGCATGTGTTTTTAAAGGCTGATATAATAGCAATTGTTTCTAACAGGAAAAAGCTGATAGCCAATAATTTTGTAAATAAAGTTTGTAAAATATCTTCTCTCTAGTATTTTTAATCGGTGAATACAACGTGGACGTCTGTGTTGCTTACATTAATGGTGATGCGTGTTTTTGTCAGACTCAGTGGTTAACAGAGAGGTGTAGACAGCTGGGAATGATGGGGGAGTGAGGAAAAGATGTGACGACACCCTGTAGGTTTGTGAACCCAAAACAGCCTCACTTCATTATGCATGCAAACTGATGAAAACATGTTTGACAGGTGCTAGACGTAATGAGAAGGAAATAAAAGAAAATGTAAGGACAGTGGCAATGCCAGGGGTGTGCAGGGGCCATCCGGTCTCCAGATACTGTACACAGGGTATGGTATTACCCATGGATTTTACTGGAATATGCCAAAAGCACCTACGATATCAAGTTCTCAAATGACATCAGAATGCAACCTCAAGAGCTCCTTCCACTTAAACACACAAAGCCAGCAGAACGAACAAGCTCATCGAAGTTTTCCGCAGAATGTGTCACCAAAAAGTAGTGCTACAGTACATAAAACAGAAGCTGAAGAACACAAGGGGAATCCTGGGAATAAGTCGACTACACAACCGGGAAAACTGCTGTATTGCATCTATACTGTGATTCAGAAAGAGCAGTAAAGAAAAATACAAATGCACTATGGGGCCCAGTGACACAGCATAGCTATCTGGATTATTGGGCTGTAAGTCTGCTTTCTTTATGAATAGTCCTATTTCAACTTTCAATTAAACCATAATAACACACGACATGTGCAAAAATATAGCAAGTAAAAACACGTAATTCTCTTTAAAGCGTCTTAATGGATTTCCTGCTTACTGTAAACAGCCCAGGACTTGTGCATATTATGCTGTATTTTCTGGAACTTGTGCTCATGATTTATGCATCACATCTGCCTGGTGCTGTAATACGTGACTGCCCAAGAAACATATGCATTTAGCTATATGAGTATAAGAAAGTGAATAACTGTGTATATATATATATATGTCTATGTTTGTGAGAGATGCTGAGAGAGGGAGAAAGAGGCAACAGAGTAAGAGAATTATGCTAAAGTTAGCAGTTAGCTAAGTTAGCAGAAAAATACTGTCTGAATGATGTGTTCATAAGAGAGAGAGTTTGTTGGCATTAGGCCTACACGATACGAGGAAAATCTGTTAAGTGCGATAATATTCTTCTATTAAAATACTGTAATGAAGTGTCACATGCAACTGCGCTGTTGGCATGTGTAAATAAAATAATTTTCCTTATTTGCTGCATTTCAGGCTGTCTATTGCAATGTGTTTATTGTGCATGCTTATATCGCGATGTCTACAAATGCACTAGTTGGCATGAAACGCTGAATATGGAGAATTTTTTAATTTGATAACTTTCAAATTAAGGAGCATATTTGAATGTTTTTGTCCATCGGTGAGTGCCCTGTACATGATATCCTGTAAGGCACATTAGTGAATAATGTGAGTGTGTGTGTGTGTGTGTGTGTGTGTG
>JAPQRN010000021.1:10505970-10521655 GCA_037367275.1 Coranthus polyacanthus
GGCTTTAGTGACAATGACATGCCCACGTGACACGCCTCAGTGCATGTGTGTGTCTAAAAGGGGGGGGGGGAGCGAGAGGATGCGATTTGAACACAGATTATACATCTAGCAGACAATCAAGCAAAAGCATGAGGCATGAACATTACAGGGTTTTTTCCTACCAAGAAACAATCAAACTATGCTGAGGTTTCTCTACTTTTTCCCTGGAAATGAGCTTTTAAAACGTGGGGTTATCTATTATACAATATCGTAATATTGGAGTTGTATGTTTACAACATAAAACATCATTTTAAAAAGGCGGAGTAACAGCATAAATATGGAATTTTATATAGAGTTTATACTTATTATTTAGAGGCTGTCAGCAATAAAGAGTTTGGTTTCACCTGCAGGAGTTTGCATAATGTGTTTTGCTGCCATTGAGGAAATAAAAAAGTCATGATGATAAAAAACCAGTTCAGAGCGACTCTCGACGTCTGTGCTGCAGTGATGATCAGAGAGAAAATGGCAGACAGACAAACATTACAAGATGAGTTTCATAAAAACTGAGTGAAAACTGTCAGAGAACAGAGACGGTGATTACGTGAAGTGAGCAAACCAAATAGCAATCCTGGATTTATTTGTCTTTTTTTGGCACAGTTTCGTAAAATGTGGAAATAAAGTGTTTCATTCATCAATGAGCAGATTTGTTTCATATTTCTTGGAGCAACTGTCTAAATATTGCAATAATATCAGCCCAAAATTAAGTTAAGTTAATAGTTTTTCAGTAAAATAACAGCAACAGACCCCTAAGCCTTCAAGAAACCTAAGGAAACCCCTGCATTGGGTTACATTTGTGCTGCAGATGTACCAGATGATACCAGTTGAGATCTGACATACAGTATTTATCAGACAAAACTGTAAGCTTTGGAGGACAGCACTGGACTTCTCTCCTATTCTGTCATCCATAACTCTCTCTGAGCCTTTAATTACATCTGTGAACAACTGAATAGGCAGAAATAATCACCTAAAGCATTGATGCATACGGTGAAGGAGTGGTTAGAGTACTGCGTTGTGTCGTATTAAATGACGACTCAAACACAAGCACAGTCTTACGGATATAATGTCAAGAAAAGAATGTACACAACCAAAACCACTTGCAGGGGTTTGGAATAAAAATATGAATTATTGTGAAATCTAATCAAAATGATGCGACGGTCTTTATTCTACAGATGTTTGGACACCGGAAGTGATTGATGAATGTAATTGTTGACTAAACAAATCCACGGAGAAACATTGATTACAGCACAAATGCAGCGGTGCTGTTGAAATGTATGCTACTCTGCTCTGCTGACCTTTGGTCCAGTGATGGTGGTGTTACTATTGGATGGCTGACTCAGCACTTTGAATAAAACATGTGATGCGGCTATTGGACGACCCTCTGAAGGACACCGTGACATGCATGAGTACTTCACATAACCCACTCAGTTTCTCTCTCTCTCTCTCTGTCTCCCTGCTGAGTCTCTTTTGATGTGTAACATATGCAACACTGGCGACCAGAGGTACAGAAGAAATCATTTTTTTAATATATTTTCACTGGAAACTGATTTGCCATCACTGACTGAGAACATAAGAAGTTCTGAAGGAGCATAAAAGGTGCATGACACTGTCTTTCATGTACAGTTTTGGCACTGGGGGTTCATCTGGGAGCTCTGACTTCTCCAGTCTGTGCTTTGCTTTGTCTTCGGGGTTTTCTAATTGTTTTTGTTTGCTTCTGTAATGCATCTGCAGCAGTAGGGAGTCCATTGCTTCCCCCGGCCTCTGATCTGCGCTTTAAGGGAGGCCATTTGAAAGACACTTTTCCTTTACTGGGATCAATAAGGTATCACATTCATCACATCAACAAAGTAAGCATCCACAGGCCCATTTTCTCCTAATGGCTGCACACTGCGGTGTTCAATAAATGCTTTGGCTCAGAGAGCTGCTCAAAGTGCTTCATATTAAGTGGCTAAAATTTCAAGATGCCTGAGATAAATAATGGTGGATAAATGAGACCAGCGTTATCAGTGAAGAGTGAGAGTCGGAGCAGATGGTAATGTACCTCACAGCTTGCTGAACTGCTTTTAAATAGGTTTTCTTGATGATTATCTTTTTTATTTTAATCTTCTTTGGTGGTGGTGTGTCATTAATGGGATGGGAATGGGCAATGATGATCCATAACAACAACTAAAGTGACTGTTATGCTGCAATAATATGTAATGTGATTCCTCAGAATGGCTGAGCCCCATTTGAGTGATGGCCTCTCTAACCCCGAGCCTTCATATTTCAAACATAACCCAATTAAATACTAAAAACACTAGAATAAATAACAGAATTTATGATGTGTTTGCCAAAATTCAGAAGCAGAAAATATCTCCCATCCTAACCGTTCAGTTCAGTTCAGTTCAGTTCAGTTCAGCTGGTAGCCTCTGGTGTTATATTGAATCATTCATCAGCTTCTAAATGTGCTAGTTACTGTAACTCATGGCAGAGCGGCTGCAGGCTTTGTCTTTTCCATTTGGGTCAGAGTGAAGCCCTCTGTTACATAAGCACAGCCCTGTGTAAAGCAAATTCCTACACTGGGGGAACAACCCAAGGCATCGTGGTGGGAGGAAAAGCAATACTGTTAGATTTATTATTTAGCTCTGGGTGGGAACTCCACCCTCCTCAGGTCATTTTCACTAAAATTCCCAGCATTTTTATCTACAATATGTATGAGTATAAAGTTTAAAGAGAGACGGGAAAACTCAAGCAGCGAGAGAGGTGCAGCTGGATAAATCGAACTCCTATCATTGCATAAGTGCATTAGCAGACTGAGGCCTCGGGATGCCACACAGAAAGCATCAAGCTCAGTGTCAGTGCTCAGTGACCCCAGTGGAATTTAGAGACAACCCACACTTACTGCCTTTTCAGCCACTTGGCTTGAAAACAGGTAATACTGAAATAATTACCAAGGGATTTGGTTATTATTCTGCCTGGCAGACTGCTCTAAAAGTCATTTGTGGAGCTACTTTTATGAATTACAATAAATTGTGCCAGGCTATTCTTTGTCTGTGGAAGGTTATATACTTTTAGAAGATACACAGAGGGTAATAAAGTCACAGAGTGTCATCATGTTTAGCTTGTTCAGAGGGCCTGTCATCATTTTTGTCAAGGGAAACATTTTGAACTTAATAACCTGTAAATGTAATGTGCCAAACATTTTAAGTTTCATCTACTGTATAAAAGAACAGCTAGGAAGACAAGCACTATAAAAAGGCTGCTCAGTGTTTGGAAAATGTTTTTGTAAAATTGACGACGATGCTCTTTCAGTAGGGGTGGGTCACGATTTTCGAATATTCAAATAGTCAAATTATTAAAAAAAACAAAAAAAACCAATCTACCGTCCTGTCTTAGAGTAGGTAATATATTTAGTCTTGTTCGTAGCTACACCTGGTAGCAGGGGCCATGAGACATACTGGGACAACTGAGTGTGTCTGTGTTATTCAGGCTACACATGAGAATGTGCTGCAGACATGATCCAGCTCACCGCACGATCGTAACCAATTACGTCAACGCTCATTAACATTCTACATTTATGCAAAAGTAGTACACAGGAATTTCACTAGGTTTCCAACTTGTTCTGCAGAGTTGATGTAAAGCAGAAGATGAAACTGCGAACATCACAGGTAACAACGTTTAGTCTTGTTGAGCTGTTTCGCTGTCACACAGGCTGCAGTCAGTCACTGTCCACTGTCACCTGCTCCATACGCTCGAGTCGAATCCACTGTTTGAATCCGGCTGAATTCACTATCAAGCTGTTTGTTTGTATTTGTTTTACTGTTTCTGTTATCAGACAGCTAATTGCTATGAAATAGTCATTTTTTTGCACCTACCCCCTCCCTCCACCCCCCATAATCAAATCACTGTTGACTACTTCCCAGCAAAAATCTCATTTTGAAATAGAAAAATAACATCTCCACCCAAAATGTTGAATCTCTAAATATGTAAATTTTGTTCATTTCAAAAGTTTAACTGGATAAAGGATGTTTGCTACTCATAAAAAGTAGAAAACAGTCCATTTTCAGTGTATGTGCAGCAACAGCTTCAAGATCGCTGCACTTTTAAAAAAAGGTGCAGCGATACTATATAGTGACTGGCTCCTACATGTTTTCACTGTCACAAATCCTGCGTGTAGGTACTGCAAACCTTCCCTCTTTAGCAGATGCATGTGAAAACATCCTGACACTGTCAAACTCTGCACATCATTCAGCACAGCGCAACATCACACTGAAAAAATATGAAAAAAAATACTTTTTTGAGAAGGAGACTTCAGTAATGAAAAATACGAGATAACTGCAAACCTCGAACTGCTGATATCCATGACTTTTTTCCATCATTAACTCCAGAACAACATTTAGAGTTTATTGGAACAACAATTACAATGCTAAGAACTTCCTTATGATGCATCATTGTTTGGTGTCTGCAAACATGCTGTCAGTAATATATACAAGTTTCAGAATTTTACCACACACAAAATACATTTTTTGAGGCTGCCACTGGCATCCATTCAAAGCTGCATGGAGGAAGAGTTACGTCCTGACTGATCAATTGGCAATTGGTTTGTTGAATCGCTGTTAATATCAAGAAATTAACTGACACGTTTTACAAGTAACATGAACGTTTTTATTATAATAACCACAGCCTATTACTACAGAGGGTTCAGGCTTCCTCCTCGTCCCATAGCAATAATCAGCTCAAATCATCCTATCAAACAAGTCCTCCTAATGACGTCCGTGTGCAGACAAAGAAACCAGATGGTCCAACAAGACTAAGGACACTAACTCAGCTCATTAATTATTTGCTATTAACAAATGGTGCAACAGCTGAGCAGGACCAGGATTACTAGTTCCTCCTGACCAGAGGAAAAATAAAAAATAAATAAAAGCAACTGACAGATGCCGTTTAGCCGTGTTGGATGGAGCTGGCTTTGATAAATCTCACTCTGAGGGGCTCAAAAGCTCTACTAACTGACTGTGGGGAAATTATGTGTGATTACACATGAAATGCAGATTCACTTCAGCACATATGGATGGGAATACGTGGCAACAGCAGCGTAATACCCTCAATGTTAGTAGGAGAACATTTGAGACGTTACAGAGCGCTGCGCATTCTGCTGTTCGTATGCGTGTGCCAGCCTGCGTATACGTATACAGTATATTCCTGTGTTCGCTCTGTGACTTTGTGTTTTTTTATGCAAGATTAGTTTTCATTTCCTAATCCCGCGACGCTTAGCAGAAGCAGCAAGCAGCGAGCATTTGTCACTCTATAGCCACCTCGTCCTGTAGTAATTGATTTGTTTGAAATGAGACAGGAGGAGAAGGAGGCCTGCTGGCAACATGTCTTTGGACAAAAGAAGCATTAGCCAGGATTAATCTGGATTAACAAGGAGAAATTCTGATAGACAGAACCACAAAAAAAAGACAAAAAAACCCACCTCTCTACCCTACAGGCCTTACAGTATTCCTGCTACATAAAATCTAAACCGATTAAAATAATTCACTTGCACTAATTGGCAAGTGGAGACAACAGATAGTGGCAGAATGGCTTGTGTTTATCTATGTATGTATTTGTCCTGTCGCTGGTCATCATGTTAAAGCATTCTGGCCAATATGATTTCATTTGAACCAACTGGTTTACTAAATGTCACCTGCAGTTATATGTCAGTCCATTTTAATAAAACTGGTCTGCTTTATATAGTGTACAGTCATAACGAAGGACAAAGAGAGAACGATGGACAGGATGACGTGATGTGGAGGAGAGAAGAAAACAGCAAAGAAAGAAAAGGAGATAAGAAAACAAACCACAACGATATAGGACATTTGTCACAGCTTAATATGTGAATGAGCTGTAAAATAACACGGGCAATAACCCTGGCGGCCTTAGGATATGTATGCGGCTACTACAAAGTTTTCCTGCGTGACTGACAGACACAGACTGATGACTGAACTCAAAACAGGAGAATCCTAATCTCAACATGACACTCATCTCCATCCCACAGTTCCTGGAAATAAATTACAGTCAGACGGATATAGAAAGAAGCCGAGAGATATCAACAGATGTAAAATGTTTTCTATATGTTAAGTGAAAAAAGCATGTGACAGAGAGAAGTGAGAGGAAGAGGAAGACAGATGGTGGATTGAGGATGAAAAGAGGGAGAAAGCTCAAAGTGAGGAGAAAAAGAACAGAGTGAGAGAGCGAGCCCCTCAGGCAACTGTTAAACTGACTTAATCAGATCAACTTACTGACCTGGATAAACTCTGCTTGACTGAAACACAGAACTACTCGCATAACAAACCGCCCCTTGAGATCACAGAGTGAGTGTGTCTGCGTCACTGTGCCGACGTGTTGTGGAAATTAGAACGAAAAGCATAAGTGAAACTGCCATACACATTTTGTTTTCAGATACTATTTGGTAAAATTCAGGCTCGAGGGTGTCCAGGTCTGCCTTGCTAAGCAGAAGTTGTCTGACTACAATTCACTCGCTCAAATATCCTCTGCACCATGAGCGTGTTTGTAAAAAAGCCAAGGTTTAAGTAAAGCTTTCCTCCACTTTAATTTGTCCATCAGAGAAGATGCAGCATTGAGGTTTCTCTCCAAACTGTCCATGGCATCAGGCCAAATCACGCAATCATGCCGTCAGCCTGAAAACAGCAATTTGCTGGAGGTTTCACGGAAAGATGGAGGGAGGGGGAAAGGAGAAGACAAGACGAGATGAGACGAAAAGACATAAACGAGGAGGAAAGCGAACAGAAAGAGAACGAAAGATGAGGAGGAAGAGGAGAGAACATGTGAAGGGGGCTGTGTAGAGGAAAACAGAGGGGATGTTCCTCATCTGAGCCTGAGAGCCAGCAGAGTTCACTGGGTTCGCTCGTGCTCTGCCTCTCACTGGCCCTGTCCTTCTTTTGCAGCTTACATACAAGATCGTGTGCTGTTACATGGATCACTGCACAATTGCGTGTGCATGTGTAGGTGTCAGAATTTCTGTGTGAACACATGGGGGGGGGGACAAGGGAATGTGCCTGTTCAGCACTCCCCTTATTGTGCAGGCTTGTTGTGTCCCTGCATTGTTGCAGGACTTTTTTCTTTGTCCCACGGGACAAACAAATGCATTACTAATGACACAACAGCACAGAGTTACATCACATATGGCAGCATGATGAAAACCAGCCTGTCGTTTGGACCAGGCCAACAACAACATTCACATGATGATAACGATATATGATAATGATAATGATAATGATTGTGCATAACAGCAAAACTTGCCAGTCATATCCAACTGCATATTATCCCCAAAGCTGAAAACACACTACCACCTCAGCACCACGGCAGTAGCTCCTGCACCAATAGGAAGCTCGGACTGGATTCACTAATATCTTCTGAAAGATCTCTTTGTCCCCTCATCCCTCTTTACAATTACAAAATGAATTCACAATTAAGGTTTGACTGTGAATTACGGGATACCATAATTATGGG
Organism: Coranthus polyacanthus; assembly: GCA_037367275.1. Lineage (NCBI taxonomy): Eukaryota > Metazoa > Chordata > Actinopteri > Kurtiformes > Apogonidae > Coranthus > Coranthus polyacanthus. The sequence continues at coordinate 10,513,501 of JAPQRN010000021.1, forward strand.
ATACAATGCAAAGACTAATCATTTACTTGTCAATAAAATAATATCGACAACCACTCTGATAATTGATTCATCAGTTTGAGAAAAAGTGTCTCAAAGTCTTTTGATTCCAGCTGCTACTTTCTGACTTCTTTCCAGCTGAAACAACTAATCGCTTAATCAAGAAAGTAAACAACAGATTAATCGACAACGGAAAAAAAATGCTTAGTTGCAGCTCTAACAGGTTGCAAATTGCAGGAAAATGACAGCATTGTACTGTGATTGTGATACAGAGAGCCGTGTTGATAACCCTCTGTGCTGTAGCAGTGAAGTACGGTAATGAGCTGTGAGTTTACATTTACAGTAGATTAAATTGCAGTGTCTTTCTCCTGAAGCCTTTATCTGGTCAGTGTCTCTAAAGAAGAGAGGAGATAATTTCATGTGCGCCCTCTGTGCTTAATTACTACAGTACCAAAACGGTGGTCCATCACAATGAATCCCCGTCTGCTGCACATGACACATGACACATGCACCATGAGCTGTAACGGACTCTTCTAAAGGTCCAGCTGACATTAGGGTCGATGGTCAGCACCTTCTGTCTGTCAACACCACCAGGAGCACCTGTGAAACGAGTCAGGAGAAATTTTCTTTTAATGGGCCAAATTCAGTAAAACAAAGAGCAGCTTAGAGCCCTGTGATCACCGGAGGAGAGTGAGCTGGTGCTTTGGCATAGGACCGTGTTGAACTTTGAGTGTGTGAATGAGACACTTCATAGTTTACACTCTCACCCAAACACACACTCCACACACATTAGCCCAGAAGGGAAAAGTTACGGGGAGATGGAAGAGGTGTTTACAGGTTTACTTGAAAGAGACACGTGGCTTCTGGTTACACTGAGGACATAACGCGTCACAAAATGGCTCGTGGCTCATGTTCAACACATGACAGTATACATTTGTCTCCTAGCCGAAAATATTAAAGAGAGCAGTGGGTCACTAAGTGAAAAATCATCCTGTTATGTAATATTTAGAATTGTATCTATATTTTTCCTTCTTATTGTTTGATTGAGATGGATTTATTGAAGAGGTTAAGGGATGTTAGATGACCAGCAAGGAAGAAGAGCTGCAAATGGTTATTGAAAGACACTTTGATGCCAGTTCAAAACAATTATTCACTCATAGATGGAATGAGATCTTTTAATGTTAGCTGCTGCAGATGGAAGTGGGAGGAACAGAAGAGATGACTAATGAAAAGGAGAAGAAAGTAGAAGTAAACCGGTTGAATCATCCTATTTTTTATATCTGTGGAAGAAAGAACTCTAAACAGCTCTTCACGAGCAATTTCACGTCGTCATCTAAAGAAGGAGAGAGAATAACACTGGTATATTGTTTATGGAGCGCTTATGCAGCTTCTCTTTCCCTCCCACCCTCTTCCTGTATGTGGGCATCGCTCTGTCTCTGTAACTCTCCATCACGTCTCCCGTTCGCTTTGCTCTTTACACACACACACACACACACACACTCCCTCATAAGTCGGCTTGTTAATGCAGGAGTGATGTCGTAAACTCAAAGGGACTCCTCCAGTGGAATCTGCTGTCAACATTATTTGAGAAAGTGAATTCAGAATAGAACTCTTATGAGAGCAGACACAAATGCACATGCACGAACGTGCGGTCACATGTCACTACAGGAGTTTAGCAGTGGAAAAGAAAACAAAAGAAAGCAAAAGAGAAGAAATTAGAAGCCGAGAGAAACTAATCTAATTCAATGAGCACTATCATGGGGATAGAAAGCATGTTTTGCACAGCGGGGCCCACCCAGGCCACAGAGAAATGTAATTGGCACCAAAACGGCAGCAAGCAGCAGGGGTTACAGCTGTTGCATAAGCCCGCAAGCTAAAAACACAAGACATAACTAGCATAAAGCCACATACTGAGTGCTCTCATAAGAACAAAGACTCATAAAAGGATTTGGATCACTAGAGAACTGTGCTGGGAGTTTACTGTCAACAACTGTGATCAGCTGTGCTGCAACATTATTTATTTATTTATTTCTGAAGCTGTCACACAGTAGGAATGGCTGGAAAGTGCATAACATATATATCAATGATATCTGTATTTCTTCGCTTTATTTGATAGATATGTAAGGTGGACAGGAAACAGGGGAGAGAGAGGGGCATGGCGCACAGCTGCGGTACGTTGCACACACTGACCACATGAGTACACGGAAAGTGTATGATGCAGCGTGTGAATAAGATAACGCTGCAATTTAGAAGAAGGAATTAAGACAGTTTGAGAGATTTAGTTTATAAGATAATGTTTCACAGTGGGACATCGCCCTTTATGATTTAATCCAACAAGCCTTACATCATTGTTGCCGCTGGTTCATTCTGTAATGTTTTACAGTTAAAAAAAAAACAAATCACTAACAGATGGTTAGCATATGCTAGCAGCTAAAGGAGAGACATTTGTTTTTGTTTTGTCTTTTTTTGGTCATGGAGGTAAGCAGCAGCAGGATTCCTGTAAACTAGGTAAAAGGTAAAAATGGCTAAGGTGGATACATCTGTATTGCACAACTGCAATGAAACTGAAAGAAATCACAGCTTGTGGCACATCCATAAATGTATTATACATATCATCGAGTCATAAGAGGGAGTGTTAAAGAGACTAAAACCAGCCCTCATATCCAAATAGCAGCTGAGAGAGCGGTTGGGTTGCATCCGTGACATCTGCCAGTGGCTCAAACAAACAGCAGGAAGAACAAACAAAGTTTCCTGCTGGTTCCTTCTGAAGGTTATTCATGCTGTTTGAAAGCTGCTGTGGTTATAAGGCTGTGCTCACATGAAGGTGGTAGTTTTAACAAGTAAAAACGGATCTTTCTGAATATAATCTCTACAGTGAACACAGCTAAGCATTTGAAGCTTGGACAAGGAAAAATGACTTTTCTATAACAATAACAAAACAGACAAAGCCAAGTGCTGCGCAGCAACATGAGGCGAACTTTCTGCTGCTTTCAGTTGACTCTGTGAACACAGTTTGGTCTGTCTCAGACACTCTGTACAGGCAGGGTGTCTGAGACTAATACCTGCAGCAATATATTCTCTCTCACTCTCCTTCAGAGGTTGGCTGTGATGCGCGATGTTTCCAAAATTAACAGAGCACGGTTTTCATCTTCTCGTGTTGAATTTCCAGTCCTTTTTCATTAGCAAAAGGTGAAGGCCTCTGGAACTGTGCTTAAGGCTTACATACAACGTATTCTCTGCTCAGTTGAACTTCATGTTTGGGTCTTGCCAGTTAAAAACACTAGGACATTACAGTCCCAGAAAAACACTCCAGGCGAAAATGGCAAAATGACAGAAACAGATTCAGTTAAAATAACTTGATTTTGTACCAGCTCTTGGCTCCACATTGAAGCTCCACAGCTTATAAACATTCTAAAGAAATAAGGGATTGTAGGAATAAGAGAGACATAACAAAGCGTTACTATTAAGTACAAAGCACGCAGGAGACCATGGCCTTTACCACCCATCATATTCAAGTTTTTATGATAATAGAGGGCAATAACGTTCCAAATTTACCATGAACTATTAGGCTGAAACAAATGACAATGTTCATGGAGTGTCTAACATTGCACAAATCACTCAAGTGGAAAAAGTCAGAAGTTGGCCTTTTCCCTCTTCTTGTTGATGCCGAGCTATCGCATCTCTTCTTTCCTGTCTTCCCATCATTTCACATTGCAATCTGTCAGCTCACTCAGCCAAGTAACAGTGAGGGAAAGATGGAAAGAAGGAGGGGGGAGAGTAATGAGGTCAGTAGCACCCAACTTCAAGCGCTGAACCAGGGATGAAGAGGATGCTCTGGGCATTCAGTAATGCTTTCTTAGCTGTCACACACACACACACACACACACTCTTTTTTTAATGCTCTTCACTCTCCATATCTCAGCTCAGCTTCTGTCACCTCATGTTACTTGTTGTTTACTACTTTTTTCACTTCAGAAAGCTCTTTCATCCCCTCTCCTTTCCACTCTAAAGTTTCTTATTCTGATTCTTAATTTCCTTTTATGTTGTAATTTGGATGTTTTTTCATACTCTGCACTATTTTTTGCAAAACTTTGTAAACATCTATACCTCCCTCTATTTGCTGTCTTTTTTTTTTTTACTTCATTTTGCTGATTACTTATGCATTTCATGTTGTTTTTTTATCTTCATCCTCTTTCACATTACTTAAACTCTTTCCACATTTGCAAGCCTTCTTTTACTTCTCTTCTGTCTCTTTCTACTTCTGCCTTTTATCCCTCTTTAGAACTATTGTTTTCTCTTTTTGGGCTTAGTCTTGAGATGTTCCCCTCGGGGCGGCACTATAGATACCTCTGGAAAAGAAAAAGATTAACAACAACTTTTTTTATTTTAATTCTATTACAATCTACTTATGAGACCAAAGAACAATTTTCCTGCCTCAGTTGGAAAATGAAGTTTATTGTATTCTACTCTACACCTCCTACCGCTTTTTATGTTGTGTGAGTTTTTTATGTTTTGTTTTTCAGTTGATGGATTACATCATGGAAAATAATGGAGTTGGGCTAAAGTAAATAAATCAAGCCCTCCTAAATCCAAGTCAGGAAGCAAACGAAGGATTTCTCCAGGACTCACTGAGTAAACTGTCGTGCTCTTAATCTAAAGGGAACAGATTTTATTTTCTGTTTGTTTATTTTTGTTGTTGTTGTTGTTTATTCACGGTTCCTAACTGCTATGTTTGTCCCTCAAAATAAACCCTGGGCTTTTACACTGTGGGAAGGTTTTCACATTTTTCAGTGAACTTAAATCAAAATTTGGTTCATTTTCCCCCTGGGCGTGTTTGTTTGGGCAGGTGTGACCACAGTAATAGCACTCAGGTGTGGACCAAAAGAACCACACTGAGACCCTAGACAAGGAGGTGGTCTTGGTCTGGTCCCAAACTGGAGCAGTTTGTTTGTTATGGGAACGTGATCAGACCTGGATCTGACTCAACTACCAGGTGTATTCTGCCAGTCTGACGTTATCATGTTGCTGTAGGTTAATGTCAGTATTTGCTTGTTCTGTTCAGTCATCTGAGGGCAGAACATCTTCTTTAAAAAATGTGAAGCATTAAAGAATTTAAGACATTTCCTAGAAGTGTGTTCAGCCTTCTGCTGGTATAGTTTTGCCCAGATAGTTACCACAGTTATGACCAAATGCCACCTCTGCTGTTGCTCCATGTTAAATTGCAGAGTAATGTTTCTCTCACAGAAACATGCACTGGTCCAGAACACACACTTTCTTCCGGTATTTACTTTCTTGCTCCTGTGCCAGACCTTCCTGACCAGTAAGTGGAGTGAACGTTCTCAGAGGGTTTGTAGCGGATTATTTGGTTCACTTAGAATTTTCTCTGTATGACTAGAAACCAAACTAAGGGGAAAATGCGCCAGGTTTACAAACTCATCCACTGAACTGGACCAGTAGAAAATTAACTATAGGTATACGTCCTTAAGGTCAATGTGTGATAAAAGGCCACAAAGAGGACAGCGACTTTTAACCAACGAGCGCTCACCAACATAAGGTGCACAGAATTATTTACTGAGCTTAAAACCTTTTGGAGATTTGTGCCTTTGTTCATTTTGTGGAACAGTCTAGTGATGGAGTCATAAGTGTGTTGGAAGCATTAACACCGGATCTGCACAACTCATGTAGAGGCCATATTTTTCACTAGATAACAAGTTTGCAGCCACTTGTCTTTATGTGCCTATATATAATTTTCCCCTGATCATCCTTCCTGCTCTATTTATCTCCTCATCTGTCGCACACTAGTAACTCGTAACACACAAGCATGCATGCAGTAGCAGATGTGAAGTGGCAAGCCGAGGAGCCTGGTGTCACTTTGAAGGTCAGAGTCTGCGTGAGTGTGTGAGTGTGCACCTAAGAATAACCATAAACCTCTGATATTACATCTACTCCGATTTAAGTATTGAACAGTGAAATATTACAAACATTTTGGCAGAGGTCCCCTAATATATCATGGTACATGGGCATACCCACACACTCCAGCCTTCCCTTCCCCCAGGCCCTCACCCACACACTGTCCGATAACAATAATGTGGGGCAGGCAGATCAACCAGATGTTTGTTGATACATGTTGGCATGTTGGTGATTCTGTGTGTTTGAGGGCGAGTGGGGGTGCTTAAGAAAGAGAGGGCAGGTGCATCGACTGTATGTGAACCGGCGCATAAGAAAATGTTTATCGTGTGAATATAAAAGCAAGGGTGCAGTGTACTGAACATCGTGCGGTGCCTGAAAATGTACAGACAGCGCTTGTTGTCGCTAACTGTAATAATTATCGCAGTATGCAAACTAGGGCTTCCCTGTTTCTTTTATATCAGTGTTGGTAACAGTAACACAAATGTTTCCATGTGTCACATTGTTTTCTGGTTTCTTCCCTCTGTTTGCTCTGTGTACCAGAATTAGAGTACACTAGTGTCCAGATGGCCGGGCTTGCCGTTCCTGCCCTGAAAGTAGAGCACTGGGCTAAGCTTCCATTATACAGGCTTAAAAACACACTAATCACCCAACAGCCCTCTGCACTACTCCTGCTTTTAGAGGACGCCACCAGGATGTGTGTGTCTAATCTTAGTACTAGTACTCTCTTTCTCTAGGGAGACAATCACTGACTGTTGTCATGAGTAGAGTAGTTCCCAGAACATGCCCCATTTACTCTCATTTACACACTAATTCAAGTGTCTGAATCTATACTCGAAATTACATGTGAAAAATTTCAAATCCTTTTTTTGTTTTGTTTTTTTTACATTTTATCTGGTAAAGAATTGGTAATAGTAAGTTTAAGACCAGGGCAGTCACGTGATGACATTTTTTGTTTTGATTGTCATACAAATAATTGTGATTAACAATAACAAAAAGCCTAATAATAGTTTATTTATACACACACAGTACATCTGATGAACATTAAGAGTCGTTTATTGGTATTAAACACTGGAACACATAAATAAAAGTTGCATTTCTGTTTGCCTTTTAGGCTTTAGACTAGATTTATCATGAATAATAACTCACATAGGATATAAAACCTATTACTGACATATAGAAGGAAATTACTAATAAGGACAGCTGGTGGCATTAACTCTCCATTCCATAAACCATAGCAGAAGAAGAGGTGCAACAAGATGGCGACATTAAAAGAGCATAAACTGCATGTGGAAAACAATGTGGAAATAGTTCTGTTATCCACATGTTTTTATACAGGTGAGAAGAGACCATTATAACAATTACGCAATATAATTGGTAATCATTAAGCTCAAATAATTGCGATACAATGATCACGTATTAACTGTAAGAGGCCTAACTGTGTTATGTATGCTTGTTATCCGACTGGACTGATTTGCTGTGTCTAACATCGTGAAACAAGGAGCTGCTCTGATTTAAAATGTAGCTCTTTAGTAAAGAAAATCTCAACCTCACTGACTCCGGTCCAACACTTTAGTTTTAAGTTATTAACTGCCTGAAGCCATCTACTGTTGGCAGGGTGTTGGCAATAGTGCACATCAATTAACACATTAATGAGTGGAGCTGCAGGTCAGAGTGGAGAAACACTGCCATGGGGAAACACCCGCCCTGCACTGCGGGCACTGTTGGCAGAGTGACGAGATGCTGGCACCGCCAACCTTCATCTGCCATCCAATTCATTTGTATGTATGTGGTTGTGTGTGTGTGTGTATACTAGTGTCAGTGTTGTGTGTGTATGTATGCGTGTTGGGCATCCCCGGGTGCCAAGAACAGCCTGATGACTTGGCCTGGGGCAGTGCAGCCTTGGTGGTTTGGTCTAACACACTGCATTTATTATTAAACAGTAAATAATCATTTTTAAAGACGAGATTAAGACTGCACGTTAAGTATTGTGCAAATGTTTTGCATAGCAAAAATCTAGCATCAAACTCCCCCAAAACGCTGAAAAAAGATAAAATGTATTAAAAAAAAAGCTGAATTATGTACCAGAATCTAAACAACTACACCGGTGCCAGTTTTTCCTCACGCCCATGTCAGTGTTTACAGACAAGAAAATGGCTTCCCCTTTATTTTTTCCTGCATGAAATCTTTAAAAATTCAAGGCATCATTCTGTTTCACTCAGTTCTCACTATGTGTCTATATAGTCACATT
>JAPQRN010000021.1:10529783-10552841 GCA_037367275.1 Coranthus polyacanthus
CACACACACACACACACACACACACACACACACACACACACACACACACACACAGAGTGAGGCAGCAAGGGTTCAGTTTGAATGATTAAACAGGCAGTGGGATAAATAAGCTTTAAAGGGTTAGATGGGGATGTGTAAAGAGGAGGTTTACAAGGTTAAACACACTGAGGAGACTCTAGGTATAATCAGTTAGGAAAATATCAGAGTTTTATCCTATTCATCTTTTAGCTGTTACATAATATACAAACTGGTATAACGGTGTTTAAGGTAAAAAAAAAAAAAAATCTAATTTCTGTGTGAGAACTGTCAGGTTGACATAATGAAAGTTTTATAAACTGCACATGACCTTCTTAATAAATAATATGATTCTTTGTTGGGCAATGACATGAAGACTATCAGTCAATGTTTCTAATAGGTTTTGATTAAAGGTGAGTTCAGGAAAAGTCCTAAAGGAACAATTTAAATGAGATATGATCAATTAATTGTGACTTCTTTCCTCAGAGAGGAATAGCATAAATACTGTCAATCAAATCAAATCAGCAAGAGCATTTCTTCACTGTGACAAAAACGTTAATAAAAGTTGATGTATGAGCCTTCTATCCTGAATGACTGATTGAAAGAAAACGGCTTTATTCTGTGGATTGATGATAATTGAAAGTGGCATGAAACTCAACCTCAATCTGATAACGACGGAATAAAACGTGCAGATGAAAAAGCTGAGCTTGATGGATGGAGCCGAGGAATGATGTCAAATCTATAAATAGCTTTTCTATGTGAAATATTCATTAGGCTAAGTGAGAGATAGGTGGATGGAAGGGAGAAGGAACACAGGAAAAACTAAAGATTAAGATGAGAAATGTGAGGGGGGGGTTGAGAAAATTACAGTATAGGCAGAGAAAAAGACAGAAAGAAGGTGAGGATTCAGAGATCTGGGAAACACTGGAGAGAGTAAAAACAGGCTGAGAAAAGGGGGAAAAAAAACAGATAATTGGGCCATAACGTCTGCCCCCCAGCCAGTGTTGTCACCCCCCATTTGTCTTCTCTCCCATGCTCAGATTGGGAGCGAGACTCAGGGCAAAACACAGTTAAAAAATGACACAAATCCTCCGGACATTCTTACCTCCGCAACACAGGAATAAATACAAACGGCATAAATAAGGGGGTGTTAAACTTTCTTCACCCTGGTGCCTGAATAAGAAATTGTTTTTCTCACCTTGAGGTCCTGGCTCATTAAATGTAGCCTTGACTTTATATGTGAATACACTGTCAAGCATGAGTCACTGAGAAAGCCAGGGAATACATGGTGGGCGATGAACCAAAATGTAACATACAGTAGGTGGTAGGTCATGGATCGTTGGTATATAGGTTCTACGAATTAAATCAAAAACTACTACTGGTAAGTTGACAACCCAAACGTTCATCTGCGGAATATGAAGCACTTTACAATTTGACGACAAACGAACGGCTAAACCAGATACTTGCAATACAAGCTAAATGATTACAAAATATTACAAGAAAAAAACTTGCAGATAGAGAGGTGTACGAAACTGTTCTTCGGAAGAGCAAACTGTTAACTACTCTACAAATGGGCCTGTCTTACGCGGCAATCGATTAACATGAAAGAAGGATTTTGTTGACATTGTGAAAAGTGTAACTCTTTGGAAGGTAGTTTGGACCAGCTGCAGGCCCGCAGGACTATTGAACTGAAAGACCTTTTTTAAGCACTAATCAATAAATACAGAGACAGACAGGCCGGCATTGCGTTTCAGGAAACGATGGTTCTCAGAGATGTCCAGAACAGCTGACGACTCCTTTCTATTCTGATCACGGAAAAGAGCGGGGTGGTATGAGTGAGCACGAGAGAGAAGCTGAACCGCATGAGAAAAAAGGAGGACTAATAAACATAGGCAAGAAGGAGATAAAGACAAAAGGACGTATATGCCTGTGATAATCATATGCAAGTGCATTTACTCTCTCATTCGGCTGTTCTCTCAAATACAGTCACAATTTTAAAAATTAAGACAATCAAACCACGCAAGAGTCGAGTCAGAGTCACATGGTAAAATAAGGAAAAGAAAACTCACTATATGAGCTCTCAAGAGACAGAGCAGTTCAAAAGGAAGCCAAAACAAGGTCCTAAGCCTTTGTGAAAATCAACAAACAAAGCCCAGTCAGCTGATTACTGAGACCGTCTCCAAGATCCTTCAGAATCGTTTTATAGTCTCAATGGGACACTAGCTTTGGTTTAAAATGAAAGGTCTGCCTATTCACTTGTTTCCTTGAGAATAGATCAGCAAAGGTAAGTGTCAAGTTAGTGTCTGGAAACAAAGGCAGAAGCAGTGAGAACTGGATGGCAGCAGAATACCTACAGGAAGGTTGTTCGTTCTCGTCTCGCTCAGGAGTTCTTACAAGGGTCTCTCACCGAACTGCTTGAATGGAGCTACACAGCGACGAACCGTACACTAGGCCAACACTATGTGACTGTAGGCTACAAGTACTTGATATTCTCACACTTCACACTTTATTTATGGACAGAATTAATTACATCTAGACTACCTTATGTTTCCCAATGCTACCTAAAGCTGGGAAAATATATTGCCAGTTTATTTAATGAAAGACTGCTAAATAGGGTTGTGTGAGTCACAGGCAAAGCAAGAGTTTTGCTGTTGTGTTATGTTGTCTCTTTTTAAACCCAGCACTTTGAGACGTCAGTTTTTCACTGGTTGTGTAAGTAAATTAACATCTAGACACTACAGTAGGCTATGTGAGGGGTAACATTACTAAGCAACCACCAATATATAATATAGCTATTTATCAAACATAGTCAGGAAATAATGATTTAAAATTAGGGCATTTCATTAACTTGTTGTCGGCATTACAGACTGAAACTAACTTACAAACTAGTCAGATATTTAAGCTCAGCGGTCGTCATTCAGAAATAACTGAAATCCAAATGTTCGGTTCCAAAACATTTCATAACCAGGGAATTCATGTCTGTAACCTCTGATCATTCATCTTTCATCTTTTCTTTTTAAATTTTACTTTAATCATTTTCCCGTTGCTCAGAGTGTTCAATCTCTCTTGACAACTGGAGGATAGAGGTGACAGGAAACAAACGATGGAAGCCTGACAACCACACTGCCAATAGTCTAGTCATTTCCTGAATACCTGTAGTTTAATGTCGACATTTCATGACCCATTTGGGCCATGCACACTTTGCATGAAAAAAATCTAAACAGAAGACTAGCCTAGGTCTAGGACAGGCCTGGTGTAGCCACTTTCATTGATTATAGTAGACATGTAGTATTTCAGAAGTTGCTCCGTGAATGGTCCACACAGAAAGTTGGCTAACCTCGTGGTACTGAAGGTGATACCTTTTTTAAAAATTTAACCCAAGTTCATTAATGGAGTAGCTGATCTGAATTGAATTTATGACAAGGAAAAGTTTGATGTCTTCGGTTAATCAGGTTGATGCCAATGCGTTTGTGTTGTCAGTGTGAGGCACTAATCGGGGTTATCCTCCTCTCTTCTGGATGGAAGCTGAGAAGTTGGACTGTTGTTATGGCGATAGTGGAACCAGTCTTGCCAGGGTGTCCGCGGAAACTGAGTGTAACCATAACAACGACGGAACTCTCCTCTAGAATGCTGCTGTGTTTAAGGCCCTAAAGACACACAAACACACGCGTACACACACACACACACACACACACACACACACACACACACGCCCACTGGCTGACTGCCAGCTCGAGATGCAACCCACATCCAAACCAGAACTCAACTCGCTGAAAGAATCCGGAAAAAGTTTTCCTTGACACATGAACCGCAAATTAAAACTTTATGATTTTTATTCTCTTTCAAACTTGCTTTTTTTTCTCTTTTTTTTTTAACTGGCTCTTTTGGTTCAGAGGATAAGCCAGCCACTTTGTGCATATAAACTAGATGACAAGTCTCTTTTAGGCACAACCCCTAGCTCACTTCCCCAAAAAATAAGAACCACAGGGGGTAGGTGGGAAAGCAGACAAGGGAGCAGAGTGGAGTGCAGACAGATAGAGAGACAGAGGCATCATTATCCAGTACGTTCAAAGCCATGTATTTCCCAGTTGCAGTATTTTCAGGATGACAAAAAAAAAGTGTGCGACAAAATGTGTGTTAACCTGTCCCAGTTACAGCCACTAAAGGCGTGATGAGATAAATGTTTCAGCTCAGAAACTAAAACGATATTAGCCAATTTAACTGTGTGTTGTTATCAGTGCTGCATTATCAATAAGGTGAGTGCATGGAACACTAGCTAGCTTAAAGTTATGAAAATGTTTTCAGGACATCAAAAAAAAAAAAAAAATGTGTGTGGACTTTTTGGAACGCATGCTTTTTTTAAGACAAAATGTAAAGCCAGAGTTGAAAGACAATGTTCGGGATATTTCAATGTCACAGAAACAGGTCACAGCAGGAACATGGATTTACAGCTGTACAATTAATCACAATCACGATGTCAATCTGTTTTTATTTTTTATGTAACCTTTATTTAACCAGAAAGACTCATTGAGATTAAAAATCTCTTTTTCAAGAGTGTCCCGGGTGCAATTATATAATCACAAAAGGCTGCAGTTTAAAGGTCCAGTGTGTGTAATGTAATATTTTAGATTCAGTGACACTGAGTAGAGTGCTACTCTGTAGACAATGGAAAATGAAAGTGGCTACATTTTCTCTACAATTTTTTGCCTTTTTTTTTAAATACTCGTTTAAGTTTGGATGTTTGAGTTAGAAAAAATACATATTTCAAATGTATCAGTAATCTGTGCTTTTTTATTCATAACAAAGAAAGCAGACTCAAATGGCAACTGGAAGTCGCAATACGACTTTTTCACCAAATCGCACAACCCTACACGTGCTTATTATTATAGACTGAAGCAACAGACTAAGAGGAAAGAGGTAGACGGAGAAAGCGCGACAGTGACAGATATTCAGGGTTGGGATTAAAGTCTCGAATCTAAAAAGAATCTGCGATGGGAAAAAGGCACTCTTACAATCTATGGGGGTTTCCTGATACTTCTTATGAAGCTTTGGAAAGTGTATGCTGCCTCAGCTGAGTCAACACACACTGAATATGTCAGAGGAGTGAAGACAGTCAGCAGAAGCCTCAGTAATAGACTGACATGAAACGTCCCCAAGAAAAGCAAGAAAGCAAATGGCTCACTGCAAATACAGTACACCCTGTCAAGTCTCTCTGTGCCACTTGTTTTCTCCTCTAGTTGCCTCCTGTTTGCATGCAGTGTAATTTTCTGCAGCAGGCTTCCTGGTGGTTAATTTTAGTTTTGGTTCCAGTTATGGATCTGATGCAGGATTTACAGCTCACTGTGGTGGTGAACCCCCACCGAACGAGCCGGGAGGAAGGAATCACGTGATGCTATATACAGGGCAGCAAACAGTGGCTAGATGATGCTGCTGCCGCTGCTCGTGATCAACTTCCAGCCTACATTTGAAAAACCCACAACCTCTCCATCGTGACTGACAGTCAGCTTTACCACAAGAGTGAGAAAATAAAGAGTGGAGGCGAAGAATGAATCCTCTGCTCTCCATCTCAATCATTACGAGCAGCAGCACAGACAGCAGCTCCCAGGCATTATCACGCCGTACTTTTAATCTTTATAATTACTCACACTGCATGCTAATTTCTTTGCTTGTTGTTTTATATGTATATAATTCACTATCCCACACATACACCAGGCCTGGTCATATTTTAGACTAGCACTCATTGGTTAGATGGTCAGAATTTTCACCTACGCAGAATAATGCGTGTTAGCAAATCCAGTCATTTCTCTTTAACCTGGCAAATTCCATTCCATCACTTAAAAGAGAAGTCCATTATCCACTCTTTTATGTCGAGTAAACCATCAGTCTCATTTTTACTCTCACTGACACTGCTGTGTTGTGTCTGTAGAGCACACAGTAAAGATACAGATTTTACAGGATAAATAATTAATTTCAAAGTCTATTTTGTTCTGCGCAAGCTCCTCCTGCTGAACTGCCCATGATAAAAACCTGCCTATTAAAAGAATGATACATCAACCAGCTCAGTCAGGCATAGTTAACATAAGTAATTCATGTAATTAATGTCTCTCAATGTCATCTCAAAGATTTTTTAAAACACCATTTGACTCTGTATTATGATTCTTTCAACAATTTCTATAATTGATTTCATAATGGGAAATTTTCACTTAACAATCCAGTTTTCTCCCTAAAGACCAATTAACAAACGGATTTCATGCAGAATTATGAAACTGGAATGAATTTCCTTTTTACATAGTGTTTCCCGCTAAACAGTCAGAGTTGAAGAAATAATTGGTGTGCAACAAGTGCACACACAATCCAGATGAATTAAATAGCAAATCAAAGTGTAGCTTACCTGTTTGTTAATTTTTAAGAACTATGACCTCGCACTGCTCGTGTGTAAGTATAAAGTGCCGTTTCACTGTTGTTTCTACGGTTTGTCTGGGTCTAACATGTTGACCCACATATGCTTGAAAGTGCAAACTTCACAGAGGGTCACAGCTACATTGAGATTTAAGACAGGGCGTGTGTCTTTGAGGATTGCGGCAATTACTTCACCCTCTGTTTAGCAGAGTAATAACACGTCATCACATCACCAGCTCAGCACTCTGCTCATTTCACAAAACCTCCATTCAGTCTCCCTCTCTCTTTCGTAAGTCCGCTGCTTCTCTTCCTCTTCATGTGGCCAGTCTGTACCAACGCAATAGTCCGTTAAAACAAATGTCTCTTTTCAAAGAGAGGTTACTATAGGGTTGGGTGATGTCGCAGTATACATAGCAACAGTAGAAATGTGTCCACCTGTAAAGATTTGGCAACACCGTTTCCACCTCCAGAGCCATCCCTTAGCCCAGTTCAAACAGTGTATTGTATTGTTTCAACACAACAACTCTTTAGAAGTACTTTAGAATTGCTGGCTCTTCATGCTTTTTTGTAGCTGGATATACTTTGTCACATCTTAATATATGAATTAGGATAGTGAGTTACTTTCTACACATTTGTGGTATTGATGAAATGGTGAAAACACAAACCCAAAAGGTTTGAGAATTTCTTGTCTATTCTCGCAGCAGTCCTGTTCTTTAGAGGACTTGGTGTCATCTCTAATAAGCAGAGAAAACACAGACTATCGAGACAGGATTTACTTGGGAAACCGCTGATAATAACGCTGTGCTTCGTGGTAACAGGCGAGCTACAGCCCACAAATACTAAGAAAAACACATTATATAGTGTGATGTTCTGAAACCAGCCTCTTACGATTTGACGAGCTGAATCGCTGCTGATGCCATCAGCCAGTTTGAATCAAGCGGAGGTGGTCCAGTGCACACAGCTTCAAACTTTACCTGCAAGGTTCTAAAGTTCTTTGGTCTTGTTGTCTCATCTCTGGTTTGAACCGGGCTTTAGTATCTCTGCTGTAATGTGATTTGGGCAGCAGGACTACTTGAGAATACCTGGACTACCTGAGAGCCATCAGTTTGTATATAGCGCAGACTGCGGTCAGGTAACGGGTACTGGGAATATAATCACATGTAATTAAGTATGGTGTGGTTGCTTTAAACCATTTCTTAAGTGAATTTACAGAACAAGGGGCTCACCCGGTAGAGCTCCTACCACAGCGTCCCAGGTTCGAATCCGGCTCAGGCCCTTCGCTGCATGTCGTCCCCTCTCTCTTCCCCGCCTTTCCTGTCTATCTCTATTGTCTATCAAATAAAG
Source organism: Coranthus polyacanthus (assembly GCA_037367275.1). Classification (NCBI taxonomy): domain Eukaryota; kingdom Metazoa; phylum Chordata; class Actinopteri; order Kurtiformes; family Apogonidae; genus Coranthus; species Coranthus polyacanthus. Next base: position 10,537,542 of record JAPQRN010000021.1, read on the forward strand.
CATAAATGCTAAAAAAATTATCTTTGACGTTACAGAACAATTATGATCTTGTGATCGGTTTCAGATTTCAGATCGTGATATATACTGATAGAGTGATATAAAAATCTATACAGTATATACTATAATATAGCATCGTAGATTTTGGCCATATTACCCACGTCTACGGGTTACACAGTGACCTGAAAACCTCTCATCACTGACTGATTTTATATACTGCTTTAACATTATCTTCTGTTCTTTTGTCCTATATTGTATTTTATTATACTGACAGAAGACTGACCTGGTTAGATACTTGTGTATGCTGCATCTCTCCCAATTAGATGGTTTTTTTTCTCCTCTGAGAATAGCTTTTATTTTACAGAAGCTGTATGACTAAAGCTATAAATCTGGGTCAGTACGCACTCACAGGAGTTAAATGTTTTGCTGTGATCATTTTGCATCTGCAACACTAAGTTGAGTTTAATAGTTAAGGATGCTTTCTCTGGATATATGGCTGTGCGCAAATTGTCTGTTGTGATGCAGGAGTTTGATTTAGTGAATTTACTCTAAGCTCTGCTGTTTCGATGCGTTAGTCCTGAAATATCCAAGGTGTACTCAGATCAGAATATTTGAACAGTGTAGCCCTGAACAGAGAATCTCCCTTCCTAAGAGCGGAGACATAAATGACTGTAATTTCACTTTGATGGTTACATTACAGGGCAACACCACAACAGTCATGTTTGAACAGCAGCAGTGAGCGAGGCTTTCTATGTTTCCACGGAAAGAGAGAGGGATCGCCTGTTTCCTGCATCATCAGAGAAAATGAGAGAATTACTGTATAATACTACACACAAATTCTCTAAAAAAAAAACGGACCAAATTAGCAAAGAGAATGTGTGCAATGCGTGCTTGTTAACGCACTGCTTAGAGCTATGATTAAAAGGCCAAGCTGGCACCCAGAGGAAAAAGGAGGAGGGGGAGATGGACTGAAGGAGTGATGAGGCGGGAGCAAAAGCAGTCAGCTTGATTTGCTGTCACTTTCCATAGGCGATGTGGATATTTCAGCCTATAAGACTTGGGAATTCTCCACGCCTTAATCATTTGCCAGTGGCAGAGTCATGAGAGAATAGGAAGAGAACCCAACTCCTCAGAGAGATCACTTCTAGTATGTAAAGCTTCAGGCGTGCATATCTAGGTGCAAGCACTACAAAGAACTATCTGCAGCCTCTGAGAAAAATGGCACAACAAGCTCAGCACATGTAAGTCATGCAATAGTTGTTATTCAACAGGCTAAAGACTGTCTTTAATGTATTGGCTTTATTTCCAGAATAAACACAGACTAATCTTCCATTTTCCAGGATAATCGACATGTTTGTCTCAAAATCAGTTACACATATATCAGGTACAGTTTATAGAAAGGATATTAATTAAACGCAAAACACGTTTTTTTTTTTTTTAATTAATAAATAATTAAGTGGGTTTTTTTCACATGACATTTAGTTAAAAATGGGTTTTGTAGGACGGGTCACTTATCAAGAGGTAACCCACATTTTCTCATACCGCATTTCACCAAATACAAAGACATCACAGTGACAGCAAAAAATTACAAACAAAGAAAAGGTGCTGTGCCGTGAGACAACAGGCACAACCTTTACATATCTGTCACTTTTAACTGTGACCTACTTTTGTTGTTGTGTACGCTGGTGCATGTGTTGTTGCATGTACTGTAGTACACAATGGTGCTGGTGTCTCCCTGATCACTGGAGTGTTTGTCGGTTTTGTTGAATTGAGTATTTTTATCCTGCCTCTAAACAGGAGCGGTTGCTCAGTGGCTTTTACTTCACTGCTGACCCTAAAATGGATTTGAGTGGACAGGTTTAGTCTCTCATCATGGCGCAGTGTCATGGGTAACATTTTCACTTTGATTCATAAACTTGATCCCGAGTGAATGAGAAAGTTTGAAATTCACTCCATGTGTAAATCTCCTCACTAGAAACATGAAGATGCTTAACGTACAGTAGCATGTTTCATTTTAAAAATGACTGCGGCTGGTAAAAAAATCCAGCCCATCAACCTAGCAGGTGCATTTCATAAATAGAGTCTGGGTGTCTGTTTTTGTCCATCTGTCTTTCTCTGTGCCTGTCTGTCTGTCTGACTGTGTTATCAGTGAGTGTGAGAACTGAGTGCTGTGCAGTGCAGCCCTGGGGGAGGTGAAGCTGCATTCAGGAACCTCTATGGGTGCCACAAAGCTGCATTCATCCAACTGAATAGATGTTTTCTACAACCAGGCACTAGTCATCCCGACTCCATTGGAACGCCTCTATGAGTTACCACTCATCCTGCCTTGGTATGCAAAGCCTTATCCAGCAAAAATGGTTGGTTCACAAAAGACAAAATACACTTACATAAAAACACGAAAGGGATACATAACTCTCAAGTTTTAGAAGAATTTTTTTTAGAGGATTTCTGGATCCACGATTGTCATTTGTTCTCAGTGGGAAATTAAGATTTCCTCTTTTCCATCATTGTTCACGTGTACATGCTCAGACTTTACTTGACTGACGTACCAAGGACACGTTACTGTCAGTATGAACCAAAAAACAGGTAGCACTTAAATATTTTTCCCACTTTTTAACTGCTTTGTCTTCTTCTTAGTAGTTATTCAGATCATGAACTAACAAAAATGCATTTGGATAACCCCCTGGAGACTGGACAGGAAGCGGGAATTAACTGCTTTCACTCAAAGAAATACAGTATAAGATTAGAAATGAACAGCCTCTCCTTCACTTCAGCTATCTGGCCACATATATATATATATATATGAATACTAATGTATGGCCGTTTACTCTCAACTGAATAGAAATGTTTCATGTGGATTCTTACCTGTACAGTGTTACAAATCAATAATGTGCAGCAAAATACATCATGCTTCATGTAAATATTTACTGATTACTGCAGTCTATGGCCTTCAAAAAGACATTTTTATTGTCACCATCCCACATTATCGCACAGTCAGATTGTTACGGTGTTATCCTTGTATCATCTCTGTGAGCAAGCACTGTGAAACCTTGTAAGCTGTTATCTATTTCTGATTTTAACATTAAAGGCGGCTGACAGAGCAAATCAAGAAGCCTCAGCATGTTGTCACAGCTGGAGTCTACTGAAGGTATCAAGCAGCAGGGGAAAAACAGCCTCTCATTCAGATTCAGGTAATGTCTCTTTCCAATTAACAGAGTGCTGGAGTCATGATTCCCCACATTGACTTCCTGTCAGCAGAGACCCTGCTCCAACCTCCAGCAGACACTGCCGTTGAGTTTTGCCTGATCTGTCACTTGTAAAGGCCTAGGCAGCTGTCAATCGATAACACTGACCACTCAGAGGAGTACTGTCACCTCATTTGGAAACATTATGCTCATTTTGGTGGATCGTGAATGTTTGGATTGCTTTACCTGACCATCCTTGCTCAGGATACGGTTTCAGATGCCCATCAATCAAAATATTCATCAGGATTACGACAAACTTAATAAAGGAGTTTTCTAAAAACAGGCTGAGCAACAATGAGCTATATATCATACCACTATGATTAGTGGACGCATGGTAAAAAAAGAGAAGAAAGAAGAGGAAACAAATGAATCCATGTTTTTAATCTTAGCGTGGTAACCCATAAAGAAAGCATAACAACTATTTGTGGGGAAAGAATTGTGTAAATAGCTTCTACTAAAACAAAGAAACAATAGGTAGATCGCCAGCTGATCAGAACTGACCAGACACTGCATAGGATGTCGACGGACATGGACCTTGATCACACTCTAATAAACAGAGATGGAAAAGGTGACGTACAAGTACTGTGGATAATATCAGTGTAGGTGAAAAACAACAAACGTTGAACTGCTTCAGTAAAGTGTGAAAACCAATGAGCAGAGCCGATACACAAGGGAAACACACACACAGCTAAGGATGAGCCAATCACAGCAATTCTTGGTGGATCGTTGTGGTCTTGATGGCTCAGCGTCATTAAAACAATCACAAAGCAAACAAATCTTGAAAAAATAAAACTTGAAGTGTAACAAAATAACATTCGGGAAATGTACCCATTCAGCAAGAGTAGAGCACAGACACCACAAGAATTTAGAAGTGTTCAAAAAAATTGGCCTGCAAGCGTATGGCCGAACTCTTTATAAAAGGACGATGTACAGTAATAGGCTCAGAGACAGAGACACACACAGAGACAAAAAGTGAACACGAGACGGAGAGCATAATTGAACTGTGGATCATTGGCTAATGGCTGCTAAAACACCAACTCTCATCTGAAAACATTCCCTCTCATTATACTGCAATACAATATTGGTTAATAAATCACTGCTGTCCTGTTGTAGAGTATCAGTTACCTGCACTGTCCATTAAGGCAGATGTTACACTGTGCACACTGCACTGCTCATTATTACATTATACACATGCACTGTGGATTTATCATCTGGACATATACAAGAATACTCTACCTTAGTCCACTTGTGTATATTTAATTGTGTGTCACGGATGCCTAATTTATTTTGGGATTAATTAAGTATATATCTGTATATAAGAGGACAGGGGCAGAAGCACCAGATATGGACATATATATATGTAGAGTAAGACTCTACAATATTGAGATGCCATAAGAGACATCGAGCGCTACAAACACACACACACACACACACACACACACACATATGTAATAAACTACCCCAGATGACTACATAACATAAAGAAAAAAAAACATTACCAGTGCAATAAAGTCCCCACAGATGCGTCTACAAGGATGTCAGATTTGGTTCACATCACTTCACAGTTCTTTAAGGCAGAGCACCAAAATGATTCATTCATTCATTGTCTTGATGCAACTGCAAATATGAAACATTAAAGCAGATCAACAAACAAACAAAACAAACAAACAAACATAAACCATCCACTTACCCACTCCTATTTTCTCGTCCTCCGTCGGCGTCCACATGATGTCCCGGTGTACACAGAGCAAAATCCCCCCCCAAGAAAGTAGCCTACAATCACCCGATGCGTCGCTTCATGAAAATCCAACGAAGATATATACAGGAACAGGACCGGGGGTGGGGGAGGTGGGGGGGGAGAGGAAAAGTTTACATCGATTGTTAAGGATAAGGGGAGCTAATTAGAAACACTCTTCGGTCGTCGAAGTAGAAAAAAAAAAGATGAAGTGTTTTAAGAGATGAGCAGAAGAAATGATGTTGCATATCCCGTCAGGTTTGGAGTGACGCAAGGCGCACAGGCTATGTCCATCTCCGCTGCGCCTTACTGCGAAAACACGCCGGTGGCATCCTCGGAGAGAACAACAAGCTATTCTGGATTACTCTGCTGTTTTATTAACAAGACATGTGCAGCCTACCATAAAGTCATGGTAGTAGGTTGAGAGTTCTCTATCACAAATGCTGCCAGTCCTCCAGTGGTGTTACGGTAGTATACTTAAGAGACACACTGAAACAGTCCTGTTCCATGTCCATGTCTATTTAGGAAAACGCAGTCATCATCGTGTTTTTTTCTGTGTTTTTTTTTTTTTTTTTTTTTTTTGCCCTGTTTAGTTAACCCCCGGTTTTCTTTGAAGAAACCTCCTCTCAGTCAGTCCAGCATCTCTCATCCCCTCCAGCTCCCGTCATTTAGGTTTTTGTTTTTTTTGTTTTTTTTTCCACCCTCACGCATGTGCGCGCGTTTATTTCTCCCGCGCGGTACAGTTTTCGCCCGGCGCTGCTGTCAAACTTGTGAGCAGATGACAAATAAACAGTTGAGTCAGTCCCGCCCGTGTTCGCTGTCGCTTTGAACCAAGCAACCGGGAGAGTCGTGCGTAGCGGCAGGGAAGCCTACATCAGATTAAGAGGATCAGGCGAAATGAAAAGCCTACAGATGGAGTGGGTTTACATGGCCAAGAGAGGGAGATAGTGCGTGTGTATGCGTGTCTGTGGGCAGTCCCGTTGGTCCGTTGCGCCACTCGTTAAAGGCAGTCTCCGAGGACATGACGCGCGTACAAAATTGGCACATACAACTTGATCGTTCATTGCGCGCTGCGCGGTGTGCACTGGGCACACACGCGTAGACATCGCACGCAGGCTACGGGGAGGGGGGGGGGGGGCGAATAAAACAGAAGTGCACCGTAGGCATACTGCATAAGCCTAATCAACACATTCTGAAAACAGAAACGCACGCACGCACCGCACAGGGAGCCATGTAATCCAGCAGGTCCACACGCATCGTTACATGACTCATGAGGCATCACTCCATGGCACTGTACTACACTTTCTGTCATGCCAGTGAGTGATTTACAGCAGTGATTCACAACCACGGGGTAGGTGTACTCCAGTGGGGGGGTTACTTATTGTAGAAGAGACAGTAATATAATAGCGATCCACGTGCATTTGTAAAGGAAGAAAAAAAAAAACAAACGAATGATGTAATGCTGGAGTTTAAGTAAATGCACCGTGACTGGCAACCTCAGATGAAACCCTTTCACCTCCACACGTTGCAGCTGAGAGTAAATAGAAACTATAACGAGCAGACGAGTCGAGCTATCGAAATGTCATTTAGAAGTTTCGTGCGGTAAGCCAAAAGTTAACAGGTAAAAGCTAAAAAGGGTCAAAGGTAAGCTATCAATAAAATGGCGTAATGGAGGTAAACGGCTGAAGTAGCAATTATCTGATTGCACCAGAAAAATAGGGTGACAAGCAGCGATTTACAGTACGGACAAATGTGTGCGCATAGTTTACAGCCAGAAATGAGTTAAATATTGCATTTACTGTACAGAGGCTGCTTCTTTTAGAGACAGTTCAGCTCAGTTTAACTGGACCACAGGGTAACCATAGTGATCCCAAGGGAACATAGGTCTGTAGTTAAAAACACTTTTCTAAAACTCATCTTTCCCATTCTCTTTGTCATTTTAGTTCAGGGTTGTGTAGAATTAACAATTGTTTTGTCATGTATATGAATAGTTTGTTTGTTTTGGGGTTGTTTTTTTTTTTAGATTCTATGGGAAGTAGACTACGTTGAGGTTAATACAATAGATAGCCAAATCTAAGATAGCTGGTTATATTGTATTTAGCTTCTAAAAAGGTACACTATAAAATGCAAAAGTTTAGGAGACCGTGGCAAATCTGCAAAATTTTACACGGGGTGGTAATAGGTCTTCTCAAGGCGGCATGGGAGGACGGTAAATATATGTAAATGAATTCAACAAAAGATAAACAAAAATGCTTTTAAACTATTTATTGTTATATCACGGCCCATACACACTAACCCGTGTAGGAGCCGTTAAAAAGTAATATTAATAGCAAAATTAAAATATTCCAGTGCAAGTAAAAGTTCTGCACTGTAAAAAAAAAAAAAAAAAAAAAAAAGATGTATTCAAGTAGAAGTATAAAACACTTTTGGCCACTTTGTTTGTCTGAGTGCTTTGAGAAGCTTGTGGACATAGTGGCGGCGGTTTGGTGGCACAGACACCGAACATCAGCAGGCCTCGTGGTCAGTTTGCTGTTGAGCTGCTACACCTGGAGAAGCACAGGGCGGGTGTTTTATTATTAACTTCATTCTATTCGTGGCCCGGTAATGTGTTGTGCACATTAGCAGGACCGCGGAGCCGAAACGGCAAAATTAAATTCAGCCATCATTGTGTTTATTTAAAATTGGCATCGCTTTCTTCAGTAACCATTAAAATGATGTCCCTTGGCTCAATCCTAATATTATCACCAACTTTCTTGCCACAACGGAGAAGCTGGAGAAGCTCAGAGTGAGAAGTTGGGATTGAAAAGGTTAAGAAAGCAGACAAAAAAACCCGAAAACCTTAGTATTCTGGTCTAGTCAAGGCCAGCTAGCTGTGAAAAGGAGGAGGAAGGCAGTAACAAGGCCAGACAGGAAGAACAAATGAGACAGAAAGGAGGAATAAATAACACAAGGAGAAGAAACGAGAAGGGCTGCTTGTAAGCAAGGGACGCTTACGAAGAAAAATAAGTCAAACATTTTGTCGCTTTTTGTCAACAACACAGAAAAATTATATGGCAATTCAACACAGCAGAAGAAATAACCTTCTAAACTGTCAGTATTAAAAACACATTTCCAAAAACTTTTGCAGGGTTTTCTAATAAAGTTTTTAGTGCTTCAACACAAATTGAGTGTGTGTGGGCTCACACTTGCAAGTTAAAGGTGTAATCTCAACCTTAGTACAGACGGTCTCTGAAAAATCGAAATCCTCAACAGCTGCTTTTTGTGCTTTAACCTCGAATAGAACATCTTAGAGTTGCTCCAACACTGTTCTTTTAAAGCCCAACTGAACAATTTCCTTTTCCTTAAATGAACACACTGTATTGGCACAGTGCATGTTTGTATATGCTTCTACACATTTGTATGCATTGATGCGTTAATAAGCACATTAGAAGTAGAGTGAAGCAGAGGACCCTGACTGTGAACATGCTTTTTACTATTTATTTCCGTGTGTGTATGTGTGTATAGTGTCTTTTTAGGCGTTGCACAGCAAATGTCGTATATATTTGGTGCGATGACAATAAAGCGTTCTGATTCTGATACTTAAAGGTCTTTGATATCTTTATGCTCTTAGCTTTCCTCAACATTAAAATTATTTATTTTGCTCACTACCTCCTGAAAGGCCGTATGAGCAACATTAAGCATCACAATAACATTTCTGTATAATGTAGATCATTTAGAAATATTTGTCAATAGTGACCTCTAGTGGCTGATTCAAGTGTCGGCAAACCAAACATGTAACATTAGAGGTTTCCGATTTTCCAAAATCCAGACGGAGCTTTTGCACAGAATTTACGACAGTTCACATTTTCAAATTTACATTTTCATTCACTTGGCATAATAATTCTTGACAGAATGGAAATTAAGTTAATTTAAGACCCCGCTCAATGGAGCTGAGGATGTGGTGCTAAACTGAAAAAGATGTCACTGAAGATAACGTCCCCATTTACTACTTTATTTATAAAAGACACAATAGTTTCCTCTCTACTTAACATTAATATTGCATGTATTATTTTAGCTAATATCATTCATACATTATAAATACAGCTCATTTGTGTGTATTTCTACTCTTAACATTATCTGACCTTTGAGATGCTTGTACTTTATCTGACTTGTTTGTGATATTTATACACCACAACACCATAGAAAATTCCTTATATGCATAAAGCGCACTCTGATTGTGATGATAAAATTATTCAAACTCTTATAATGATAATCATCAGTAACAAATGAAGCACAGCGGATTCATTTCTACTGTCTAGAAAATATGTGGCATTGAACTTGAACCTGAAAAGGAAGTCAGTGAAATGTCAATCAAGCTGTATTATATACACAGCAACAGGGTCATATCACAAGAAGCCTAATCAACCAAAACATGCACAACACTTCAAAAGTGTGTAGAGCACTTGTCTATTTTGACTGATGGGTTGAAAACTCCTCGTGGCACTCGAGATTCACCAAAATACCACACCTCACTCACATAAAAATACCACCGTTTAAAAACTCTAGTAGTGAAAATACATACAGCGTTATTAAAGCTCCACCCACTGCATGATCCTGAAATCTACGGAGAGACGGGAGCGATCAGTGCAGGTGTGGAAGTGTGACAGGAGTAGTTCATGGACATCCGTAAGACAGAGAATCACTAGACACCTGTGCAGAGGTTCTGGAAGGGGAGTTTGAGTTTTTGTACTGGTTCTAACACCTAACAAAAGGCCCAACTAAAAATAAATATCCCTTCAAGTATGCCCTATAGTTAGAATCTTTTTGCTGCTTTTTCTTGACGTCATACAGTCCTTTCCCATGGGGAACTGAAGCCCTGAAGTGCTCTTACACCTTCCAGAGTTCACCGACAAAAAGAACCTTGAGTCCTTGTCCTTCAGTCAGTCAGAATCTGACTGGACAGGTGGACAGAACACCTCTGATTAGAGGAGGTAACACATTTTTTTATACAAATTTCATGGCATAGAATAGTGCTAACCCAATACTAAAAGCACGACGCTACATCGCCATCACGGAGGGAAGGGTCGAGAAGATTTTTCAACCAGGAAGTGGCGAATAAAGTCATTTTCACTCATAAAATGCAGTTGTTGTTTTTTTTACATATTTGTCGATTGCTGTGTGTATTATGATGAGAACTGAGGTGTTTCATCACAACTGGGTCATGTGATTCTGTTTCCAGCTCAAAAACATATTTTAGGGTATAGTATTACTTAATAACAGCACTCTCAGGGTAAAAAAAGACTTTGGCTTTAATTACATTTAGTAACCGAGGTATCAGTATTATGAGGCAACAATTATAAAGGAAACAGAAGAGTATTTTATTATTAAAGAATAACTTATTAAGTGAACCATAGACAAATTGTATGGCTCTTGACCTTTGAGGAGAAATTTACACTTTTAATAGTTGACAGCAAAATTGTATATATAGCCTTTCAGTCTTTCGGATTACTTTAAAACAAAGGTGTATTGAACAGCAGCGGTGCTGACTGGTTAGCAACCTGACTATTTCAAACGACAAAAGAAGAAATAAAACACATTCAGTTTGTCGCAGCTTTATGAACTCTGACAAAGTTGCAGATTGTTTGATGCAGCTTTTACAAAAGTTAAAACAGCATGAAGTTTGTCTTGTATCGTTGCAAAACAAATGCACTGCAGAGCAGTCAACCACAGAGTGTTCAATACCGGCTCTGTTTTTTACCCGTAATTATAACTATTATTATCACTATTATTTTATTTTTTGAGTTTCAAAGAACCTAATTATTTTGAATATCCCAGAAGATCAAATCAAAACACGTCATTGTAAATGACAAAAGCTGACATAACCTGTAGCATTTATAAAACATTTCCCAGCTTGTGTTTGATAAGACCTTGTAGCAGCTGATAATGAACAAATGAAACTTAATGTCCATCACATGTAAACTTTAGCAATTAATTTCTCATTTCTACACTCCTTTCATTATTCCAATTATTTAAGACATAAGTTAATACCACCTTTGAGGTTACAATCACCGAATAATGTCATATAATAAGCAAATTAACATGTTTTCTTGTCCCATATAAAGGGATATTCTTCCTATTACATTATCAGCTGCTACAAACCTCATCTGCCTTAACAATAATCGGTATGTCAAAAAAAAAAAAGACAGCTTGGTGGCAACAAAAAGCTGCTACAGCAGAAATAAAGATTTTCCAGCAGGAGCCTGTGTTATTTTGAAGAACACAGTTACTTTGCTCCTAGCGCACCGATAATGAAATTGATTTTCAGTCATCTACCTGCCTCGCTCGACAGGTATCGGCTCAGTGCTGCATGTTACCAAACACTGTAAAAGGTGTCTGAAGAATGAAGGGGCAGAGAGCATTAATCAACAGGAAACAACTGTGTCCGCTTCATAAAGCTTTAGAAGGATGAATAGAAATGAATTAAATCCAGAAACAGTGAAAATTAATGATTAAACTGAATAGAATTAGGGTTTTTGATATTTTAATGGTTGCAAAATAAATGTAAATGAGCATGAAACTGTTGTGGTTCCACAAATAACTGCTTCTATGTCAATATTTGGCTCTTAGCTTTGATCAAATATCTGGGGGGAAAAAAAGAGCAGCAACAAAATGTATCAGACTGTTGCACCCAGGAAATACATTAAATGCATCTTCAGCAGCCAGTTCAATTATTTACTAATATATTACTTAATTATTTACTACTAAGGAAGTAAATTGGTTTTAACCACCAAACAATGAGCAATAATACTACAATGTACAATTTATTTATGTGCATTCATGTTCATTTTATGGCTTTGAGTATTGTCAATTTTAGATTCAACTTGAATAACTGAAACTGTGAAAATATGCTGAACTATCTGACAGAAGTGTGGTTTCCCTCGTGGTCGGGGTCAATGTGCTAGAGGTGACAAAAGAAGAGCTTACTTCAGCAGAGGCAGGTAAAACATCCTCAATACGTTTTACACAAGACCTTTTCAAATTCCTTCACCTATTGAAACGCAGGCAGGAAACCAGGTCAGGTAGGTGGATTTATCTGAGCCCCATGACCCAAATATTTATTGAATTTTTTTTTTTTTTAATCAATTACATCTCTAAACATCAGAATATTAAGAGATTATAACAACTTTTTCCTTTCTTTGTATCCTTCTGGACAGTGATGTTCGTCACTGTGTTCAAAGACCACTTGCCTGATTAAATGACAAATGACAGTTTAAAAAAAAAAGTCCTTGTTGATCTTTACATCAACTGCAGCTGCAGAGGAGCATTTTCTTACAGGTCAGGAGAACCATCTGTCGAGAGACCGAATGAACGCCGAGTCATCATCATCTGATGGCTCTGGGTAATCTGCAGCAGTGGAGATAGACACAACAGACGTCGTACGTGATATATTAAGTATCCACCTATCTTTCAAACACACATTTTAAGCAGAATTAGGCTATTCATTCATTCGCATCTTCCAACACTCAACATAATATTAAACCTCACAGAATCATGAAGCATCAACGTCCAATATTCACTCTCATTTAGCTGTTTTAGCCCCTTCTAACTCCTGAGAAAGATCTGTCGTAAACGCTTCACAATGTTCACCACCTAGTCACTAACAAAACCACAGTCTGTCTGTCGTGTGGTTTTAGGCAGGTGTGTTGAAAAGTCCGGCTTGTTGTATCTGGAAATTATGTTATTGTCTGTAGTGACCAACACATAAACGTGGTCATGTGATCCACCGTTATAAAAACATAGATATAAAACATGTCACGATAATATAACATGACCTGTTATTAATATACCAATACTCACGCTGCAGTTTTTATGTGCACAGAGCAGGGTTTTAAAATGCCTGAGGCCCAGCACCCAAGTCATTTTGGGGACCACCTAAACTAATTCATGTAAAATCAATGTGAAGAGCTTCAAAACTGACTAAATCTCTTCACCCAGATCTAATGGTTGCAGTCGGTCCCCAGTGGACTTGTTTAGTAAGCTTTTTGGATACCGGTTATTTATTATAAATGAACAGTGTTACTTACAGTTTTCAATATCAGAGGAGTCGGATGCATTGTCACTCTGGTCTGTGTCATCAGATTCTTCTGAGTCATTATTGTCATCATTATCGTCATTATTTTCATCATCACTGCCAAGAAGATCTGCAATCTGAGGCGAGGAGTTAGAAGAGAATCAGTTAGTAGTACTTTAAATAAAAAACATCTGCACAAGGGAATGAACACAAAGTTATGTTTCCAGTTCAATTTCTTTTATAGCTGCCTTATTAGCTACAGGTATCAGATACTTCAATTCAACGATTTTTAAGTCCTTTTCGAGATCTTTTTAACCTGAGTTTTGAATAAATCATCTTTGTCTCATTCAGGTAAATACTGTATGAGGCATAAGTGAGTTATGTTAATCTACATTTGTCAACAGGTAAGTGTAGATATAAAGTAAAAAGACAGTATCAGGTCAAGGTGCTTCAACTGTTTACTCTGGGGCTTCATGATTTAACAGTTGTAATGTAATGAATTTTGTTGTTTTTGTGATATGTCACAAAAACAACAAAATACATTACAAAATACACTACATTCACAACACCGGCCAGTGCGTATCAGAAAGCCATTGATGCTTTTGTCTTTAAGATTTTGAAAATCGGGCACCTCCTCATCTGTGGGAGACCCTGGCCGGTCCTCATTTTCTTGATTCTCATTATTGGTCAGTTCTTCAAGGAGCGGATCTGTGTCCATGTCGTCATCATCGTCATCATCATCTGAGTCTGAGTCTGAGGAGTCATCGTCAGCGTCTTGGTCTTCATCATCCTGGAGATGCAGGAATAACATCCAATAAAAACAAAGTTGGAAACAAGTAGTAACTGGATCTTATACACTGCTAAGTTATTATTATGCTGAAACCTGTTTATTTTCACTATAATTATACCATGAATAATTACTGTATAACACAAGGCATTGCCAGAGCTGAACTGTGTCCTTGAAGTAAACATGACAAACCATACATTTACATCAAACAGGCAGAAAGCAACACTCAGCTAGAATATGCCAAGAATAACACTGATCTCAGTTCTGTGTATCTCACCTCATCGTCTCCCTCTTCTGCTAGTTTCTGTCGTCCCACCTCGTACAGTCGACACACCGTGTCCAAGCTCACTGCGTCCTGGTTCTACAGAGGAAATGTGCACAGACCCACATATTGGTTCATATGCACTTTCAGAGGTCCAAATGTACTTCTATAAGACTTCTATCTAAACATTAATTTAAAGGATTTTCTGGTTTCCTTTGTCTAATGTTAACACTAAACTGAATTGGTAATGTGACTTTTCTTTTTGGAGAAAGCAAAAAAAAAAAGAAGAAAAAAGTAAGTACTAGAACAGAAAATGTTAGTTAATAAATGGTTGTTATTATCTGTAGTGGTGTTGAAGAAATGCTCCAATAGACTTCCATACTGATCAAACATGCATAACGTTTAGGCTACTTCTATGTAAACACATGTAAACCAGCAGTGAGGTGTAGGTCACATTCAAAGTACCTCAATGACAGCCAGGTAGCAGTCTTTGGCGTCGGTACACAGATCAAAGATGTTCCTCTTTACATCCAGAGTGGCTGAAAAAACAAATTAAAGTTGTAGGGATTTATCGAGCCTTGTTGCTTTTCTTTAAAACAACATAAATACAAGGTTTTACTGGTTCATGGCTGCAATACCACATTATAGCAAACTCTGTGCCTTCAAGATTGCTGTAAAAAATTTATGATCTGCCCAGAGGGCTTTAAATCAACTATAAACAGTGAGTTCAACCAACCAATGGGTTTGTAATCTGTAGCATCGAAGGTTCTGAACGATGAGCCAAAAGGACTCTTCATCTGCTGGTCCATAGCATCATCCTCGTCATCAGCCTGCAGCACTGCTATACATACATGTGGTGTGGGGAGGGGAGGGGAAGACAAAAACATCAAGCACAATGTCCAGTGTCTCACAATGCATCACACACGCTGCTCTCAATGTATACTGTCACAGACATTCATACGTTGCTGTGATTAGAACAATGCACACAAACAGCCCATACCTCCATATATAATGGTGCCGCTGCTGTTGAAGACAACTCTGCACTGGTCCAGGGCGGGAACGGTGCGCAGAAGGTGGAAAGTCCTCAGGTCCCACTGACGCTGCTGTCAAGGCTGAAAACTGCAGTTCAACTCAAGCCAATACAGATACAACAGCTAGAAGCACAACTAAAGGTTAGTTTTCATTCCAATTCATGTGCCACTTATTTTCTCAACTAATGCTTGA
>JAPQRN010000021.1:10563212-10596106 GCA_037367275.1 Coranthus polyacanthus
AGATATATATATATATATACACATTAATATATACTACTATGAGTAGTATTCTATGAGTCTCTTTGATTAATAATAATTGGTGTCAATTTCAGCTCTGAAACAAACTCTATTGGTCGATCCCAAATGTAGAGTGTATTCAAACTGTAGTAAGCAGTCAAACCTGAGAGTAGTGATGGCTACATATGAAGCTTATGAGGCTTACCAGAAGTGCATCAAAGGTGAGCTGCACATTCTTGGTCTGTCTGAGGTCTATGTAGTTCATCAGTAATGCTCGGGTGTCCAGCTGCATGAAGACAGCAAGCAACTGCAGAGAGAGAAGGATTGCTCTTATAGATAATCAAATGAGAGTGAGAAAAATGAGAGATTTCTGGCAAAGAATACACTTCTTAATTTAACACAATCCTCGTCATACTACCAGGTTCTCACCTCCTGGTAATCACCGAGTGGTGTCAGATACTGCAGGATGAGCCTCTGCTCCATTGAAGAGCTCAGTGGTGAGAGGCTGTACTCCGAGCCAATCACCATCGAGCTCATCTCAGACCAGGAGGTGCTGTTGGTCAACTGGTCGCTGTCATCCAGTCTGTTTGCCTCCTCGTTAGGTTTGGAGGGGAAGTTCAGCTTCTGCTTCGCCTTCCTCCCATTTTCTTTAACCGTCCGTCTCCTCCCCCCTCCTCCTCCCTGCCTGCCCTCCTTCTCACTGGACAAAGTGTCAGGGCTAGCTTGATAAACAAAGTCTGGGAGCAGCCGAGTTGAGCCAGATCCACCACTACTGCTGCTGCAGGCGCCATTTTTCTGAGCCGTACTGGAGGTCGAGACTTCAGATTTGGCATTTGACACGGTCCTGCTAGTCTCACCATAGCTTCCTGTTCTTTGCTCCATCTCTTTCACAGCTTCTTTCTCCGTCTTGTCTTGCTGGTCTGATGAGGTCTGTGTGCCTTCAACCTGAGAGTCCAGAGGTAGATTATTGGGGGTCTTGGGGGGACTACAGTGAGCCTCTTCACACTGCAGTTCGCGCAGGCGCCGGATCATAAATGGTACCTGGAGGTTCAGAGGAAATAAAGGATGTTTTTTTTCTGTAATATGTACGCTTCTTCTTCACTCGTTTGTATGTTGTATGTGTTTAAAAAAAAAAAAGAGCGTAATCCCACCAGTTGAGCATTCTCCTCTCGGTAGCTTGCTGCCACTTCCTGGTTGCTCATGGCTCTAGCCAGCAGGCCTGTGGCGTAGACACACAGCGGTCGCTCTGCTTCACGAGCCCAGCTGAACAATTTCTCAATCAGACCCTCCTGTCACACACACACAGTGAAAATCAGCTTTGTTTTATACTCTCTTGGTCAAATAAGTCATGTACTATGGGACTTTTTCTTGACAGCTAACATCTTGTGCAGTCTGGTGTCTCCAGAAGTTAAAATGGATTTGAAATACTGCAGAATGGTAATGTAACAGTCTATTCCATGTAGTACTAATTGTCCTGCCTTCCCAACTTTCATGGTTTCTCTTCACAGTCTGATTTGTAACAAAGCAGGTGTCTTTGAAGTAAATGCCAATAAGTTAAGTTTACCTTCTCTTGGAAGACAGCAGAGGTCTCCAGGCCCGGGATGATGTTCTGAAGCAGACGACAGGCTGCTGTGTTGACACTCAGGTCTCTGCTGGCCATTATGTATGTGTCCAACAGCTGGAAAAGACAAAAGCAATTCACCACACCGTTCATGGACAGTAAGCTGCAACATTTCAGTCTTAATATAATAAGCTAAAAGTGTCTCCATAACTTAAATATGGATGGAGCTCAGATTGCCTTCACTACAAAACTGCTGTTGTTAGAAAAAAAACAATAACAATATGTGTGTTAAATTAAGATATATACAGATTCAAATTAGGAACCAAAAACAGATCAAGACACAGCATAATACAAAAAAACTCAGTGAGTTTAAGAGTCAAACGAGCTTAGACAGAGAATCAAATTAATTCTCCATGTGATCTGATTTAAAACACATCGCCGTCCTCACCGCATTAGTTAGGTCGTCATTCCCAAAGATGGTCTTCAGCAGCCGTCCCAGCATGCAGTCTGGGTCTGCCCGCCCTGTGAAGTTACACACAAGTCAGAAACTCAACAACAACACATCAACACCATACCAACCTCCAAAAACTCTGACTGGGATGTTAGTGTGAAATCAAAATCATTGATAATCGCAACTACACACAAGTAATCACAACACAGATATACAAGTCATTTTTTTTATCTGACTTATAAAGATGAAGCAAAAAACTAGTGATGGCGATGGACAATAACCTGGATGACGGTCATCAAACGGATCAGGGTCTGCTTTGTGATACTCTCTTGTCTCTCGTTCAATCAATTCAGACATTCTGCAAGAAACACAGAACAGACACAGCGTTGCCTCTTTGAAAAACATTAAGAAACACAGATGGACACAAAAGATTTGATAATAAAGGACAAGTTCACTGCTTTTTTAAACAGCAGTCAAGAATTAAATAATGTAAAAAAAAAAAAAAATCACAATTACTTCTGGTCTTCCTGGTGTGATTCCAGTTAGAGATGCAACAATTAGTCAATTCAATAATGAGACTGATGGACACAGAATTAAACTGCAACAGCTTTGTTAACTGATCAGTTGCCAAATGGCTGACGAGATTCTTATGATGCTTTTTTGTAATATATTACAGTAAACTAAATATCTTTGATTTTCAGTTGCTGTAAGAAGAAAAATTTTCATAA
The DNA here is from genome assembly GCA_037367275.1 of Coranthus polyacanthus. Classification (NCBI taxonomy): domain Eukaryota; kingdom Metazoa; phylum Chordata; class Actinopteri; order Kurtiformes; family Apogonidae; genus Coranthus; species Coranthus polyacanthus. The sequence goes on from JAPQRN010000021.1 coordinate 10,565,950, forward strand.
AACAGACATTTTTTTCATCACTTTAGGCTATGTTAGGAACAACAGCCATTTTATAGGCAGCTTGGATTATCATTTAATTGTAGAAATATGTGGATCATGTGGAAGATGACTGTTAGTTGCAGTCGTACTTAAGATATATGTAATGGGGGACGATATCCAAAGCCTCTGTTCAAAGCTTAAATGTTCTTCTTATATTAATAAGAGAATTCAGCCTTCATTTTAATCTCGGTGCTACAATCCGGCACAGCTCACACACCACTTTGTTACTTTATCTAAAAAAAAGCAAAACAAACAAACACAACAGATCACAGCTTTTAAAACACAAATGACTGCTAACTTGGTGAGGATGGAGACCAGCGTCTCTGTGTTGCCGTGCTGTGCTTCTTCCCACTGGTCGATCAGCGTGGTCAGCTCTGTCCTGGCAATGGCCATGGCAGACGACACGGCAGCCGATAAAGCAGACGATAAGACAGCCGACATGGCATTCGATGCTAGATCTTCAGAGGAGGACATTGCAGCCTGTGAGACAGAAGGGGAGGAGTTAATAGAATTTATTTGACGATGATCAAAAAAAAAGTCATCTATTCCTGAGACCAAAGTACAGAAAACCTCAATACTTATTTCCATTGTGGTTACTTGAGAGGAAATAACAGAAAAGAGGAACAAAAACATGGAAGAAGAAGGAACGCAAAATATGATAAAATGAATAAAATGCTTCAATAAGTCCATCAATATACTTCCACCATGCTTCAGTGTTTGTATTGAATGTATAAACTCAGAGTAGAGACTTTGTACTTATTGCTTTCTCACACTAACTTGCCATTTTAAGCTTCTCTTTTCTAAACTATAAGGAGCTTGAAGGTTTATTAATGACTGTCAGATCCGCCTTCTGCCAGTTGACAGCTGATTTACATTTCAATACTGTCACACATGAACATGTTGCTGTGGGCGACACTTTCTACACACTGTTTCATCTCAGAAATTCAGAAGACATACAAGTGCTTTTTGATGCAGAGAAAAAAAATATATTAGTAGGCACTGAAAATATATTTGCCTTCATTTGCACAGGCTTTTAATTAAATGTGAACATTTCAACAGTAGAATCCAACGGTGACCTGTTGGATGTCATTTTCTATATTATTTAAGTTCAAAATAGCCATATATGTGGCTTCAGAGCTGTACGTTCCCAGTGTGTGGTTCTGGACTCCAACCTGCCCAGTGTTTCCTCCACGATCTGTGTTGTTTGTTGTTCTATGTTTTCTTTTCCCTCTTCTTTTTCCGCTAACCCCAGCCGGTCCCGGAGCCCGGTTCTGTCTGAGGTTTCATCTTCCGTAAAGGAAGTTTTTCCTCCTCGCTGTCGCCCTGGGCTTGATCTTGGAGAACTTGTTGGGCCAAAATTGTTTGTTTGATTTCATTCAGCATGTTTTAAATTTCACACAAAAATGTTCAGTTTAACTGCAAATGTATATTAGTTGGGTCTATTGTGATTGGCTAACGAAATAACTGAATTGAATATAAAAAAAAACTAAATTTGCTTCACATTATTAGATTTTTAGAGTTTCATCTAATTTCATGTCAGAACACAGATTTTTGAGTAAAACGTATATAATCTGGAACATATTTACATTCTTACAGTAATTATTTGTGGTAACAGTTATAATATTTGATATGAAGTCATCGTTTCCATCAGTATCATGATATCCTCATTATAGTGTATATATTACACTAAATTATTGTATAACACAAGATAAATATTTACCCTCATTGTTCCTTCTGTCACCACGCTAATGAAATATTATTAAATTAAGACTCCTAAAAGAAGCTGCTGGGATATGAGTAAAGTTAGGAAGTGTAGCAACAAAAAAACAACCCACAAGAGTCAAAGATTCTGTAAACAAGTAGCTAACATACCTTTCTGAAACTGACAAGAAGACTGTCAAGAAATGTAGATATGTAGGCACAAGCTTCATTTAGTGTTTTTATATTTCTCTTATTTAAAACTATGTGAGGCTTTTTTCCCTAATACTTACCCCAAGACGTCCAGTTAGGGTTTGACTTCGAGTCCTCATAACTCCAGCTCTCAGATCCCTAAACTGACTTCCAATTTCACAGACGATCAACTTCAAAATGGTGTTGTTTATGCATAAATCACTGAACGGTTTGGGTCCAAGATATTTATCAGATCTCCTGTATGAATCCTGCAGACCTGTCAGGTGTGCTGGTCCCTGCTGACTGGCTGTTCACAAAGTCAACAATAAACACGATGAAGCTGCCTGTAGCTTCTAGGCTGCTCGTGTGTGTAGAAGAGATAAGACTTGAGACTGTGCTTACTACTTTCCAGCAAAAGATCTGTTTACCACTGCTTTTAATGTTTTAATGTTTAATGTTTTCTCGCTTTTATAGTTTTTAAACTCTTTTGCTTTTGGCGTTGATTGTTTTCATCATTTGTTTTGGGTGCCTTTGCCTGTGTGCTCTGTTAAGCACTTCGGGAATAAAATGTGCTGTAAGATACATTTGCCTTGCCTTGCCTCATAGTTTTAAGTCCACAGCATCACTGAAAATGCTATCTTAGAGCGTGAATCCACACCAACAGGTGTCCTCTGACAGCTGCTCAGAGGACACTGTCTGCTCTGTCAGGGAGCTTAGCTAACGCGGCAAGGAGGTGACAGTTAGCCAACTTAGCTAACTAGTTAACTTAACTCGTGCCCCGCTGCTCTTTGGTTCATCTACTTTCCTCCTGATAAATTACCGGTACATTCAAAACCTCCATGTCTTGTATTAATGCTATGGTAAGTTTACGTGTTAAAATGAGAACCGAGTGAGGGCTGGAGCAGCATGTTGACAGTCAGTCACCTCATGTCAGACACAAACAGCTTCAGTTAGCAGACCGTTTAAACTGTTCGTCACTCACCTGAACATAGGCTTCCTTTACGTTGTGCTTCTCACTTTAACTCGTCGTTTGCCGAAATTCTGCTCAATTTACCGAAAAGGTGCGAATAGAGAAACGCTGACATTAAACGTTTAAGAAGAAAAAGTTTCACGTATATTTTCAAACTTCTCCCGGCAGCTGCACGCTACGTCACCGAACGACAGTCGACGTTAGATGACGAAACACGGCGATCTGCCTCATGGAATTTGTAGTTCACTATTAGAAACAAGCTAGATTATTAGAAAAAATACTTAGATGTACTATTTAAGCTAAGTCTATCCTAAACAGGACCTCACAAAAGTAATCATATAGCAGCTATACATCTAACTTATGTATTTGGAACGTAATTGATTATATAAATATTTTTTTCTATAGCATGGCAAGGGCCATGTGCCATCAGTCATGGTGTCTAGAATTGGATGACTTAATTGTACAGGAAAGTCACAAGGTCAACAGTCATAATCAGCACCTGCTGTAAATGACAACTTCTGGCATAACTAGTTTGTTAGAGATGTTTCTCGTCTTTGTGTGTACAGTACACTCATTAACACACGAATCCACAAGAACTACAAACAAGTGCAAACACTTTATTGAACCTTTCTGACAAAACTGTATTCTGCTTTCACTCAAATGAAGTGTTTGTTCCATCAGTGCAATTTGAATGTTTTGGCCTACACCTGCTTCAGGTATTGGGAAAAGAGCAGCGGTGCTCTTTGTTTTATTTACAAGGTTATTCCAACCAAATCCAAAACAATCAAGGCGTCATATAAAAAGCAAAAACAAAAGAACTGCCAGTCTGTTGTTACTGCTGCCAACAGGGTTCCTACACATCTCCTGACTAAAGATTTTAAGCTTCAGAAATATACCACTTGCACTGTAGCAGGGCCATGTTGATTTAGACACAATTGTTCTCTCTCTCACTCAACAAATACCAACAGGAGCTCAAACTTCTCTGTAAATGGTGGCAAATTAAAATATAGTATAATTAAAGATACTGTTTGACAAGATAAATTAAAATTACACTGTTTATTGTTTATTCCAAGGGACCACTAAACGGTTGCTACATTATTTTGTTAAAGATGTTAAAAGCTAGATTTGATTAACTTTATCACATGTAGGAACCCTGTGATTTGGCTAGTGAGTTTTTAGTTTGTCTCCAAACAGCGTCATCAATAGTCCATACAGAAATCCCCCACAGAGGATGAGCAGCGTGCTGGACACGGGGCCAAATGACAGGAGGGCTCCTAACATGTAGAAGAGCAGCAGCAGCAGCAGCGTCCTGTAGCTGGCCAGAGGTCGCAGACTGAGTCGCGGCTGCCGGTTCCTCTCTAACATCCGCCGCATTAGTGGACTCTGCTTTAGTTTGGTGGATGATTCAGGATCTGTCAGGTAGTGACGACCCAGACGACCCAGGAAGTCTGGCCGAGAACAGAGCGCATTCATGTGGGCTCCAAACTGTGGGATGAGGACAGTAAAAATATGATGTTTTTATCTACTATCATGGTTATTTTTATTTTTTCATTTATCAATAGATTATGACAAGAAGCTTCAGCTTAAAAAGGCTAGATGACATAATAAAAATACTGCATCATACAAATAATTCATGTTTTCCATTCACAAAAAAGTTCAATGATATAAAAAAAAAAAAAAAAATAGTTAAATTGACATCCTACTCCACTGCCATTGAAAAATTTTGAATCTCTAAATATGTAGTTTATCTCCTGGACACCTGCTGCCCTAAAACATACACTTTCAATCTTTGTGCACTAATGGCTTCAGGGTTCCACATCATATTTGTAAAAGTTGCAGATTAGATAACAACTGGCTCCAAAATGTTTGCGATGTCACAAATCCTGCTGGTAAGTTTGCCCTTTAAATTTAAATATTTAGTGAGCACAAAAATGTTGTTGCTTCTGCAAATGAATGTGAGAAAACCCTCTAAGAGCCAAATATCACAGAGACATCATTCTGAGAAAGTCAGCTATTTTTTTTTAATTTATTTCAAGTTTGTTGTGTTTTTATTTTGTGATTTGTTTTTTGGGCATATTAAGCTGTCCTCAAGGGGATCTGATAAGTGGGTGGCAGATTTTGAATAATATGCAAATGTTTGAAACAACAAAAAACACATCTGAATATTAACTGACACCTGAACAGAAAATTATATTTAAAAGATATGGTAACTAGCAATTAACATCTAATTATTGTGTCTCTCTTGCCTAATACGTGTATGAACTCAACCTGACCCTACATCATTATATTATTACACCATGTCAGACACCACTTACCCTGTCATTAACCAGAGAAGAGATCCTGTAGAAAAGCCTGACCAGCAGGGCGTTCTCATAGCTCCTGATGGGCTGGAGCTCCGGGTCTCCTTGATACTGAATGTCAAATCTGCGCAGTCCATTTATAATCTGCACAGCAGACCACAAACATACATGTTTCATAGTGTCAGGGTTTTTAGTCCTTGAATTTCTCTCACAATTTAAAGCATGTTCTCCTTCCATCGTTCATAATGTGAAATACTAACCTGCCTCCGGCCCACATCAGTGAGGACAAGTCCATTATCTCCTTGAATGCAGTCTGGCAGCTGCTTGCAGTTGCCGTCATCTTGGGAAGAACCCAGGTTTGAGATGAGCTGTGTCAACTGCCCTGGGTTCAACTATAAAACAAAAATAGGGCCAAATGAACACATACAGGTAAGTCACCATTATGCAAATAAACTAAAAGGGCCCTCAGTTGAACATATACACATGTCAAGGCTCCACAGTCCTGTCATGTTTTACTGGTTTGTTTGTTGTTTTTTTTTCTTTAGGATTACGCAGACAACTATTTACAGAGCTTGTAATTCAATCAAACATCCTATCTCATAATGTTTGGAAAAGTGATAAATGTGTGTAGGCTCTGCCCCTTTTTATGGATCTGCTAAAAAAATGTATGGGTTCATCCTTGACTCATGCCCAACCTTTCCACCAAGTTTCATGAAAATCAGTGTAGTCGTTTTTTGCGTCATTCTGCTGACTGTGGGTGATGTAAAAATGTAACCAATATAACCAGCTTAAAAAGGGATGGGAAAGATAATATAATTATCGAACCAAAATCAACAAATCCACTAACCTTGAAGATCTGACACAAGTTCTCCAAAGCTCTGTCTAGGAACTCATGCGTCTTTTTCAGACATTCCCCGCTCTCCTCTGGCTCGGCCCCACTGAAGGTGTTATTGAGATCAGAGGAGCCCAGCCCAAACCAGGACAGGAATGAGTTATTGGCTGCCACCTCAGTGGAGTGATCTGATATCCTCTTGGCAGTCTGTCTGGCTTGTGCAATGATCTGGATTAACTTCATTACCTGCAATGTGGCATAAAATTGAGACTTTCAGCTAAAATTATGGATATTTTTACTATGATCCGCAATTAACCATTTTGTCTCCTGATAAAGAAAAATAGTTTTACTGCTGCACTAATTCTGTGAGTAGAAAAAAAATCTAGGGTATTAAGGTAGATAACTCTAAACTTACTGCTCCTCTGAGCTCAGTGCCAAACATCTGTTTGTATTGGCAGTCTTGGCCCTCCAAAGCATAGACGTGGCTCTTCACTCTGAACACCATATCGGTCACTACCCGTTGTCGTGACGACAGGTAGCTGCCTCCTTGGCTCGGCGTCAAGTAGCCACGAGGCTGGCGGTGGTGGAGGACGTGCTCTGGTTCCAGAAACAGCTGCTCACCTGAAGAGAGGTGAGGAACGTCAGTGGAACCCAGTACTTACGAAGCGGACCTCAAAAGGCTAATAAAATGTCTTGAGCATGTCTTCAGCAAGTCCATCCTCACCTTTCTGGATCATCTCTGCAAGGTTTGGCTGAGCAAAGACTTTGGCCACTCTGAAGACCATCAGTGCATTTTTGGCATTGACTAGATCTGTCCTAATAGCTCTGTTCAAAAACACCTGGAAGAGCTTTGTGTACATGAGCAGGTTCTCTTGAACAAATGACTCCCTGCAAGAGAAAGAAAGAACAAATTTACTAACTGGAGCAACACAATCAAATACATTATCACCTGCATCTCGCCTAGCCCTTACATTTCAGGGTAACCACGAAATAAAAGATCAGGTGACTTTAGAAAAAGGTCACTATATCTTGTATGAAAAAAGAAAGCTGCAGTGGATGAATTTAGGCCAAAAAGACTCACCATTTGTCGGGTACTGTTCTGTTTTGGTCTGTCTGAGGCTGATTGTTCTTCTCTCCTGTGTATCTCCATGGCTGGATGTAGCTCAGCCACGTCTCCAACACCTAAACACAAAGATAACACACTTTCTTTAAAAAAAAAAAAAAAAAAAAAATCGATACTAAACCAGACACAAGTAACAACTCCATGCGTTTAACTTCTTTGCTCATTCTGCTTGTTGCTGTAACTGAGGCTTATTGAAAGAAACAAATTGCACTGTTACATTGACAATAAATATATTTTGGTTACTTACTGCTCTGAACGAGGCGTCCAATGGCCAGTGACCGAAGCAGTGCTGGAGAAACAGGTATAGTTTCTGTTGCACAAAACGCTGCACGACCACTCTGTCAGCAGACACAAAGGAAACATTTAGGCTCATTAATCATGAGAGTTATAAACAGACTTTAAAGCAAACATTATTACAGGACACTATCCCAAAGATAAAAGAAAATCTGTTTTGTTTTGGAATATCAGTGAAGCTCATTTAAACATCTAATTGCTTCTTTTGTAATTCTGTAGTGATGCAGAACCTTTTGAGTATTTAATGTTTGCAAGAAAAACGTAATATCCACGAATGCCCAATTAAAGATGCTTTGGAAGCCAAGTGAACAGTCAAAAGTCAGACAAACCTCGAAACATCTGAAAGTGTTACAAATGCAACAGATGAATAAACAACTTGAGAAAAATACATCCTGCGCATTGTCTGGTTTGCCATTGTGATATTTAATCATTTACAATACTGTCTGTTAAAGAGATAAAGACAACTGATGAAGGTAAATCAGGTCAAAACATTGTAATTTATAAGACAACATAGCAGTAAGTAAGACAGTGAGCAAGAAAAAAAAAGGTTTAGATCACCCCAGAGAAGCAGATCATAAAATGGTGACAAGCAGATTTGTGGCGCATCACTAAACACAGTAGCATGAGTGATGAAGCTGACCTTTTGAACTCCTCCAGTGGGCTGGTGTGAGTGTGGGAGTGGGCTGACGGTGAGGAGGACAGCTGCTCAGGCTTCAGGCTGTTGGAGAAGGCATGCAGATGTTTCACCAGGAGACGCACCACCAGCACATGCTCCTCTGTCGGGCTGAAGGGTTCCTGAAAAGAAAACCAGTCACACAGAGCTCCACAGCACCGGCCTCGCAATCATCTCAACCAGCTCCAAGACTCATTAGCAGCCAATCATAAGGCATCCCAGTCAAAAAGCAGCCAAATCATCGCCAACAGCTTGGAGCACGTTCCATTGTATGGAGTACCGATGTCCCACGTTTATAAATCAATGGTCTTTGTGATAATACTGAGAGTTGCTGGTCTATCACAACATACATTGTGGGAAAAAGAATAATAGTTGGGACATTGGTGCTCCATTACCAGCTTACAGCAAAGCTACCTTGTCAAGTTAATGCATTTTTTGTCTTCTGAATAATGCCCGCATTACATACAGTATGTAATGTGCTTCCTATATGAAATTAGGCTGAAATACAAAAAAAAAAATCTGATCTTTTTAAATGTATATTTAAGACTGGCATGTAAAAAGAGAATGGATCTTCAAAGTGTAGCAGTATCATTTGCTTTGCATAGCACAATATGTCATTAGAAAGAAACTTTTATTAACCACATAAACAGATAAAGCAACAAAGAACATTAAACACAGTGTAAACAGCATGCCTTTAAAGCACAAACAGCAAAGGAGAACCACACCAAAACCAATAAAATCTGCTCAAAGATTGAAATTTCAAAGCTTCATTCCAGAGCTCAATTTTCTGTCAAGGATTCTTCTCTATAGAAACTTAACTCAGACTGAACATTTTAAATAACCAACCAACAAACTATTTCATATCTGATTTATCAAATTTCAGGTAAAAACCAAATGTTGCTGATGCTGGATCCCATATTAACAGTAGGAAAAAGTTAAGCAGTTAAAAAGTCAGCACTATTTCTGATCTATATTTGAGAAGATGTCAAAATTAAAATTAATTATTTAGTGACACTGTGCTGTACATCATAATTCACCAACCATGTTTACATTTTACCCAGCTAGCATGTTTTTAAAACAGCTATCATCCCAAGCAAAACACAACATGCAGTGTGATCAGCCATAGAAAACATCTACCAGGCTGGTGACTTGTTTGTCAAACTAAGAGAAGTATCCTTGACTGTGACCTTATCTGACTGAGGTTTACCTCCAGGAGGCCCCAGAGGGGCGGGGGTGAATGAAAAGGTAAAAGTACTTGGTAGGTGTGGAGGGTCCCAGAGCCTGGTGGGGCGTGGGGTTGGCACGGCATGCTGGACATACTGAGGCGGTACTGCAGCAGCGCCAGCTGTTCACCCGTAACCACCAGGGGGGAGAGGAAGATGAGGAAGAGGAAGACAACAACAATGGTGGAGGAGGAATAACAGTGAGGAGAGAGGAAGGGGGAAAGTGAGGAAGAAGAGGAAGGGAAAGAAAAAGGTGGCAGGAGGAAGGTAAACATGAGAACAGGAGAAAAAGAGGCACCAAAACGAAGAGTGCAACCAGACAGAAACAATTGGCCAAACATTCAGGAGGAAAAGAGCAGAAAACAGGAGAGGAGACAAACAAAAATAAAATATTGACTGTGGGAACACAACGCTTTAATTGTTGGGGAAAGAGCAGAGCATTCACACAGTTATAGGGATGGGAATCATTGCACAGGTGATCTAAACCCATGTAATTTTTTAAGAAAAGAAATCAGAACTACTAAATAACTACTAATTAAATACGTCAATAGTTTCTGCCCATTTAGGTATGTATTCCAGTAAATTAACTGTGGTCAATTAGTTTTTATTAGTGACTACTACAACAATATGATTGCTGGAAAAAAAAACTGTCTTCCAGTCTGCACGGTGTGCAACAATAAAAGCAAAGCCTCCATATATGGAGGGTTGTGTGAAAATGTAACGTGTTTTAAAAACAACACTATATGTACAGATTAACATGACAATTTAAGTACAATTAAAGTACATCTGAATACCAGCACTAGTTAATATAATTCCCATCTCTAATGTCATTACAACAGCATTATTAACAGAGTGAACTTAAAGCTGCCAGATTTCACTGTGCAAAATAAAACAGTGATTTATGATCTGGTTACTTTACCCAAATTAAACAAATTATGTGCTTCACTTTATATTGTAATTGGGATTTTCTGCATTCCAACAGTGATAAAGTTTTGGTAAACTGGTCTGGTCTGAGGCCTCAGTTTGGGACAGCAAAGCTAAAAATAACGTGGCCAAAATCCTGCACTTTAAGTTCACTTTTCACATGTTGGACACAGAACACAACAACACAATAGTTAATATGTTTAACAGGGTTCAGTAGTCATTATAGTTGAACATAGGAAGGAACATTTTATAAAAATTGTGACATGTTTAAGATGTTGGTCAGCATGTTAAGACAAGGTGTAAGGATGCTTCCTGTATATACTTATGAAGCAGTATGCAGATAAAGTTCTTGAAATTATTTATATTTATATTTCAGTATGACACAAAGTTCTAAAATAATAAACAATTCAATACTTTATATTCAGCAGTACTGCTACATAAATATTACGGAATCATGGTATCACACTAAACATGCAGTCATTACAGTGGAGGGTCAATGAGTATGTAATTTCAGGCCCCTCTCCTAGAAATGAATGGGGCAATAAAGAAACCAACATAAAGTCACACTGTTACAGCTACAAGAACACACAGCCAATGGAAATACTAAGTACATAGTCATTTACAATGAAAACACGACATCATAATCCCATCTATTGGGCCATCAAAACTTTTTTATGGCCCAAGGACTTTAAGTGTTCTGACTTTATGTTGGCGTTTGACATGCAACCATAAACACAACGTAGCCACACACACATAAACACATGGCCACATGAACATGCAGCATGCAAGGGACATGAGAGGAAGCAGAAGCACTACTACCAAGAACACATGCCATCTCTTAATGCACTAGCTATTGTATGTTCTGCAGAATGACAGCCAATTGTTCCAAAAGGAATTTAAAAATATATGATAACATAGAAAACAGAAGCTTTCTAAGTGGGAAACATAGATTCTCTGCTGTGCATTCACACTGTAAGCAACTCTAAAACAATTTTAACTTCATTTAATTGACTTTCTACAGATGTTCAGTTATATCAGTGCAAAGACAAAGCTGCACTTACCAAGAGGAACTAATGTTCTACTGTAAATTATGTTGAGCATATCTTAGGAGCAACAGCAGCCCTAACATCACTTTAGCAAAGTGGTTGCTTGCAGAGTGAACACACGGTTGTGGGTGAAGATGTCCTTGAGTGGGAATTTCCTATTACTAGACTTTCCTAAAACGTGACATATTTGTAGTGTTTACTGTAGCACAACTTCACCCTAAGCTGTCTAGGGAAAGCACTTCTGTCTTCATAATTTACCAGCGACAGGTGCAGCGTGGAATTTAGTCCTCTTACAAACAAATCATTTTAGAGAAGGACTTCCAGACAGTGGCTGGCCAGGTACGAAAGAAAACCGCCAACCACAGGGTTGGTGTCCAGCATTGTTCCCCCCCCTGGGCTGGAACAGAGATGGTGTAGGTGTGAGGGAGGGTTGTGGTCAGCCAGTCAACAGCCAGCCGTGTGATGTGATGTGATGCTGCAGTGCAGGAGAGAAAAGGGGGGAGGGGGGTGGTGGGAACGATAGGTGTGGGGACATATGTTGTTCTTACCTTCACCTGAGGAGACTGCAGCTTCTGGTACATTTCCAAGGAGTAGTGATGGAGCCACACCTCCACAAACATCTGGAGAAAGGGAATCACACTTTTGAGCATTCATTCTATACAATTCACAAACTAGAACCAGCAACGAAAACTTAACCAACAGTTTCGTTTGTATCTGACCTGTAACAGTGTTTCAGACCTCCAGATTTCCTGGGCTGCAGGGTCTGCGTTAACTGAGGGCTGATGAAATATGTGATGTTTGAGGAGACTGGAGCTGTGAACTCCATAACTAGCAAAAGAAACACCAGGAGATCTGTTGAATTTAAGGCAGGAGAAGAGTGGAGATTTTAATATGCTGGCATTTTCCTTGTTAAAACAGTACTTTTAAAATGCAGCAGATAAAAATAACATTCTAATTATCATGTGATGATGCTAAAGCTGCAGACAGACTCCAAAAAACGTATGACGACTGTTATTCTTGTAAATACCTGGGTGATGGAGCAGTGACAGAGCCTCTGGAGTCAGAGAAAGGGGATGGGGGCACACTCCCTTCACTGGGCAGGAAGTACTTGAGGTAAGTATCCACTAACACAAAGTAGGCACTGTCTGTGCTGCTCCCATGTTGGCCCGGAGGAAAGTTCTGAAAACATAAGCGTACAGATCAATTTTACCCATTTAAATAATAAATACGTCGCTTGATTTGCTCATTCTTTTTTACAACACCAGCTAGTCACTGGTGTGTTGCAAAGTGGGTCATTTCAGAAAACTTGGCTTAAATGCATATAGTGGAATTATTCACAATACTGGTGATCTATATCCAGAGAAAACAGAAAAAGGCTTCTTCTGATCTTAAAACCGACAGCAACAACAAAAAAAAAAAAGATTATAAGAATTATTTGACAGCAGCAATGACGATTTGGTTTTAAAAAATTTTACACTTGATGAAGAGACTCACCTTTGGTGTAATGAGACAGTAGGCAAAGTTGAACATGTAGAATTCAAAAGGATCTGCAGAAAGTTAAGGATAAAAGTCTGAACCCTCCTGTCTGACATCACATACCTTGTCTGTTTGAGAATTTGCTGTCTTTTTCATATACACTATACTGAGATGAACTGACACAAAACACTGTGCAGTAAACAGTTACTATCATAAATAATCAGCCTGCACGTTGTTTTATTTGATAACGCAACAAGTCATCCCCCAGTCTAATAACACCAATCTAACACCATGCAACGACACATAAGTTTTTGTTTTGGAAAAAGGATACTGAGAGCCAGGTTCAGAGTCAGCAGCCCAGACAGGGGGAACTGCAGCTTGTTGTGAAACAGTGGACAGTCTGGGAGCACTCCCTCCTGGATGCAGGCCTTCACAGGACCCTTTGCAGACACACAAACATGAGAATCCAGGCTACAGTGTCCAAACAGTGAAATCATTTCAGAACAAAATGGCAGACGTTTTGTTTTACAGCTTTATTCCTAAATTCTGAGCATAATAAGGTTGCTGATTATAATATGGCCTTATTAATGCATTTGACTGTATTACTCTGTATTACTCAGTCTAGTAATGCAACATTTGAAGTTACAAATGTTCTTACCGGAAGATAGTTGACTGGTATTTCATATTTGTACTCTTCTGCTTGAAGTTTATACACCAGCTTCATCATCGGCCCACTAAAAACAAAATTTGACAGAAAATGGCAGTGAACTAACTTATCCTTCACACATTTTACTGTGATCAAATAGAGAACACACTTTTACTACCTCGGGTTTAGAAATTCCATTACAATGTTGTACTCTTGGCTGCGTGAATGCAGGAGTCGCAGGTTCCAGCCGGCAATGACACCATCCAGACTGCCAAACACATTCTCCACCAGCCATGGGAAAATCAACTGCAGCTCCTAAAGGAACACACACAAACATTATAATCATGAGGTGGAAAACAAGGATTTATTACTGATGCAGACAGTCTAATCAGCTCTTGAGACCAGCTGTTATTAATAAGTAGCGACTGGAATGGATACTCACGCTGAAACAACATGTACGTGTAAGTGTTGAAGGAAGTAAAAGAGCCTTCTTGTACTAGTGAAAAGAGTCTACATATTATTTGAATGATGGACTGTATTATTCAAAATACTTCACATGCAACACATGCATTGCTGTAGAACTGCTGTATATCCTCTTGTAGCTCTAACGTGACATGAGACTCATTTTTATTGCAAGTTGCAACAAGGAAATAATGAACACCGATATTAAACTCTAAACACAAGAGCTAAACCAATTATTATAGTAACAAATCTGGGCATTTCCGTGCCTTTATGTGATGGCAGATTGTCGGAAAAAAAAGTTCACCTCATGTTTGGTGCCCTTAACCACTCACCCTGTTTCCTAATTACTAATACTGTGTATATATAGTATATGAGGCTCAAAACACTGAAGGTACTGAAGCTAAGGCTACAATGCAACGCACAGCAGACTAATCCCTACTACCACACACCCATTCTTTGTGTCACTCACTGAAGAGCCAACAGCTGCACTCAAACAAAACCTCAACTGTCCACAACTGAAAGTAAAAGTGTTGAAGCCTGTTCGGTTATTTGATGCCCCGCTCAAACTTTTATCTTGCATTTCTTTCCACAGGTACAAGGTTCACAGCAGGAAAAAAATCTTTGAAGAGAGGTCCTTAAAGTGAAAGTGAGAGGACACAGTACAAGCAGCTGTTGCCTCATGCTAAAAGCACTGGACATAAAAGGATTGGTCAGCAGTGCCCAGCCATTCACTAGACTACCCAGTTAAGAGATGAAACCTTATGTCATGAACAAATCCAGTTGCATTCCTTTCCATTTCAGGCTGATACGTTTGTTCAAACACTCGATTCAAACACATGATGAGCATCCCACTGGTGTTCAGAAACTGCTGACATACAGTTGCCAAATTAAAGGAAGAAGCTGATGTGTGTGGTCTCTTCCAGGATGACATTGCCTCATACATAGAACAAGTCCATAAATATTCCAAAACAAATGAGTAATTACTTTCAGAGTAGCAATTTTTCAAAGTATCTAAAGTACAAACTATCCACACCAATCATTGGAATAACAAGGTTGATCATCTATACAGCTCGTGAGTGTCACATTAGTTAGGTAAACTCTAAAGTCAGTTTGACGCAAAGATTCAGGCATAAAAGTGAAAGAGTTTAGAAGTGGAAGAATGGTACCTTTGCAGGATAGTCATCTATGATCTTCACCAGATCTTGGCATCGGTGGAGGAGAGGTTTAGTGGTAGAATCTGCTTTAAGGTTAGCCTGAAACAACACATCACGGAAATTAAGATATTTTGGTAAACTTTTCTGGTAACATTAACAAGGAAAACTCAACAGATAACAGATAATAAACGAACTAAAGCCATTACTCTGCTGAACTCAACACTACTCATTAAGGCCACTGATATTTTACTTCCTGTAATCATCCTACAGCTCTATTTTATATTGTATATATATATATGTATATACAATAATCTGTTACATATATTTATGACCAATATAGCATATGTGTCTTCCAAACCAACACATTTTTTCTATAATAAATAATACCGTATCTACACAATAGCTACTGCACTTAGCGTCCATAGGCTTGTTATTTACTTACTGAATAAAAATTTGCATATTCAACCTGATTTTAAAGCAGTAAACGTAAGGATTCTGATTTATAGGACTAGTATGGCCAGGATATGATGCAGTTGATATTTAGCCCTAAAATCTCGACGAGAACATTTATAAACAAAGCTAAAATGGGATACGAGAGAGACTCACCAGTAAGAAACTGGGCTGTTGCAGTGTTTGAGCAGCCATGTGGGATTCTTATGTTTGTTTCCTCTTGTGCTCAGTCCAGTCGGGTCCCACCTTGAGGTGGGAAGAGCGCAAAACTTTTTTTAATGTCTTGAGTTGAAGTTAGATACCGACATTAGCCTAACAGATGTAACGTTGCTTGGATAACCCGATAAGCAGAAAACAAACACGCTGATCACTGAAATAATTGAGTGCCGTGGAAACAGGATGATAACTGTGTATACTGATAATCCAACTACAATGTCTCCCATTGACTGGAAACTCTGCAGGCGACAGTCAGTCAATGAACCATGCGAAGTAGCACAAGCAGGCTAGCTAGCGGTAGCTAACTAACTTAGCAAAGAGATCAACTGAGAGGAACAGCCGTGAAAGTGGCCGCTGGCGCTTAACTACTTAAATTACAAAGGCGGAGGAAAGGTAAACTCTTTTAAATGAACACTCGCTTACCTTCGCCACTGACGCTATTTATAAATTTCGACTACTCTCCCATTAACCGCGTTCCGTGTGGGAGTTCAGAGCAGAGATACTTGTCTTCTTCTTTTGTTTAATGGCGGGTGACAACTAGCGTTTAAGGTGCATTACCGCCACCTACAGGACACATACTGAAGTGTGGCCAGAGAAACAACTACAGTACATACTCTTCATTAGCCCCACTCCTTATAAAAACCTAAGAAGGCTTTATAGTTTCCTCAATACTAAATAAATTCTTAACATTAAATACTCCCACCCCATATTTCTTTAGCTCCGTCTTTCTCTTTGTGTTTTATACTTCTGCTGTGACAGATAGCATGTTAATCCTAATGGATGTTTCCCTTTCAAGTGCAGTGTTTCATAATTGCAGCCTTGATGAGACAGTTTTCTCTCCCTGGGTTTATCCTTTATTTAAAATCTTCCCACTTTTTGCTTTGTTTTATTGTATGCTTTGTTTCTTTCAGTGCTTTTGCCAGGCAGTTGTGACATCGCTCCATATTACTGCTTTAAGTTGCCCTTGAGAATAAGGTATTTACTGGGGTGATATCCTAATTTCCTACATTACCAATTCTGTTTGGCCTTGTTTTTGACATGAATATCCCATTTTCTTGCCTTGTGACTCAGTTCATAATAAATGTCTCTTTTATTATCTCAGTGTCCTGCCTTCCTCTCTTTACTGACTGACCACGATTTTATAGGACATATCAGTTAAAGGATGGCACGTGATTAAAGACTTGGGCTTTTTTCGGTCAAGTTTGTTCAAACCATTTTAACACAACCCAAATGTCAACAGCAAAAATTCTGATAATTTTCCTAAGTAAATAAGTTTTCTTTATTTGATACTATAATGGCTTTGTCTACATATGGTACCTAAGTTCTTTACAACACTCACCTCATCGGAACTAACCCTGAATCTGTCTACTTTGTAAAAAATAACGACACCATGGGCCAAAATGTGTATAAGAAATGTACTGAGACATCTCGGTGTGAGTGACTTATATTGCACAAAAATCCCACAAACGTTTTTATTTTTTTATTAAACAAGTACGTTATTATTTTGTGGCTTATTCACATGAAGTATTACACAACGTAATTACTGTTGATTTCAAAGCTTATCAGAGTGTTGTGAAATTAACAAAACACTTTTGATAAAGAAGTTTACATGAACAGAAAATATACTAAATTTTACTATATATAATTAAGAAAACTATCAAAAATAGAGTTCTTTAATATACATGAATGTGAATAAAAATATTAACAAATTACTGTTACACGGCAGAGTTAATAAAGCTATACATGGTGTATTTTCAAGCAAGGTCCATTTCATGTGTGCGTTTCCACTGAGGCCTTTATTCAGTCAGTATGAATCTAAATCCACACGTTACATATCAGAACAAACATAAATATATGTAGAAAACAGAATATGTTTTTGTTAAATACAGTCACATGTGTGTCAGTAAACTGGGTAAACACTGGTCTCTTCTGCCTTTAATTTATACTGTTTACATTTCTGTGTGCTTTGTGAGATCCTTACACATTTTCACCTGTAAGTCCGTCCTGTTTGAAGTGTCTTTGGTTTACAAATTCCTTCCTGCTAGTATTTAGGCGCACTGCAAAACTGTTATAGAAGGTATAAATGCCTATTTTGAAGGTAAAGGAAATGACTGCTGGTGCGTGAATATTTGTAACGTTAATGTTAAAGTAAATAGTCTGATAAGTCTAACTGGGTTTCCTAGTTCAGTTCATTAGTTTTTAGCAAGTAGTAACTTTAAAGTTAGTTTTTTTGGCATTAGCAAAATCTTTACACAAAGCAACAAGTGTTAGTGTTAAAGTAAATCTAGAGCCACTTACTTGTAACTAACAGCTTGACACTAACATCATTAAATATGATCAGATCAGATGCATGTCTTCCCTTTTAGCTGTGTCTGTTTGTTTATGTTAGACTGATCAGATAGTACAATAGCTGTCACAAACAAATATGCTTGCATACACATCTGACATGTTCGTCTTTATCATTCAGACACTTGATGCTGCTATGCTGGTCTGTTTTTGGAACATCCTAAGTTTGGGCTAAAACCTGGAGCCAACTGTTTACAAAACAATAATAAACACTAATAATACATCCAGAGAAAAAATAGCTTTCTACATTGATGTTTCTTTTCGTGTAATGTCTAAAAGTTAAACTACTTGCAGAGGATATACTACCTTTTGTGATTTTACTGTCAGTCTTTAATGACAATACAGTTGTACAGTGTCACTTCACCAGCTGACATTAGTTGCTTAAAAAGCAAACTTTCTTGAGTTCAACATTTCCTTTCCTCTGAATGTATAGGATCTGTTGTCCGTTACCAGTCTCTGTCTTCTCTCTGCGACTAGAGGGAAACTTCAGGAGGGTTGTTCCTCCTTACGCGAGCTTTCCTGCTCTCCTGTTTCAGCTTCAGAGTGCGCAGCTTCTGCTGACGGCGCTTCTCTCGGTACCACAGCTGCTCACAGTACTCGTCCACGCTCAGACTGTTGGTCCCGACCATGTTCAGGTGATTGTAGCTCCTCAGAGGAGGCTGAGGATGCTGGGGAAGCCATGAGGTTCTGTGTCCTGGCAGCGGTTGATGAGGGACACTCGTCTGTCCGAGAAAACCGTGAACCCCCACCCCTCCAGGGGCGATCCTCCCAAAGACCCCGGTGCCTGGGTGGTTCGGGTTGTGGTTTTGCTGGTAGTGGACTGGGTGGAGGCTGTGTTTTGGGATGATGTGGACACGGTATTTGGCCAGAACTTGTTTGTATGAGTGCTCGTGGCTGGTGCAGGTGTAGAGGCCTGAGTCAGACAGCTCCAGACGCTGAAGCAGCAAACCCCGCTTCATGTGGAGAGAGTGGTTGTCTTCACTCTGAGGTGAGACAGGGAGAGAAAAATAGAAATAGAGAATAATTAACGAAACACTTCAAACTGCTTAATAATAAAGCTAACTCTTTAACGCTTAACATTTCAAATGAACCAACAACTAAGAACACGTTCATGTCTTTTGATGATATTCATTTATAAACATATTAGTGTATTTCTGCATTAACATTGTCAAAGTTATGTGTGGTTTGAGAAGATAATACGGGTCTCACCTCTTTGGTCTCGTGCATCTGACTGAGAGTTTGCTGCTGGTTTTCCGTGACCTGGACCGTCCACCTGAGCTCGGCCTGCGGTGACCGAGGAACACACTCCAGGAAGGTTGAATTTCCCTCCACACCGTACACCAGCTTCACCTCCACTGAGTCAGAATCTGACAAAGGAAAGGGAGAACAAAAACACATATATCTTGTGACAAAGATGCACACTTCAATAGACCAATGAAGTTCTAAGAAAAATGTCCCCTGACAGTTAAAAAGTGAAATATACTGTATGTTCGGTATAAATATGTCAGAAAAGGGATGATTAGATGTATTCAAGTATTTAGTGTATGGGTTTCTTTGGTCACTGAATAAGGAATAAAAATGAGTGCAGAGAGAAAGGATATGGAGGAAAGAGCAAATTAACATTTCACTGAAACATTTATTGTCCATATTGTTGTGCTGTGTTGTATTGCTTTTGCACCATCTTTGAAACTATAGACAATCATCATCCATCATCCACCTCATCCAACTCTTGTAAAAAATGGGTCTCTTGCATCTATACAGTACACATAAACCATATGAATAATCACATAAGCAGTGAAATATAAAGTCATAACTGACTGAAACTGATTGTAGCAGAGAATATGCATTCAGTTTGACACACTGTAAAAGCACCGGCTACAAGTGTTTCAGAGATAGTGCTTCAAGAGTAAATGTTGTTTTTGTGTGTTTAAGTGTTTAAGCATTAAGAAAAAAAACTGTAACATAATCGTTGCTGCCTCTAATTTGGATGGCAGACAGAGAAAGCTGCAGTTGCCTTGTAGATCCTCTAGAGTGCGCTCGACTTCTACCTGAAGAGCAGAATGGCAGTGGGGGTATTTTAATGTATAGAGTAGTGTATATTATTTTTGTAGCTATTTCAGCAATAGTAGATGACTTTACCGATAACAACATACTACTATAAATTTTAATGAGTAAAAATTGAGCATTTGCAAAATGACAGTGACACATGAAAGTACAGCTGTTTAAAATCTGGCCAGCTAAGACACTAATGGAACAGAGATTGCCTCCACAGTATTGAAAATAATTAATGGTCTTGGCTATTTTTTCTTTTAAAAGCAGGGTAATCCTGAAACAAAGTCTTTTAAATGATACACAGTGCTTTTAATTTTACATTCGACCCATCCAATATGCATTTGAGCTGATAAAATCAGGTATTAATCAGAAATTCAGTCACACAGATACAGATTTATGCAGAGCCCTTATTCGAGTGACTATACAAACAGCTGAACCACTGCGACGTCTTGCATTCCATGTAACAGCACTTTATAATAGGTTATCAATCACAGGAGCATAAATGTGGGTGGAAATCCTCTGGAAGTACAAACTCACCAGGCAGGTTGTTCATTATGTAACTGACGGCAGGAAAATATTTAAAAACAGAAACACTTTAAACATATTAGACGGCGGAAATCCTTACCGTCCTCTGTGATTGGACACTGACTCCAGGGGTCTCCATACTTTACATCCTGTCTCCGAGCCCGCCTGGCATACACAAACACACACACAGGGTTTTGAATGTGTCTGTCATATATCTGCTTGCAATTTGTGTGTACTGTAATAACATATAATAGCATAATAACATAATGATACTTTCAAATATATGTTTTATATCATCACGTCATGTCCCATTGCACTATAATGTGTGAAAATATGGTAAAGGTAACCATCAGAGACTGGAGTGTGTGTGTGTGTGTGCTAGACAGTAGACTCATCAGTTAAACACCAGCTGACAGCTGCAGATAATGTAGTTGCCTTTAGATAAAGTTGTATAACTGCATTAAATCCTCCTCCTCGATGTTGTTACTGGGTTTCTGCCGGCTCCTCGGCGAAGCAAAGACGAAGCTACTCTGATTATGAACGAGGAAACACGGAGCAGAGACAGGCTATGAAAATACTGACTGTTGTTTCAGCCATGGTTAAGAGTGTTGTCACATCTCCTCCTCTTTTAGTTTGACCTTCTTCTGTTGTTTTTTGCCTCATGTCCGTTAGACTGTAACATATACAAAGTTCAGTCCACTTCTCTCGTTCTTCATTTCCTCACCTCCTCTCATCGCTGATACTTATCAGCCAAAAGATATTTACCCTCTCCAGCTCTCTGATGGTTTTCCCTTTAACCCTCTTTGTCTCAGGAGATGTGGAGTTTACGTTTCTCTGCTTCCTTAATTTTGCTGCTTCTCTTTCCAGTGGTGGAAGAAGTATTCTGATGCTTTGCTCAAGTAAAAGTATTAATATCACACTGTGAAAATACTCAAAGTCTTGCATTTAAAATCTATAGTGGAGACATGCGGTGGAGTAAAAGTACATTGTTACATAAAATTGAAATACTGGCATGTGCAGATTTGTACTCAGGTACAGTACTTTCCACCAATGTCTCTAGATGTCTTGATCCAGACTGTATGTTATATCCCGTCATTTGCAATAAAACCCTAATCATTAATTTGCATTTCTCTAGGCTCACATTCACATGGAATTGCAGAAGATTTTCAGATTTCAAAATGAGTCACAGCTTTTTTTTTTACATTTGGGAAATACTGCTATGCAGTACTTGCATACTTTACTTCATTTTAACTAACTTTAGTGCTATCAGTTATACATCACATCAACTTAAGAAATGATTTTGGTGTCAATCCGATTTAAATCTTTACAGCTTGTTTGTGCAACACTGTGTCCAGAATTCCTGCAAAATTAGTAATCGAAACTAAACAAATACTTGATTCTAACAGTGAAAATTAAACACGAACAAAATTCACAGGCATATCTAAAGAGCCTACGCTGTCTTTGCACACTGGTGCACGTCAGCTAGTGGAAAAAAAAAAAAAAATTGGTGTCAGCTTTAAAGTCATAGATATCAAATCTCATTTCAGATAAATGGGTAAGACTGTATCTTCTAACACTAACGTTTGGGGACCATTGTTCCCTTTGATCAGGAAACAGGGATAGTTTGATAAAACTGGAGTAATTCCTCCTGATAAATCTTCTCCCTCTTTACCTCTTGCTGGTGGGGAAGTATCTGGAGCAGGTCTGTCCGTCCCAGGAGCAGTAGGGGTCTCTGGCCAGGCAACACTCGGCGCAGTCGTCTCCATATAACTCACACCTCTGCAGCCCCAGCTGGGCCACACCGAGCTCACTGGACACATACAGCTGTTGCTGTTGGAGAGAGATTCATTACAGTTTTTACAGATTTACCACCTCATAACACTGCTAAAAAGCAAGAGGGTGGTGAAGAATTTTTTTCTTATCTAGAAACTAGAAAGCTTAGATAAGAGGAAAGTTTCTTCCAAGCTCCAGTCTTACTCAGTCGCAGTCAAAGATACAATGCAACATAAATACCACAATTACACTAACAGAATGAGAAGACAAGCATTACAAACATGCCGACAGACAGACTTACTCTCTTGGTTGAAAGCTCCATGTTCAGGATGGGAGTGGGACTCTGGGATAGAAAGGAAAGCGTAAGTAAGTAATTAAGTAAAATGTATTTATAGAGTGCTTTTAAAAGAGCAGAAAGAGCAGATAAAATCACAAAGTGCTGTACAAAACAAGGGGAAGTAAAACAGAAATAAAAATTAGACATTTTGTAAAATTTTACCCATCTAGTAAAAGCTTTCCGAAATAAAATGGATATAGTGCATTAACTAAAGCGCATTGCTTTGTAACTACAATATCACACATAAGTATCACACAAAGTTTATTCACAAACAAATAAAATACAAAAAATACAAAAAAATATAATATACAGATACTATTTAATGAATAAGTAAGAATTACACCCTTTGTGAGCTGGTGTTGGGTGAGTGAGTACATGAAACAGATGTGTTTGTGTGTATTTATGATGTTTTGATGCCAACAATATGGTGGACAGCAAAATAAGCTTTTTGCTGAATTAAGGAAGTGACCATAATCTAAAATAACTTCTTTGGTTCTTCTTTGTGTCGGGCCTAACAATGCCCCTCGGCCGTTCTCAAATCACTATAAACCACTGCCGCTTGGTGGTTATTGCTTTAAATAATAACTGTGCAGATAAACCAGGGTTAATGTGAAGAAACAGGAGCAGACTATGATAGAAAAACAAATGGCATAGCTCGGTACCAAACTGAGGAATGGAGGCGGAGGAATGCCTCCGAGCTGTGTTAAATGCTGCGGCTGGCTTCGGGGTCAGGGCAGCTACTGAGATTAGTAATCTAATAGGCCTCTTTCTTCCTCAGAAGGCTAAATTACCCAACAGCTCCATTTTTCTAGCTCACTGACTTGTTTCAGCATTTCACAAAGGGAGTCAATGACCCCTGACCACTCTGAGCGAAAATGGAGGCAATGACGAAGAGGAGATAAATAAGAGTACTTTTTACAGTGATTTGACCCAAGCCGACCAGCCAATCAAGTGACTCTTCTGTGAAACCCAGCCGGGACACAAATCAGCCCAAAACCCGGACATCAATGAACAGAAAACTATGAAATAAACACCCCACTTTATCAAACGGTTGTACAATCAATGCCAGCTGGTTTCAGTCCTGTCACTGTTTCGTGCGGTGGAAATGGGTTAGTTCCTGTTTGAATCTCAGCTATGAGTAAACATCCATCTGGTATCCTGTTTGTTTGTGACTTTTTCTGCCTATAGTGTTTTTCTTCTTTCTTTCTTTCTTCCTTCCCTTCACCTGTGCTCCCTAATTTTTAATTTCCCCAACTTCTTTTCCTTTTTTCTCACTTGTTTTATTCCTTTCCTCCACACCCTCTCTTTTATTTCTGTCTACTTTTCTGTTTTTTTTTTGTGTGCTGTATTTTTACATGTCCTCCCTTATCTGCCTTCTTGTCTTCATTTTAAGTTATTTACAGAGAGGACCTTGGGAAATATGTGCCCTGCTATCTGTTTTTTAGCTTATTCCACACAAATATGCTCCATCGGAAACTAAACGTAAGGCCTCACACAGCTCATGACATGGTGTGGATGGGCAATGGGAGATAAAAAAGCCCTATGACTTTAACCATAAAAGTCCTGTGTAGCTAAATTTGTGTTTGGCGAAAGCTTTGAATGTTTACTGGAATAATCTAGGTGGAAATAAATGTAAAAACGGTTAACTGATGCAGGTTTTAAGCATGATTTCAGTCATGAAAGCAGATGTAGACCTGCCATTTGAAGAAAAATGTCAATAAAAAAACCCCAAACTTTGACTATTTGAATCTCACCTGGAAGACAGTCGCCTCCTCCAAAATGATCTCCTCTGTGTTCCAGTTGTCTTTAATCACAGATAAGGCCTTCACCACCTTCCCATCATCTGGAAAAGAGCATGAAAGGATTTATACATACATAATGTAGTGTATCTGTTCTAACGTGGTATGCTATTAATAGTCTATATCTACGTAAAGTGTGCAGGAAAAAAAATCTAATTTCATTTATATTAGTGATTACTTATCCCTTAATTTGCTTTTACTTTCAAAAAATGAAAGGTTATCCTGACCTGTATACTAAATAACAGTGAAACCTAACTTTCTTTTGACAAAGGGCTCAAGTTAAGTCTAGTCAGTTTTATTAATATGACCCAACAAAATCATAAATATGTCTGAAGGAGCTTTACAGTCTGTACAGTGAACAGCAGCTCTGTTAGAATAATAAAACCCTATACTACTATATACTACTACTACTATACTACTACTATAACTATAACAGAAGAAACTCGGTGGCAAAAAAAAACTCAAATAAAACATGTTGACAAGCGTATCTCAGTTGCATTGTTTTATGTTTTAATTTAGGGCAATTAAAAAAGAGTCTTCTGTGATTCCTTGTCTAGCATCTGCTAAATAACCAACACAGTGAATGTTCAGTGGAACAACATTCATGCAATAATAAACCCTGAACATCAGATATGGTGTTTCAGAGGGGAAAAGTAAATCTCCTGTACTTCACAGAGTGATCTAGACTGAGGAAAATATTTCCCCCGCAGCAGCGTCCACAGAAAAGGAATTGTGGGTGATGAGCTTTGATGATTAATGGTTAACCTAACAGCATACTGTCTCCTAAGTGTAGGAAAATCCTGCTGATGCACTGGCCCAGATAATGAAAAAACTCCAGTAACTATTGGTATCTTCCAACTGAGTTACACTGTCAACACTGTTGCTAGGCGACTGAGGATGTTGTTCCTGTTTCCTGAGGATTTTTTGGTCGATATGTTTCAGTGTAACATTAGAAAGAAAGAACTTGCAGAAAATTGCGTAGTGTATTGAAGGCCATCTGTAGTGTTGACACAATTTGAGGGTTTGTGTTGAGTTTTAGTTGAAAAAAAAGTGTGATGATCTTAGTAAGTGGTTATTAAATGTCCATTTATAAAGCAATGACGCCCGTTGACATAACCTGAAGGCAACACCACTGTCCTTGTTCACTCACTCATTTTTCCCTAAATAAAACACACACTAGTTTACCCTACAACAAGCAGCAACTTGAGATGAGAGACACGTTTTACTTCATCACCGACAGACGTTTAGCTTCATAATGTTATAAAGTTTCTTTCACCGGGCCTGTGAACATGGTCTGCTCTCTTTTTATTATTACTTATTGGTTTTATTTTCTTCCGTGGCAGGAGTTTGAACCAAAGCCTCCTTATAATTGCGTGATATATGCAACACTAAAGTATTGTTGTGTGATCTGTTATTTTATACGATTATTTATTGTAATAATTATACAATGCGCTGCTCTCTGCAATCCACTTTAGTGCACTCTGCGGAGCGTGAGCACAGTAAAATAAAAGCAGTAAATGTAGTAACTTAGGAGATAAACCCAGAGGATTTCTCATGTCTCCGTATAAAAAGTTTTCCCGAAAAGTCAATAAACCATTTTTTTTTTTTTTAATTGTTGCCATGGTAACAAATTCTACAGTTCTACACATTCTATAGGAGTTACCACAGTAACGGTGGAGTCTAAGTACTAAATGAGCACAATGAAGAAAAAAAACAAAGGGGGGAGGATTTATGAGATTTTATCCCAGCTACTACACATGCCAGCTGTTACAATGAAACCACATACTGCATATAGGTTCGCTTATATTTTAATGTGCCGTGTAAACCCCTAGGTACACAAAGACACACACACACATAATGTCAGGATGCTCCCAGGAAGCCTCATGAACCTCGGAGAACCCGCTGTGGGAAATCTGTTTGTGTGTCTCCGTGTCTGCATGGGAGTACCAGACGGTGTGTAGCCTACTGTGCTGTGTGTATGTGTGTGTGTTTATGTATGTGTGTGTCTACAGATGAGTCTGTCAAACAAGCCTACCCTACATGGACTTGGGCATCAGAGACCTCTGTAACGTTTCATTTCAAGATCAAATCTGGTCACTTTGTGTTTGTGCTGTTCTGAAAGCAGGCCAGCATTTTAGTAAATACCGCGAGTCTCATCCCAATATGGAAGAAACACACGGAAGAAGAGTCAGTAAAAACATTTCCAAGGGGCAGTGAGAGGACTGATGCTCTCTTTTAAAAATGTGTATTGCTTATGTCTATGTTAAAAAAGAAGATGTGGGCAGAAGATGTAGCTGGTATAAATTGTCCTAGTTTTCAGTTTGTTTGTTTTTTTTTTTTTAAATCACGAAGCCTTTTCTTTACAAGTTCGTCACAACACAGATTGACGGACCTAACACTGTATGAAACAATTCAAACACGACGAATAATACTGATATTTTCAGCTACCATAATCTGTGTTTACAAATTACAAATAAATCTAACTGTGATCTGTTACAGGTACTGAAAAAAAAGCATAACTACATTACAGTTACTGATCGAAACGAAGATTTCGAAGGGGTTACATTCAAATATATTCCGTTTGGCCTATAATTTTCCTTTCCTGCAGACAGTTTGCTATTTGTTTTTTCTATGTACTTGAGATTTGTTTTGGTGGCTGGGCTTTAAAAATTAAAACATTCTTCATTAAGCTTCATTGCCCTGTTTAAAACGTATGTTAGAAAAGCAATCGAAATCAAATCAAATGTAACAGGTTACACATTACTTATTACATTTTTAACAGTAACTATAATCTGTGACTTATTATATTTCGGAAGTAACCTCCCCAACTCTTCCCATAATCAGTCATCTATCAACGTTTGAAGTCACACAGGGTATTGGGTTAACGTTCCTTCCTCAAGGATACAATAATGTTAATGGATGCGTGAGTGGGGTTATAATACACTGCAGTTTCCTCGTTTAAATAATTCCCTGAACACTTTTACAATTCAGTTTGAGCTTCCACAGTCAATGTTAAGCTCCAGGCTACAGATTCACAGGGGCAAAGTCCATTACGTGTGGACATTTGAATTGCATTTTGCAGGTGGGGTTTGACCTTGTGGTTTATATTTAGGACCAGCAGTCAGGCGAAGTCAGAGCTCGCGGCCTGACTGAACCTCTGAAAGTCTCTCTGAAACGTTCCTGTGTGTACCGACCACAGACACAGACATTACACAGCTCGTCAATTTTGTTTTATTGCCGACATTTTTCATTTATTGGCCAAAACTTTATTCGCAAGCCACGAGTCAAATGAATGCACGAGTCCACGTATTTTATGTTCAGAATAAACTAACCTCGGCATAAGCACGTGGCTGAGCAGTGTGGCTTAAAAAAAAAAAAGAGAGACATTAGCTCCCCTTATGAACGTAAAAAAAAAAAAAATCATCTGTCAGACAGGAAGACGAGCTGGAAGATTCACTCTGGTTGGACTGTGTAAAAATGCGAACACTTAAAAGAGCAGAGAGAGCATTTATCAGGCAGGTACATGTGCAGTTGAAGAGGAGATGAGAGATGTTAGAGAGGAATCCACTTAGAGGAGATGTATGGAGCAGTCGGAGCACCTCTGGCCCCCTGGCCTGTCACCAGCAGTTAAATAACCACCACCATTTATCACACACACACACACCCATTCACTGTCAAACACACACACACATATGCCTTTACCTACGTATAGCTTTCTGCAGCTGGAGACAAAAACAAAGACGAAAAAAGAAAAGGCTCAGACGCACTCAAGAACCCATTCACCCTGTTGGAAGTGTTGCTTTGGGGTAAAACAGTAAACCTCTCCATTTTCTACCTTCAGGGGCCTTGAAGAGATAATGAATGAATACAGGATGTTTACACAAAACAAATGCACAGATGAACCACGCGTTGCCATTCTTGATGGGATTTTAAAAATGCGACTTGGTTAAAATGTCATAGAAAGATGTTTTAACTAACAGTGACAGAGCCCTGTTTCTTCTCCTTCTCTCACCATCGTTTGTTTATTCTCGACTTGGCTCTACTCTGTTTTACCAGTGTGATCACTTTAGAGCAGGGGTTCGTGAAAGTTTCACCCTGAGACCCAAAAGAGAAATATGATGTCTCCCCGGGACCCAAACTTACAAACACGTCTCTTCTTGTCATGAATAAACTCAGCTCTGTCTTCTGTCTACTTTCCTTTAATTTTTTGCATGTTCTTATGTATCTTCATTGGTTGCTTTCATGGCATTCCTGATTTCCGCTATTTTTCACATTTATGGTTTTCCTGTTTTCGTTTTGTTATGCATTTCAGTTCATTTTCCCTCCCTTTGGAGCAGCTTTGTTAAGAAGAATTATTATGATCAATACAGCTTATTCTGCCTTCACTTCATTCTCTGTAATCTCCATTTTCTCTTCCTCTCTCTCCATCCCCCTGACTTTACTTCATGCTCACTAGACAATCCTAAACACCACTTCTCTTCTCTTTCCTTCCCTGTCTTCCTCCTCCTCACCTGTGCCCAGGTGTAAGACGTCATAAGGTCCGTCCTCCGCGTCCACTCTGTCCACTACGACCCTCTTCAGCATGTACGGTGAGTTGACCCGGGTCAAGACGGGTCGGCCGCCCAGAGGCAGGACGGGCTCCCACATCAGCTGGTGCTGCCGCATGAAGCTCACCAGCTCGTCTGAGAAGTCTTTGGTGGACTTGTGGAGAGCGTCGTAGGTCTCACTCGGACACTGGACAAAAAGACAAGTCAGAGAAATATCATGAGAGCTGCTAATAGTTCTGCTCTTATTTCATTCTCTCATCATTTGTAGAAACTTTGTTAGGGAAACTTCCTGTCCTAATTTGTCCACTGTACCTGTCTTCAAGAATTATTTATAGATTGCAAATGGTGGCTTACTATATATTGAAGGTGACATTAACAGAGGATTTACTACCAAAAGTATGTGCTTTATAGCTTTTTATATGGAAGCCACAGCCCAGCTAACTGACTATATTGTGACTGAATTCGCTTTTCGTTTCTTTAGCTTTCTTGAACTCTAACATAAAGCACTTTGATGAGATTTCTACTTCCAACTAGGGATGGGAATTAATAAGATTTAACTGATACCAGTGTCATTATTGATTCTGATTATAAGTCCAATTCTTTATTGATTCCCGATCAATAAGAAGGAAAAGATTAAAGAGCAAATTAATGGAAGGAGATTACAGTAATTAACATGATGTCAAATCAATTGCTGGATTCCACAGGAAGTCAAACGTTTTCTTTTTAATTAGACAAATTAAAAACATCCGAGGCAAATATGCTCATGAAAACTGAAGCAGAATTTAATGAAGAAAGAGAGGAGAAATGTTCAAATGTGAAATTAGTTGATCTTGAACTTGAAGAGGAAGTTAACAAATGGAAACCTTTGTTTTACGATGCACGGTGCACATGTGTGAGCAGTGAGTCAGTGATCAGGGGCTGTGACTGCAGCATCATACTGACTGTTTCATTTTGTTCTTAATCATTCTGGTGACCCAAACCTTCCCCCTACACACACACACACACACACACACACACACACACACACACACACACACACACACACACACACACACACACA
>JAPQRN010000021.1:10596638-10617413 GCA_037367275.1 Coranthus polyacanthus
CACACACACACACACACACACACACACACACACACACACACACACACACACACACACACACACACACACACACAATTACACAAACACTGACGTGGCTGACCTCTTCTGCAATCAACCACATGACACACAAAACCTTTCCACAAGGAGGTGAATTCCCCAACAGGGAGAATGAAATAACACCTGACACACACACACACTAAAACCTCAGCCTTTCTGACAACTTGAAGTTTCCCAGAGGGGTTCACAGCTGAGGCGTTAAATCACGAGAGGTTAACCTTCTCACAGCTTCATCAGCTTGTTTTCATTAGATGTGTTATGTGCGTTTAGAGTCTGATCTCACAGGAAATTCTTAGATATTTTCACAAACATAAATACCATCCTGTCAACACCATATTTTCAAGGATTTAGGGACTTCAAGAGTTTTTTTTTTACATTAAAGCAAGTGAAACTCACAAAACCTTTTCATAATCATATTGACTTATCTTTAATAGTTAATGCAGTGAAGTTTTGTCTGCTGAAGTTGTTAAATTTTAACATGAAACACGCTGTCATCATAATACAAACACATACATGAATGGAAGCAAAATTTGTAATCCAGAAGTGTTTAATGTTTTTAAAATGTTCAAAACAGATTTTTAACCTCTAAATGCTGAAAAATCTCACCTTAAAAATCATTTGATTTCAGCAGAAATCTCAGACATCCCAAGTGAAAGTTTGATTCAAATAAACCAACAAAGAAACGTGGCTGTACATCTGTGTGGTGACTTACAGTGCCAGGTCTTGGATAAGGGATGCGGCCTTTGTACTCCACCCAGCGATAGTCAGGACCTTCTTTGTGGGCAAATGGTCCATTGAAAGCAGCACGGATAGACGCCATGGAGTACACACACACCGCCGATCCACGAAATATAGAGCTGTGGGAGAGAGAAGAGTTGATGTCAATGCAGGTACAGTATGTAAGACAGAGTTTGAGGAAACAGGAATGAGAGGGAAGAAGAAGGGAAAGGGGGGAAGTGTGAGAGAAAAATGGACACTCAGATGGATGAGAGGGATGAACAGGATGGAGAGATTAGCGGGTAAGAGGAGGAAGAAGCACAGAAAAGAAGTGGAGGCAATTTATTTGGGGAAGAAAGTGGTGACAGAATGACAGAGGAAAGGAAAAGATGAGGAAATGAAAGACAGGATAGGAAACAGCATTGTCATGTAGGATAAAAAGTACAGAAGGGAAGTCGGAGGGTTGGGAGCAGATGAACAGAAGAAAAAGGGAGGAAAGGAGAGAAAATGTAGGGCAACAATGCTTGTATGCAGCAGGGTTACAATAACAAAACCAGCTGGGCCTCTTCACCTTTGACCCTGACCCCCGCCCACACCTGACCCCTGATCCTCCACACCGCTGGGCGCGCACGTGTCGACCCGACTACGGGCGACTGTGAGTGTGCATGAGCTTTCCTGACTGTCTTTCAAGCCTTTTATTGTAAAAGTAAAATTGACGCTAATGATGAAAAGATGCAAAAAAGCTCCAAATGTCTACTTAGATGTGGCTACATCAGAAATTGTGCCAGAAATGGCCTGAGGTGAACTGTCTTTGTATAAGACAGTTGGCTCTGTTTTGTTGTTTCCAAAACATAAATGTATGTTGGAGAGTCTGTCTCTTTATCTTTTATGAGGTACAATATAAAGATGATGATAATCAGGTTAGACATATAAGATATGCACCAAAAGTGGAAACTTGTAATTCATCACATGAACATAAATCTATGAAGACAGGGGACTAACAAATAAGAAAATAGCAGATGTTTCTAACATCACTATCTGAAACAAACGCATAAAATAATGAATGTGTTTTCTTACCTGGATGTACTGAACACTCCATAGATGGTGGGGTTTTGGGGGTCCTTAGACTCCAGCACAAATATGTCCTCTACAGAAACACAATGACAGCATTAAAATTTAACATGAGAAATTTTGTCAGTGTTTCCAGTCCATCTTGTTGCTTGTCAGTTGACTTTATTGCACTTTGGATCGCACTAAGCCTGCATTAAATGTGCTATAAATTTTATTGGGGGATTGATTTGGTCCATAATATCTGAGGAAAAAATTCTACGTTGTTGTGAAATACCACGTCTGGTGAAATAAAAATGAAAAAAGAATAAAGACAAAGTGAGCCGAAACAACTATACCAGCCGAGGTTGTAACTTTTCAACTTTTAGGGGCAGTGGGATGATAAAGTACATGGGAGGAGAAAAGAAGGAAGGAAAGGAGGGGACGTTTTCTGCTTGTCAAACTGGCTCTTCTTTTGAAAGTCAAAGGACAGGAAGACGAAGCAAGAAAAGGAGGGTGGAGAGCAGAGACATGCAGTAATATCAAAGCTCTGTCCAGGGCACTTACATAAGAAAAAGGAGAGCACTAAAGAGACAGGAAGGAAAAGGAAGGAAGGGTTACCGAGCTCATCAAACTGTGTGTCGACTCCAGACGGGCCAGGGACAGAGCAGACCAGCCTGGCTTTGAGGAAGGTGGTCCAGCGGTTGATCAGACTCCTCTTCCCACCAATGTCGTTCTGGATCGGAAACGAAAAGACAGAGATGGCGATGAAAGATACGATAAGGTGGAGAAGATGGAGAAGGGAGAGGAGACTGAAAAGAAATCTGCGTCTAATCACCAGATACAACTGCATCCAACTATAAATATAAAACAATCTACATAATATAGCCACACATGCTAATTTAATTTGAACTGTGGCTGCTAACCTACAGATGACCTTATAAGTCTGTCACTAAGTCAGTTCAACGCTTTGGCTTTAGCGTCAAACATCTCTACAAGTCAGATTTACAAAGGAATCGTGACATTTGAGTTTCTTTCATTTTGCCTCTAAGTGTCACTGAGAGGTTGATTTTGAAGAATCATATAAACAATTGCTACATGAAACTTTAAGATGAACTGCGTTAAGATCACTTAATGTCATCATCAGGTTAAAATTTCAATTCGTCAGATGATGGTTTATGTCTTATTACCATTACAACTACTCAGACGTCATGAGTACTTTTAGCAACAACACAGAAGAAATGTGTCTATGGGTCATTTAATACAAACTCATCTAGGCCATATGGAAATGTCTATTATATTCCTTGCAAAATCCTAAAGCTCTACCCTAAATGCTTCTTATTCATCAAAGGTTTGGCCCTTAGAGCTAATCTTCATCATTAGTATTTGTATCCTGCATGACAAATTGACTGCACCAGATATTGCTATAGATAGATAGAGCTGAAAATCCCCCATTTCAACTTTTTGACTATTTGAATACTTTCAAAACATTTAACATTTATTTGAATCCCCTTGAAAGTTTTTATTCATAGGAAAGCGTTCATAGCAGATATATACAAATTTGAAAGCTGTTTTATTTATTACATCTGTGTTTCTACCTTGCAAACTCGAGCCACTCGGCTGTACACCCTTTTGTCCCACTGTCCGGCCTCCACCGCTCTCTCCTTGAAGAAAAAGTAGACCTTGTCATCGTCTGGACTGTGAGTGTCAGGGATGGAGAAGGAGCCCACGAACTCCGGCTCTGCAGGGAAGACAGGAGACATTAAGCCACGTAAGAAAGACCTCTGTGTTTATGTAAGACCATCAGTCTTTTCTTTTATGAGTCAAAGGTTAACGGTCGGTCAAATGTATTTCCATGGTAACAAACTGATTAACTGAGGAGTGAAGTAGTTTGAGATCAGAGGAGAAGAATGACAAGACACAAAACTGCGACCGATGCTTCTCACCGTTCAGCCAGTTGTGGTCGTAGGCTTCAGTGCGGATGTAATGTTGACTGCTGCCCTGAAGCGTTGTACGGAAGATCGCAGCGTTGGCTCCCATGAAATCTACTGAGGTACCAGCATACAGTTCACCATCTATGGAGGAAGACGGCAACAAAAAGGAAGAGTAAGCAACAGCTCTGTGAAAACCTCTTACCATTGTTCAGAAAAGGAATTACATATGTGTTATATTTGTATTACATGGAACAATAAATTCTTCCCTGTGAAATGTATGTCCCTATGGAAAGTGTTTACTTTGTTTGCCCAATGCAGAGATTGTTTCAGCATGTATTCTCCTCCTTTGGCCTCATACCACAGTATACTTTCCTTGGTAATGAGTCTCAGTAAAGCACTAAATATTTACAGGCTTATGTATTAAAAACGCAAAGGTAAATGTTGCTTTCATCTTTTGCTCTATGTTAGAGTTCACTGAGCAGCAATAAAACAATATGATGGTTTTAGAATCATGCTGTAAAATAGCTATACACCACTCTACTACAAAGGATTGCATGAAATCATGTGAGTTTGCCCTTAATATTTGTTGACGCACTTAAACGTCCAATTACAGTAAATAAGTCGAACTGTACACAGCTCCAAAGCCTCAAGCTATTACTCATACTTGTGCAATGAAGAACAGATTTTTTAAATTACGAGTTGGAGACCACAGATAATAAGTATAGACTGTAAACATCTTTAAAACTGTAGCTAAATGGTCCGGTGTTTAACAGCACACAGATCTTTGTCATAAATGATGTTTTCATGTTTTACTGTGTCAGCTTTTGTACAGTTGTTTTCCTAAGCATTACCTTTGGTGTGTTCATTGCTGTTTATGATGCATCAACCATCATTATGTATGATAATGTTTTGGCAACAAGGAGGACTTAGTTAAGGGCAAGATAATATCGCAGCCAAGATGAACGCGGTATGGTTGAAATCAAACAACCAACCGTGTTTTGTTCCTGCCTTTGACCATGGTTCTACAAAGATTGTGGGTTTAATTAAAAAGTCAAAATGTTAACGCAAAAGGAGAAAACTCTGGCTTTCCAGTGTCATCCA
Organism: Coranthus polyacanthus; assembly: GCA_037367275.1. Classification (NCBI taxonomy): domain Eukaryota; kingdom Metazoa; phylum Chordata; class Actinopteri; order Kurtiformes; family Apogonidae; genus Coranthus; species Coranthus polyacanthus. Next base: position 10,601,495 of record JAPQRN010000021.1, read on the forward strand.
ACCGCCTTTGTGTATTTTTTTTCCCATTATTTTGAATGTTACTTATATACAAAAGTTGTAGGAGACAAGATTTGTAAAGTTAAATAATTACAACATTTGCTTTAAGGCTGGTTAAGTGAAGATTTATAGATCAAATACTTCAAAATATGTTGTGTAGTCAATACAAATCATCCTGGGAGGTGCATGGTGATGAATAATGTATTCATCTTCACATTTTCAACTGTTGAAATCTCTTGAGAACTTGTTGAACCAATAAGACGAGAGTTCAGTTGTAACTCTTCTTCTTTTCTCTTCCGATTAAAAACACAGCACATTGATTTAATATGTATCAGATATTCATAGTTCAGTTGTTGGAAATAAAACTGACTTCTTAAAACCACCAACTCCTCATAGGTCAGGAATCAGCAGCTGTGTTGCATGGGTGATGAAAAGGCAGATATTTTTATTTTATGTATAAAAAAAACCCTCTAAAACTGCACACATAAGCAAAAGATCTACAGAACTCCGTTTGAAAAGTTTAAGGTTATTTTATGGGGTCTCTTTGTGCACCAGAAGTAGTAGATGTATTTTATGTCCCTAATGTCGCATGGGGCAACATCTGACGTCAGGATGTGAAATAACTCAAACAGACCACACAGGCCACAGCTGAGCAGACGATCTGCAGCGAGGAGTCAGACAGTGCTGGGATTGTACGCTGCAGCACATTACTGTCACCAGAACATGAATATGGCTGTGAGAGAATGACAGGAAATGATTTGATGCATCCACACTCTGGCCTTTGGGTTTGAGCGCGTGCGTGTGGGTGGACACAGTGTGTTATGTGTGGAGTGGATGAGACCCACCAGTCAGTCTTGCAGTGAAGGGCTCTTTGGGGCTGAAGGGACACTTTCCTCTGCCGGACTCCACTGTGTGAGACAACATGAACAACGGCTCCTATAGGAGAGGAAGAGAGTTAGATAGATAGACCACACACCGACACAGAATGAGGGCAAACTGGAAACCGGTGTCAACATCCACGGCAATTCATTTAATGTCAAATTGTTGACTGTCAATACAAAATGGGAGGCCTGCAAAGATTCTACAAACTAGAGTCTGACTGATATTGGATGTTTGGGGTCGATGCTGATAGAGACGTACTGTATCAGGCGATTATATAGATGCTTTTTGCAATGATCCCACACTTGTGATAAACATATGTAATGGAGGCAGGATATTTAAGAGTTTATATGCACTTTATTATCCAGAATGAGCCTGACATTAGTGGACTGAACAGTGAACGTCACTTACTGCAAATAACTTTAAATACAAAATACACATACAACAAAATATATATAACTTGAAACAAGAAAATTCTGTATGTCTGCGCTGGAGATACATGGAGTTACTTTCACAATGTGTCACAATTTGGACACTTATCCTCCGAAAATACATATCAACAAACAACATGTGCACAGAAATGTAAAAGTAATGATTATGTGTTTTTTTTATTATGGGTTAAACATCATAGGTTTTGCATTTGTTTCATTATCTTACAGTACTTAACCGATAAAGACTATGAGATTGACATTAATGAGAATACTGCAATAGTAAACGGTCTTTACCTCCGTGCTGAGGCCTAAGTGCAGGTAGTTACATTGTGGATGGAAAGCGCCGGTACCACAAGCATAAACATGGGTCTTATTGAACGGCTGCAACAGCCGCACAAAGTTGGCACATTCTGTCTGAAAAGAAGAAAGTACAATAAAATATAATAACATGTTGTAATAAAACCAAATATTGGCAAAGACTCAACACAGCCTGCATACCTATTTTCTTGGTTCAATACTGCAGCTGAGAAACATAAGAAAGGCATTTTACCACCGCTTGTTTTAGTGGTGGCCAGTTTAAAAGGAGCCAAAAACGGTTTAGGAAGCCTGCGGAAAGTGCAAGTGTGCTCTGCAACGTAGAAGTAAATATGTTGCCTGACTTTTTGGTTTGTTTGTTTCCTTACTTTGATATTACTTCAGTAAAAGACACTTACCTCCAGACCTTTCCCTGCCAGCATGCAGTGCTCCACGTGTTCTTTAGCTGCAGGCCAGTAGATCTGAAAGAGAAATGTCCAAAACTAAGACTAAAACTTTCAGATAGGTTTACTTTGATTTTTTTTTGATTCACGTTGAATGAAGATGCAACAAACACTGAAAAGCGGCAGCAGTGTGTTTTAATGTCTCACCATACGGGTGGGCAGATCCAAACTGTCAGGTTTTAGCAGGTAGATGTGATCTTTTCCTCCGACCAATAACCAGCCTTGATCTTCATCTAACAGCAGCGCCTGGTAGCCACCGCTGACCCCACCCTCCCAGAAGACGGCCAAACCGTTCCTCAGGTCTGCAAGAGAGGAAGCTAACGTTTTAGTCACCTTCATTTTTTTTCACACACAAAGCAGCAGCAGTTCATCATTCAGGCTACGGAGCCTTCGCCTGTCGTCTCTCTGGGGAGTCGGTGCTAAAGCAGGCAGAAAACGACCTGAACAAGCACAGCAAATTAACCCTGAAACACTGCCTGTGCCCTGCTGCCCGGTGGCCACACTGTTTATTCTGTAACACTGTCAGCCCGGCCTCCCAGAGCTATAAATGATGAAGTTTAGCAAGGAGAGGAAAAAAGTGGCTTCATCCTGCATTATTTCAGCTGAAATGATTTATAGCGCAATAATAATATTAACGCACTTCAAAAATGTATCATATACATATCATATACACAGAGTCTTACAAAAAAAAGTTTCACGTTTTCTTGGCGCTTCATTTTTGTCCTTTTTTTGCTGACCTCAGTTTCCTCTAATGTGAGTCCTTTGTAAAACTGTGGATCAGCTTTTAGTCAGTTGTAAGGAAAATAATGTCATTTTAAAATTCAATTAACTGTTTTTATTTTGTGACCTGTGATAGTAAACTGTGTAAACTGTGACGGTATGTTTTGGTGAGTCAGATGAATGTAATATGGAATGTAACCGAAATGCAAATTTTCCAGTGTTTTATGATGTTTTATGGACCGAATTATGACTCGGCTAATTGATCAAACAATCAGCACATTAACTACAATCATCACAATTAGTTGCAGCCCTTGTTAATCGAATCCTGTATATGGGATATTTCTTCAGCTGAACATACTTTCAATAAAACCGCTGGCATCCAAAAATCCGTCTGAAAATCTCTTATGTTTCAATAACACGCACATAATTTGGGCCTGTGGTTGGAGAGTTTATGAACTCCAGCTGTAAATGTTACCTTGAGTACAAAAACTGCTAATTAACCTTGAAATTCTTTAAGTTTTCCTGCCTGTAACCTGTCTCTGTAAGTCAGCTGTGTTGACCTGCCTGTGCTGCAAATAATCGCCTGAATGAGTGGAGGAAATTACCCATGAAGCTCCGTAAGAAGGCCGACGCTCAGACTGAAAGTAAAAGACCCCACAGTGTGGATGTGGAGCACAAACCAATGTGTACACAGACGCTGCTGTGTGTCCTGGTGGCTCAAAAGACGGCAAGTCGTTGCTTTGAACGCAGCGCGGCACATTTGTTACACTTCACCACCAGTAAAACGCATTGAAAAAGAAATAAATCACTGCTCTGACAATCGCACTGCTTTCGTGGGGCTTGACATCAGAGTTTCTGCTCGCTAAGCAGCCGTGGAAAACACAGAGGAGAAAGACTGAAGAGAAAAACATCCACTGCAGAGCTATATCTATTTTAAGTTTATTTGTATAACTTAGTCTTAAAGAGTTTCACCATCCCCCTATTAAAAAGATTACAATACATGAGAGTGACAGATGAAAGTAATTCCTTACCACTACAAAAACATTCTCATTAGAGGAAAAAAATCTCTCGCAGCCAGAAAAAACATTAAAAAACACGATGAGGCAAAATTAACTGTGAAAGTTAAAGATCGTCTTCCCTAAAACTGTGAATCAGCTAATCACAATGAAGAAAAGTAGTTGTGTCTACACTGACTCCTTGCCAACTCAGAAAGTCCTAAACATGAGGTTTATCACAGGATAAGTTTACATTAAGTAGCCAAACAAGCAGACAAATAAATAGGTGGCTTAGTTAAGAGAGGTTTACATCTGTGATTCAAAAATCTGCTGAATACAGTCAACGGCGACCATCCTGATGCTCCTTTAATCATTTCACTTGCACACAAAGGAGATGCTGTCCTTTTAATGTAAGTCAAATAAACATAACTTTATTCACATATTCAAAAAAGTTCATTCACTAAAGTGCAGCTCCTGAACCAGGACTAGATTGAGTTTAGTTAATCAGTTAGATACAGAAAACATACAGACTGACAAGCTGTAGTTAAAAAGTGATTGGAAGTTTTTGTCGAACACAATTGTTTGCAAAAGTGCAAAAGTTTAAAAAAAAGTGTCCATAAAAATCATTCTAATAATACATTTCCAAAAATAAGCTCAGTAATCAGATGCACCATTTCAGCACAGATTTACTGTGCGGTATTAGTCTAAATCCTGAGTGGGACAGTGTTGGAGACAATAAAGAAAGGAGGATTTAATTTTATGGACCTGCTGTACTTGGCTCTGCCTCCCTGAGTCCTATAGATCCCATCCATCACGTGAACCAACGATGGGAAATAGACTGCACGATGAAAGAAAACTTAGCAGGAGATATCTCAAAGTACTCTCCCTGAGGGGGACGCGGTGGAAAATATGACATGAAATAGTGAAGAGGAGAGAAAACCAAACGCTTTACGTCACACGGAGCCATTGCATGTTCAGATCTGTCATTTCTGCCATGACGTTTTCCATTCGTTTTCCTGATAACCTGCACAGCCTCCCACAACTTCAAGTCATACGTCCTTTATAAAATGCATTAAAACGTGTAAAAACATAAAACTTTCCACACCAGATTCAACTGTTCAACTGATTGTGTAGAGTAAAGAATTTAAACTGCATTAAAGCACATGTGCGGTCAGTCTTTTTTTTTTCTTTTTTAGCCATGTGATGATTATTTCATTGTCAAAGCTTCAGCAAACCTGGATGCAATTCAGCAAAATGACTAAATGTTGCTTTTCCTTTCAGGTGATGTTGATTACGGCTGATTGGTCAATGGCAGGAGGTCATGACCTCTGCAACATCTTGATTGAGGTACATCTTCTTTTGCGTTTAAATTTCCAGGTCAGTGCAAAAAGACGTGATTACAGGTAAATAAGTCAGACTGCGGCCACAAAGATTTGTAACTGGTTTTACCGGTTAAGGAACAAACTGTTGATTTAAAACATTAAGGGACTTTGGAGAAACCACTGTCTGTAAAGCATTAAAAAGTATATACTTTCTATTGCAATATGTTACTGCAGCTTAAGACTGACGTATGTGTGTTCAACTCACTCTTCTTTCTTTATCCTCTTTGTAAGTTTAGTCGTGGTTGTTCACAGTTCACGTAGGTGTGCACAGTGTGGACGTGCGAGTGATTACTTGTGCTGATGCAAGTTGAACGGCTGTAACGAAGGAGTTGATTGAAACTCATTTAGCGAGGGCTGCGTGTGTGTGAGCACATGTGGGCTGAATGAATAAGCTTTGTTTGTCCAAAGGGAAGCAATGAAGTGTCTGTAAAAATCAATCCTAATACAAGCAGACACTTGAGTGTTTACATGGGCAGAAACTCTTTAAACCTCACACTAAAGAAAAAATATACATAGAAATCTGAAATCGTAGCCAAAAAGTGAGATTAACTCAATGTATATTTTTGTAAGATAAGGTCAAACATGTAGCTTTGAATTTGTTTTGTAAGAACAGCTGTATTTCTTCATCGCTTAATAGTTACTAATTACTTTGTTCTTTACTTTTATTTAACAAATGTCTGTTTTTAACCCATCTTTTCCACACCATATTTATTGTTAAGGGTTTTTTTGATGCCGTGACACGTGACTGTGATTTTTTTTCCAGCAACAGGATCATTTCCACCAACCTCGACGAGAAGCGGAGTTAAACTACGCGTGAATGTGTCTCCGTGTGAGCTGAACAGTGTGTCTGGGGTTGTGAGTCAGTGTTTAAGTGTTGTGTGCAAGAAGACGCAGAGTGCTTTGGATAATCGCAAACATTTGTTGAACATTTCAAGGCAGAACAAAGGCTCTGGGAGAACTGGGTGCGTGCCGAACACCTGTACAGCACACTCACGTAAGAGAGTGTGTGTTGAAGTAATACAGAAAGAAAGTGAAGAATGAGAATGTCATAAAAAAAATGAGGAATAGAGTGACAGAAACTAATGAAAAGACCTTTATTTTGACTGTATGTGAGTGCATATAAGAGTTAATATGAGGCTGACATGTGTGAGCGTGTGTGTGATTGATTGTTCCCAGTGATGAACCCTGATTACTCGCAATCAGGCATGTGATTAAAACTGGATTTGCTTCATTAACATGTTAAGGTTAGGCTTAGGGAATGCATTATGTCGACGAGTGTCCTCACAATGAAACGTGTGTGTGTTTTCCTCTACTGATTTAAGTTATCTGTGGAGGCTCTCGGTTCTCAGGTAACATTTAAATACAATCTGTAAATATTAAAGCTTCAGTAGAATAATAAAAAATATATGAGATTTGTGTTTTCAGGATTTAGACAATTTCTACTGTTTGTTTAATGTGGTAAATGACTCATCGGCTGCTGGTGATGGTCGGCCATAAAAAGAAAAAAATGAACCGTAAACTGGATCACATTGGACTAAATCACACCATGTGCTGCTGCATTGTAACGTGACAGTCTGTTAGCCTGAGCCTTCACACATCATTAGAAAGCGTTTCTTTCTTTCTTTCTTTCTTTCTTTGTCATCAGTTTGCATGATGTCTGTGAGTGTGTGTTTTATAGATCAGCTGGTAGAAATCATCAGTGTTGTATTTATTATCTCCTTCTTCATCCCTCCCTCCAGATCTCTCCAAATGTCTTTGATTATCACATACACGCACACACATGTAGTCAAGTAAGAAATCCTCAGTCAGAGCTGCTTCCAGCTACTAACTCTGTTCGGTGTTCAACTTTCAGGGAGACACCTGTGAATCCACAACGGCAGTCAACATCTGTATATTAAAAACGTATGTCCCAATCCTTTCTCATTTATTGCAAAGTGTTTAAGGACTGTATTTTAAAATCACTGTGAGAGTGCATACCTCCACTGAGGCCTGTAATTCAATCAAATGCCCTATTTTGGAATGTTAGATTTCCAGGATCTGCCCCCTTTTGCTGGATCCGCTCCAAAATCAAAATGTAATGGGTTCGTCCTGTGCCCATGCCCTATACGCTTCCATCAAGCTTCATGACAACGTTAACTTTGTGAAATCCTGCTGACAAACATGTTTTACATTTAAGCATCAAACGCTGGCTTTCATCTCACTGAAGCTGGACAAATGAAGAATGAAAAGATAATTCTAATACCATGCTTTACACTACTGATACCTTACATTTACATACATTATTTGTCGCATAAATTTCAATTGGTGAACTGAATCTTTTTTTTTTTTTTGCCTGTTACTGGAATCGCTTGAGTCAAACTGCATTTTTACCGTCCATCGTGCATTCATTTAATTATTTCAATCCACTGCTTTAAATCATTACCGGGACTTCATTCACAATTAACTTACATTCTGGTACAATACAACGTAAAATACACCGTACTCTGGATTTTGCAAACACAGCCACCAGATTCATTTAGACGTTTTTAAAGTACAGTCTCAGATTTTACTGTGTTTAAGCATCCATTAGAAACCTGAGACCTTCAACCATTCTTAAATAATTTACACATGGCTGTTTTTTCACGGAAAGAAAAGACATGAAAGAGCCTTTTTTCCTCCTTGAGCTTCTTTGACAAGGAGAATATTTTCTGGCCAGAGTTTCACATTAAAACATGAGTGACAGGGACCTCGCCCTGCTGAGAGGGAGGAGACGACGATGTGTGTTATCGCTTACAGACGCACAGAAAATGATTAGATAAGACGTGACGGGATTCCTCACCTGTCAGAGAGTCTGTCCTGTGTCATATACAGTATTTCTGATAACAACGGCCCCTAAAATGCCAAACACATTTTAACACACCAGCAACACCCTTTAGATAGTTTACATACATTACATACGCACTCTCACAAACCCATCTGAGTAAATTCTTCCTTTACACAAATTCACACACAAGCCTGGTAGGGAGTGTGTGTCGGAGAGTAACCTGGTGTGTCTCAGCTCGGAGATGGTTCTCACGTCACACTGAAAACATCTGGTATTCTGCTGACAGAAAGTCTGGCAGCATCACTGACGGAGCTGACAGCAAAAGAAACCATATCGGAGTTCATCTCAAAAGTTGACGTTTTAAAAGTAAAGTAATATTCGTACTGTAAATAATCAGTCAGTGATTCATGGAGTTAAGGCTTTTTTCAGAGATGTGTTTTATCAGGAGTCAACTTTTTAGATCCAAAAAGAATTAGCTGTAGAATGTGTTGTGTATTAGCAGCATGTTTCCAACATGATGAGCCTAAATGACAGCAGTAAGGATAAATATATACAGTATAGGCATTTACGTCCCGGATTTGACTCGGAGAGAGTGCTTTGGTCTGAAGCCTCTCCTTCCATTATCATAATTTCATCATCTTCTTGTTTTAAATGTAGCTGAGAGATGTTGTTTTCCAGATGATTTTTTTATTCTGTTTTCACCAGAGTTAGGGAAAGACCTTGAGTGAAAGCTACTGGCAATTGGGAAAGACCATTACCGTTAAAAAAAGTTTAAAAGTTTAAAAAAGTTTAAAAGTTTAAAAAAGTTGTTTCTGTGCGGCTGAAGCTCATTTATGTGATACTTGCACGACTTCTGGACTGTTGCTCCTTTAGTTTGCTAAAAGCAGTGATGCTATGTCATGTGACTGCATGAAGAAATGTCAAGAAAAAAAAACGTAAGTTCAATCAGAGGCGTCCACTATCCTAATTGAGTTCTTCTCAATTACGAGCAACCAGTAGTGACTGACTTTTTAGTTTAGCGACCTTTAGCTTATTTAATTAGCGGGCCCCAAAAAAATCTGTTCAACCTTGAGTGCAGGTGAAAGTTTGTGCCAAATTTTAAGTCATTCTGTCAAGCCGTTCCTGAGATATTGACCAACTAATATAATACATAGAGATGCACCATGGATGTATCAAAAAACATATCATGCAAACAAAGAAAAAACTGTGAGACGCAAGAAAAGTTTTATGTCCAAGCAAGCAAACGTTTCTTTGGAATAACAACCACTTCACATATGTTAACACAGAGCATCTTTTGTTAAAATACCACAGATAAATACAGCCCCAGAGATGAGAAGACAGATGTGACATCAACGTGTTCATAGAAACAGTGATTGGATTCTTTGGTTTCTCTGTGTCTGCAGTGTCACTGGACTCTGCAGACAAGCTGCAACACATTGTACCAGTTAGCACCTGCTAACACTTAGAGAAGACCAGTGGGAACAGAGCATCTCACAGCACATGCATTCAGGCTTTAAATGAAAGCAGGGCAGGATGGTAGAAACTAAACCACAGTGGTCCTGACACTGTGGCCTGTGAGGAGACGGTGAAGGTCTTCTGTTTCCACAGCAAAGCTGTTGTTATGGGTAATTCCCTTTGGAACACTTTTTAAGGCTTTGCTGTGGTAGCTGAGAAACCTCAAAACACTAAACAACTTAAGAAAACACATGCAAATATTTTTATAGACATACCAGGTAAAACTACTGTATTTTGCCTCGAGAACAGAAAGAAGCTTAAAACATGCACAGTAACTGTCAATCCGAGGCTTTCTTGTGTTCTTTGCGCCTTTCGGTGCCTGTATCCATGCATTCATCAGATGGCTCGGTACTTTGTCTCTCTACTCTGTCTGCTTGTGTTATGAGTTTTTGTAGCACGTGTGTTGTGAATGTTCTCTGTATTTGTCTATTTCCGTGGGTTTTCTTAAGTTTCATACATTATTCTGGATTATCCTGATGTCAATCATCATGTAATGCAAAAAAAATTTGGTTAACAATGAGGAAAATGTAAAGGCAAATCCAGCAAAAGACAAAAAGGATGTGATGGAGCACTGAAAAAATGCACCAGATTATGATTTATTGGAGTCAATAAATCAAGTTTTAAGAGTTTAGGTCCTTTTAAGAAATAAAATCCCCAGGTTCATGCTTAACGATACCTAAAGAGCCACCCACACAGCCGTGACTTCACTTTTCCAACAACAATCCATTGTTACTTAACACTTTAGCTACAGTACACCTCCTCGCGGCGACCTCCTCTGTGCTGTTTTCCTGGTAATAGAATCGAGGTATAGAGTGGCACATAATTATTGGTGCGGTCTGAAACTAAAGTCTTGTGTTTATTATTTTAGTGAATTCAGGTAGCAGTGTCTCCCTTCTCGTCTTGTCTGTTTGTTTGACAGCTCTGCCAGGACACATCCGGACAAAACCATTTACCTGCCTCCGTCTGAGCCAAGGACTGCGATGATCAAAGACATGCTTTTTACATATGAAACTAGATTAGCATTAAGTCTATCTGTACAAGACGTGTCTGATGGCATTTTATTTTATTTTATGTTTTTTTTTTTTGCCATTTTAAACACATTTCCATTTCTATTTTTAATGCGTATTTGGTATATTTTCATACCTTTTATTTTAGACATATAAAACACTTCATTTGAGTTTATATTGTAATAATATTGTAGGTGCTAAACTGCTACAATTAGCTGCTAGCTACTAAACCAAAGTGTAGCTACAGTCCAGATGTTCTCATGTTTCTGTTGTGGTCAGTCTGTGGAAATGTGCTATGTAAATAAAGTTCGACTGATTGAAGCATGGCGTTGGTTCACTTTCCAGGACTTCTCATGTTTCTCCTAGTCTAAACACTTCCTGGTCTGGGTGGTAGATGATGTTTGTTTTTCATAACGGATTCAGTAGCAGGCTGCTGAAGTCAAGGGCATCGACCATTGTGGCTCAGCAAACGTAAGTGTCAAGAGTATCAATAACTTACAAGGAGCGTGTGTTTTTCCAACCTGACTGTTCCTCCCTCCATCACCTCTTACCTTCAGCTTCTTCCTCCTATAAACGCTCCATCTGTGCTTTAGTTTGTTCCAGTGGGAAAGTAAATAATTGCTGCATGAGTACACATGTTATTTTCATAACATTGTTTGAACTGTAGTCTCTTTTCATCAGACACGTGGAAGCAGGTTCATATTTGTACAAATGGATTCATTTGCGTTAGTCTAAAGGTTTTGAGGTCAGAGCTGTTTACTGTTTTCAGCACAATAACACTATTAAAAACCAGTGGAGAGACGTAGAAGAATGTGTTTCTTCTGCTCCAACTCCTTTTTGTGCACTAAAATGAAACAGATAATGTTTTGCAAACATCAAAGCCCACATTCACTCTCTCTGGACCGAACATTTCCGACACGCAAACTAATACCAAAGTATTACCCCACACCCCTTGTTAAAATTTGCATTTGAACACACCACAGATGCTACAGATGACAGGCAGCTGTGCATCAACATGCACTCTGTCTGAATAAGATGAAATTAAAACATCAAGTGCTTCTCACTTAAACAAACAAAACTAAGTCCACTCTGAGTGTTTAAACAATGATTTTTGAAGTACTGTCTCTGAAGCCATTACCACTTGCTGCCAAAGCATTCACCAGATGAACGCACCCTCACATTCATTCTGCTTTTTGCAGTTTACAACTTAGTAATAACACACTGATCCCTATGCATGTAGATGAAGTCATATGTCCAGTCTTCCGCTGCACTTTTGTTGTTGGAGGAGCCTAACAACATTTTTAGAGAAAAAAAAAACTTTTCCACCTTCTTTTGTATTATATTGTGCAATGTTCAGAATACATATCCATACTTTACACATCTGGAAACTGGTGTGTATGTGCATTTATGACAAAAGCTTTATTACAAACTGATAGGACCTGCACACAGAAAAAAAAATAAAAGCCAAGAGTTTGAAGAGTTTCACAAGAATTGTTTGTAAGGTTTTGTGGTTAGTGTGGCCTAAATGTATGCATAGAGTCTAAGAATTCAAAAAAATATACATAAAATAACACATAGGAATTCAACATCCCCATGTGCTCAAAATAAAAATGCTTACACATTTAAAAAGTTGTAAGTGCTGGTTCCCTTTTTTGCTGTGCTTTGTTTGTATGTGAGATTGTAGTGTTTTGCTTGTGGAAAGAGGAAAAAAAAGAAGAGACAAAACCAAAAAAAAAGGTAAAAATAGGTAAAATTACAAGGTTCCAGCACAAACAGCCGTCTCTCGCTGATGGTTCTTTAACTGTGAATAGGCTGAACAGCAACTTACATGGACCCAAAACGTGATTATCATCCACAAATGCATTATGACCCTGGTTCTTGATTTTCCGAAATGTTCTTCCCAGTTTTTTTGCTCATTTTTGATCATCCAAAAACATTAATTTATTCTCCGTTACTTCAAGCGTCAGCAGCCTCTATGTCACATTGAATACCTGTGTGACTGTGAAATATTAGCAATCAAACATTTCTCTCTCCGTTTTGCCCTCCTACTGTAAAACCTCCTTCATTTCCCATCATTACCTCGCTGTTCTCGTTGAACTCCCCAGATTTCTCGTCCATACTCATCTCACAACCTCTGAACCCTGATTTACTGTTAAAAACTTATGAAACAAAAGAGAAGAGGACCAGAACATAAAGACGGCTAAGACAGAAGGACCACTTCACTTTCCATTTAATTCCTATACGCTTCTCTCAAGAGCCTCAAATAATAGTTAATCAGTGGTTGCTATAGGCAACAAATAATCAAACAGAAGGGCCGACATAAGACAGAAAGAAGCCACTTGAACCTGTCAATTATGTTACGTTTAATAAAGAGCACAGAGGAGATGAAAAATACATTTAATACACACAAACTGAAAGAAACTTTTAAAGCTGCTCCTTCACACAAACTAAAGAAAGAAGCATCCTGAAAGTAAAATCATTTGAGGAAACTGCTTCATTTTCTCTCGTAATTTAAATTTGCGCGCCGTGGTTTGCTATTAATAAGAGCTAATTACGTGGGTTTTTCATGTGTCTTTGAGTTTACCGTAACACAAGTCACTTCAAATGCACAGTCATTCCCGTTTTAAGGTGTAAAAAGTTGAATGAACATTTAGTCGATTTCCTTTGGACACAGTGAAAACTACTTCGGTGGGTCTGATTAATGTTTCGTCATCATTTAGTTCTGGTTTGCACTTGAATGAGTGTCTTGAATGAGTTTATGAATATGTCAGAGAAGAATGTTTGGGTTCCAGATAACTCTCTTGGATTTGATTGTTTCTACAACTAGTAAACATTTCTGTCTCCTTCTACTGTCATAAACTGTCAGCGTACGAAGGTCACCGCACTGTAGACGCACAACCCCTTAGTGCTGTTCAGCCTGAGACCCCAAAATACCCTGTGATCCAAACTAAGTGTACTTCTTGGCTCAACTCCAGTCTAAATATTATTATACTATAAATGTTTCAAGTAGAAAACATGATGAGTGTGTTCAGTCTGCAACCACACACAAGACAAATCAAGCTAAAACAAAAGCTGAATCACGGCCCTACAGCCAAAACGAGAAAGAAGAAGGAAGTTAATGTTGCCTGTTAATTTGGAGCTTCAGTCGGATATCTAGCATGACTAGTTTGAATGCACGTTTACCTCAGAGGGTTAAGCGTCAACTTTATTTTATTTTCTTTCATGGCATGAGAGACATTAAAGGTGGATCAGAGTGGGCAGATGGTTCTTGTATGTATCTGCCGTGTTATAACAAATGGAGAAAATGAGTTTTCCTCTTTAAGTAGGAGACAGAAGATGGATGAGGCGAGGGATTATCAGAAGGACAGAGAAAGATGACATCTCTTAAGATGTCAGCGTGAGCCTCCATTACTCCTTCTGCAGTCTCCAGCTGAGACACACACACTGCTCTACACACACTTCTAATGTTGAATTTTGGCCATGGTTCGTTCTTCTCTGTATAATGTCCAAGAGTCTGTCTGAAAGGTTATAAGGGGTGTGTGTGCGCGCTTTGGGGGTCTGAATCTGTGACTCTTTGAACCGACCGAGCAAGAAAGCAGGCGATTTTGATGGTAATTCTTTTTTCATTACGACCATTTATCTCTACATGTCTTTGATTCGTCTCCAACAAAGCATCAACATCACTTTTCATAGCGTCTTCATTTCAGCTCCTCGCTTCACGGCCCAAAGCTTTAAATCACAGTTAAAGAGTTTCCCTTTGAACCTTGACACAGATAACTGCAGGCATTTAATATATCAAGTTTCAGGATTTGGGGGAGACTTCAAAACATTGAACCTACCTGAGACAGATAGCTAAAATAACTTAACCAGCTATTATTTCACTGGTCAGGACACATTTATTTATCCTTAAATTAACCTGTCAGGCCGACTGAGGGTAGGAACCATGATGACAGGCCTGGTTGGCATTTTAGAAATGAGTCGGATACATTTACCTTCAGTTTTTGTAAAGCTTTTGTATGTGAGTAAGTAGTGTAAGTGATACCAATCTTTTGCCCAAATTTAAACGTGACAAATCTGCTTTTATTTTTCGCAACTTGACTTTTAGTAAAGGGACAAACCTTGGTTGCTTATTTCATGCTCCTGTCAACTAATTATCTTAACTAAACATTAGTAATAAAATATAGTTTTTACGAAATATGGTACTGAATAACCTTAAAATCAATATATATATAATATATTTAGGATTGAATTATAAAATATAAACTGAGGGCAATAAGTGGTTCAGTTTGGGCAAGAAAAAGCAACAAAAGGCAAAGGAAATGTTCTGTTTTTTAAAAAAATATTGATTAAAACATTGCAAGTTCACATCTTTCCTTTTATATTCAGAGTCATTTTTGCCGAATTAAGTCAATTAATGTCAAATGAAATTAGACAGACTACCTCAGTATCCTCTTTTAAGTTCCTCCTTAAACCATTCCTTATAGAAAGGCTTTTATTGTCACTTAAAGCTGCAGTTTCAATTCAGTGCTGAAAGTCAGTGATTATCAATGCTGCTTTATGCTCAGACTCAAACTCTAATCTTCCAGACAAAAAGGGATGTTGCTCCATACGTGAGACATGCTGAATATAAGTTAATGGATTTATTTAGCAAAATAGAAAAAGAAATCGGGTAAATTAATATACAGTTTCCACCATGTCCACACACACACACATATGCACACACACATATACACACAAAGACAGACACACTCTCATGCTTTACTTACTGTGAAGGAGGCTGAAGTGTTACAGAGTGTTTGGTAAACATCAGAGGTGAAACAGAGCGAGGTGTCGGCTAAGTCATGCAGAACAGAGTGTGTGTGTGTGTGTGTGTGTGTGTGTGTGTGTGTGTGTGTGTGTGTGTGTGTGTGTGTCAGTGCAGGAGTGAACAAGATGATATAATTCATGTCGCAGCAGCTGCCCCTCAACCTACTGATAAACATCACAGAGGTAAAAAAACGGAGACTTCTGACTAAAAAGAGACTTCTGACCCCAAATCTGACCGTGTGTATAAAAACTCATCATGGAAAGTGTGTGTGTGTGTGTGTGTGTGTGTGTGAACCTATGATGTAAACCATCCAATCAGTACATATAGATCATGTGAACGACAAGCTTTAATCCACTGCTATCTGTAACAGCAGTCTCTTATCTGGTTCCCCACCGAGCGACACTAACCAGTGTGTCTGTGTGTTTGTTTGTATGTACGTACCCCCCCCTCATGGTAGCTATAGAGAGTATTAAGGGTTCAGACTGATGTTACTTTCCCATTGGAAAATGGCCTTTCAGGTTTCACTGAAAGGCAAAACATGCTTCAACATGCATTTAGTTCAACTGTAAAACCAGGAAACAAACAACTAAAACAAATGATTATCTTCTTAAATTAAAGGCAGTTG
>JAPQRN010000021.1:10646894-10668766 GCA_037367275.1 Coranthus polyacanthus
AGGCCACATACTTATTACAAGTTACCAGGAGGACTGATTCATCAGGTATTTACTGATACTGCTACTATACTACTATGGGGCAACATTAGGCTTCAGCTGAATTCTTGTCAGGGTGTAAAAACCCCTCAAACTACCCACATCCTCTCATCCATAGCGACGTACGACCGTCGATTGTTGTACTCGCTCATCGAGAGGCAGGTTTGGCGTCAAACGTTCAACCTGTGTCATGGGATTCACCGAGACTGAATCCCATAATTCAGCGGAATACCTCTTTAATGGCTGTAACTGGAATTGCTGCGACTAAGTCAGTGCTGACATATTGCAATAACACCAAAGTCCACATGTTGGCCTGAGCAGTCAATAAGTCTTAGTCTTAGTCTAAGGCTCACAACAGCGTTAACGTAGGGCCTGAAATTCCAATCAGTCCGAAGGGACCTTTAAAGGCAGGTATGTGGAGCAGGTGAGAAAAAACCACTCTAAAAACTTGAATTTACAAGTTAGTGTCAAGTGTCTTAAAGTCAGATGAGGGTGTGGTTGGTTTACTGTCAGCGAACAATGATAAATGTATATTTTTGTTCGAATACCAAGTGAGTTCTGCTTAAAATTGAAACGTTCACTACTTATCAGTTGTAATAATTTGGGTTGAATGAGCAGTAACAGAAGGCTGAAAATAAGGGTGTTTTTTAATTTATTTAAGAGCAAACAATACCATGACTGAATTCAGAAGTTTACTTTTTTAACAAGCACTTCTTCTTGATACGAATTGAAAATTGCCATGGGATAATAAATATTAGTGGCTGTTTTTTAACATTTCTTGCTTAGGCTTTTACGGCTGCTCGATCGCTGCAACATTCTAGATGGATTACTCGGACAGAATTTAGATTTTACATATTTTAAACATACTTGATGATCAATGGGTCGTTTTAGTGATTTTTCAAACAAAGATGTCAAACCTTTGCCGCTGTCTCAGCCTCTGCCGCTTCTCAAATGTAAAGACTTGCTCCTTTTGTTGTCTTCTTCAGTGTTTTTAGTGAAATTGTATGGACTAAGTTATTAATGGATTGTGAAAATTAGCAGCCCTTCTCCTAAATACTCAAGTCTGTTGTCACGTCTTAAAGCCGAGTTTGACTCATTCAACTAACGAGGTGAATAAATAACGAGCGTGACAAATATTATATTTTTCAGTGTATCTATCGAGTATCAATCAGTATTAAGTAACACTTAAATCGTCTCCGTTTTACATTGATTCTATTGTGTTTGTGATATGATAGAACTTTACTTACAGGATGAATGAACAATTCATGGATGTGCAACATTTTCTGCCATTACAAGCTTTTGTGGTTTGAAGCTATAAAAAGACAAAATCTGGTTATCAATATAAAAGAGAGAGAGAGAGAAACTCCACTTTAAATCTGACAACACACACACAATGAGCGTGCAGACACATTGAGCCACCCACCGAACACACACACACACACACACACACACACAGGGGCTTTAGACTGACACACACCGAGTAAGACAGAACGTAGTCCCCCCTCATTAGGCGTCTTAGCGAGTGTGAAAGGAACGTCTATTCACTGGATCTGGTGGGAACACTGGGACCAGCCAAGCAAAAAAACAACCAACCAGCCAGGGAGGCAACCGCACAAGCAGACCCTGCCGACATCTCCTCCCACGGATACAAAGACGTGAATGGGTGTGAAACTTAAATTTCAAGACTTTGCTTTTCCCCACCTCTTCTCCACCCTCATCTTCACCCCCCTCCTCTACCTCTCCCTCTCTCTTGGTGTTTTGTAAAGAGAGCAGCCATCTTAAAGAAAATCTCCCTTAATTCCCTCTGACACCTGTCACTCTCACCATGAGCACCAGCAAAACCCCCATCAGCGAGCAAACAGCAGCTTCACACAAATCTGAGATGAACGACAAGCTGAAAAAAAAAGCCTGTTTGGCAACTAAACAAGAACACTACATGGAAAAACTGGCAGGAAACTGTTTCACTTCTTTGTGTTCTTGCATCCTTGTTGCAGAAACCACCTTGGAAGTGCGTGATTTTGCAATCTGCAGTTGATAATGTCTGTTTTGTGCTTCAGGCGGTGAAGGAATGGACCTGATTTGAGGAGACTCACACACCATTTTTCTATTGCACAAAACTCTTTTTAGTTAGAGTGACAGAAACCTGTTTAATAATAAGTTTAATTACATAAATAGCCATATCTAAACAATAAACGGTCCCATATGCCACGTGGGTGGATGGGTGGGTGGACGGATGAGTGTTCAACTTCTATCAGGAGAAGTGAAGTGAGTGGTTCTTACTGGATGTGGCTCATTGTGTTACGGGAAAACACTGTCGGAACAATAGGCATTTGAAGCATGCGAATGAAAAAAAACAAAAGCAACAAACAAACAAACAGATTTACAACAAGCTTTGTGGAGAAAAAAAGTTGCCTGGTTTTGTGTAATTGTACGGAGCTCCCCTGGTGAGATTAGTGGGAAACGTATTATTGCCCTGGCACCATGTTAGTAATAATAGTCAATAACTTACAGCCACAAGTTAGTAAGTCATGGGAATGTGAAAACTAAATCATGGCCATGTCTTAATAACGTGTGGTGAGCACCGTACCATTGTCTAGAAATACTATGATTAATTATTTTACAGAAGTCAATGTGGTCTCAATCATATTATTTGCGCCCTCTAATAAATGTACTGGAGGTCATTTTGGAAATTCTTGGTGGCGCTCCTCAGCTCCTGGAGTTGGACTTTTGGAGCTTCAGTTGGAAAATAAAAAGTCAAATTCCCCAGAAACACATTCCTACTGAGTTTGCGGTTGAGGAACTACGCGAACAAGACCGTCTAAGTATGCTGTCACAATGTTTCATCAGTTATTCGACTGCCTGAACTGTACAAGTTTTTTTTTAATGTGTGTCTGGAGCACTGTTTTTATACTTGATGCAAAGAGGACATTACGGTTATTTAAAGGTCCAGTGCGTAAGATTTAGGGGGGTTTAGGTGCATCTAATTGTAGGGATGGAATGCAATATTCAGCATTTTGTTTTCATTTGGGTATAATCATGTGGAAATAACAAGTGTTGTGTTTTCATTACCTTAGAATGAGAGGTTTACATCGATAGTGGGAGCGGGTCGCCTCCATACAGTATTAGCTCAGAACAGACTTCCTCTTCTCCTTTTTTCTGTTTTATAGCAGGTGGCATCCATCATTAAGGTGGCTTACTGTCACTATATTTGGAGGGTTAATATCCCCTTTAAGTTTGGTAAAAAAAATCCATAATTACCTTCCAGCATATTGAAATTCAAGTGGTCTGATAGGAAACAAGAATTCTGTGGACGTGATGGGGGATTTGGGGGCGACTCTGTGGTTAAGTCTCTGAGCAACTGCAGGCTATTGATAAATTGTGATTAGCATTTTAGTCATGGTAATGTGATAGTGGAAAGCAATATACATTTATGGTTACTAAACCAACTTGACTTGATTTGAAGAGCCGGGTCAAATGATGCACGACTGTCTGTTAGAGGAACCAGTCAGTCACATCCATTATATTCTAACCACAGCAATGTCCTTAAAGTTACAACAATAGCCATTAACCAGAGCAATGATATTTTTTTTTCCCCAATGTGGCCCCATATAAATGCAGCCAATCAAATCTTAATTAAATCATGAGAACGAAAACCAGAACCAGAAGTTAGAACTGACTTTAGTATCTAGAGTCAAATAAAACATTCAAATGCAGGTTGGGAAGCTGCCAAAGTGTCTGACAGAGCACAGAAATACACCAGAAACAGGTCAGATAATTTCCCGGTCTGGCTGCCACACAGCGTGTGTGACCTGTGTGTGTCTTTGTTGTGTATCTTTGGTCTGAATCTGGACGATAAGATATCAGAGGAGGAGAGATAATCTACTCCTACTGGCTCCATATCTGGCATTGCTCTCACACATGATCTCAGCCATTACCAGCTACACCCTGCACTCCTCCTCACAGCTGTACAAACGCCAACACACTGACAGACACACACCCTGTCGCACAGAAACACACACAGGTAGCAGTTTTAAAGAAGCACGCTTTATGTGACTAAAGGCTGACAGATGTGTTGGTACGAAGTTTCAAAACTGTATCACACACAAGATGCACCAGCTTATTTTCCAATCTATATTCTATAATTGTCACATTCACGTTGACAGTTTTGTTAATACTAATCATATCACTGAGAGTCAACACCCCAGTCTGGCGCGCCGTAAAAGACTCGGAAAACAAATAAGTTGTTTTCGTTCTCCAGGTCCTTAAAACTGAAGGAGACCAGAGTTAAATGACAAGATAACAAACTGCTTAATGAAGCTATAAATCATATTCTTAATCCACAAAACGAACATTAAAAACCACATGGAAATCATCCAAATTTCCATGGAACTGGATTGTAAACAACTATATTTCCCTGTTTATTGTTACTTTCAGGGGTTGTGGCTGCTTTTCAGCAAAACCAGTGATATTTCCATGGGTTCCCTGCTTTTTCCTTTAACTTTGTATTACTGGAAGCATATTCTGAGCCACAATAGCACTGTTTACAGTAAAATATGCTGAATATTGTCATGGCAGAGTTATCCCAGAGTCACTTTAGACAAAAATAATCCTTAAATATCTGTGTATATTTTGTGTAAAGCATGAAAATAATGGATCCTAATCAAACAAAATAGAGTATTTATTAAAAGCACACACACTAAGGTTGGTAAGTGCTTTGCTGCCAAAAAGACTTCATACCAGGTATGAAGTCTTTTTGGCAGCAAAGATCCCACCTCGTGCACACACTATAGTGACACAAATTCACACATATTTATTATTTGAGCGAAAGAAGGAAACAAAAAGAGCCAAAATGAGCTGGAATCTGCAGCTGAACTGAGACAATGTTTGAGAGAAAACAGTAGCTGCAGCAAACGCAGCAGTAAAAATAAAATAGCCAATTGTCTTTTCTAACATGAAGGTGGGAAAAAGCGTCACAAGCGCTGCAGCTTTTGTGTCGTTTAAGTGCCTGACATTAAACTTTAGCAGTCAAGTCTGATTGTGTCTTTTGATTTGAGGAGCGGGAAGCAAATAACGTTTCTCTGGGAAACAGACAGGTATTCTGTATTTTTAAGTGCAAGTTCAAGTTGTAAAGGACAGAAAGAGTTTTCATGTCACGTGGGGACACATAAATGCATATGTGTGAAGTCATTTGTCCACTTGTGAGACGTGAAATGTCCTCACAAACGTAAGAAGACGTACGTAACAGACTTCCAGGTTTCAAAGAACTTCACTAAAATCAAAAGAAAGAAAACTTTACTTTTAGTGAAGATAAATTACAATAAATAAATGAACACACCACGGAGACTTAATAAATACAAAGTCAAAGTCCAAAAAAGAGGAATCTAAAATAGCACAGTCCTGCTATTTGGCACAATATTGTGGGCAGACTTTTTAAAATATGATCTTCCTACAACAACCTCTTTACTGGATTTGCCAAGATTGCTTCAAACACGTCATGAAAGTCATGTATTAAAACTGAAACAAACTCCTGTGCTGCAGCCTGCCAAACCAGAGCTCCGGGTTTAAATCCATCCCTTTGTTAACAATAGAGACACTTGTGAAGGGGTTAAAACCGCACTTCACATCAAAGCCTGGAGATGATCAAGGACTGTGGAGCCAGAGTCTGAAGATGTCACGTGTGTACTCAAACTTTATAACTTTTTATATGCTAATTTGTGGGTTAAAGCATTTACTTTCTCCTGTTTTCAAAGCAAAGCGTAAACAGCTACAGAAGAGCTTTCATTATAAGATTCTTCTCAAACATTAAGCAAAGCATTTCCAGATCACTCCATTTAGCTGTAACTGCACCCAGAGATCCTGTATATGTTTGTATGTGAAAGAGAGACAGAGCTAGAGATGAAGAGATGATTAAAATGATTAAAATTAAAGGGTATTATAGTCTGCATTTGTGGCTCATTGTATAATCGCGTGTCTGTAACTGTTCACATGCATTTTACACTGAAACTGCATTTCGTCTCTAAAGGGAGCCACGTCCCCGCTTGTGACCGTGTAAACAGATTTACGTCCCCATGGTAATATTCATCCACACACACAGAGTATATACAGAGAAACACACACATCCTGAAACCTCCTATCTGACTGCAGAAGTGGAGAGAAGAAACAATGGCCTCTAAAATAAAGCCCTTTATGTCAACGACATTGTCCTGGAGTAAGTCAAATAAACTTTCCCCCCAGAAGACATGAATTAAAACAAAGCCTTTCTTTTTGGTGTGTGTGTTAAACTATACAGTGTGTTTATGCTCTATGTGTACAGAAAGCTGTGGTGGTTCTTGACTCTCTGTATGTGTGTTATTTTCCTACACGTATAGACAAAACACAGCCCAGCATGGAGCAGACAGAAATATAGACGTGTGTGTGTGTGTGTGCACAAGAATTAAGGGCATGACTATAATATTTAACTGCATTTGGAAGCTGTTAAATAAGCCAGACACGTGGAGATGAATGTCTGACTCCAACCACTGTGCATTAATTGTACTATGTGTACTGTATATGGCAATGTTAGTCCACGAGTCTGTGTGCCAGCAGCCTTACCTACCTTCAACTCATTTCCTTTAAGATTTCCTCCCTGTATCGCGGACCCAATCCAGTCGACAGAATAAAATATTGATATTGTGTGTTTCTGCAAACCACATACAATCTAAATGTTTCTGAATGCATACCCTAACTTGCCTTAAAAAATGACTCAAAATGTATTTATTAATATTTGATTTGATCGTTGCCCAACCCTAATCAAACTGCTTTTATTTTACTCATTTTCTTCGATTTCTGCATTGATGTACACACACCTCATGTGACCGGCTGCTCGCACCTTTTCTCTCCGTCTTTAAAGAAATCTGCATGCATAATTATTTGTACCTAATGCATTAACATGTGAGTGTTACAGGTGAAAAATGTGACTCATGTAGACTGCGACAGGAGTTCGGAGTGTGTGTTTGTGTGCGGCTAAAATGTGTGTAACTGGGGAACGCTTGATGTAAAAAGTCAGAGTTGTACTGAAGAGAAAACTTAAGTAGAAAGCAATCGAGGACATTTAATATAAAATATAAAAACTGTAGATTCTGATAACACTGGAAGCGATTTGCTCTAGAATATCATGCATTGTCCGTCCCTGTTTGGGATAATAGCAGTTACCACATGTGGATAAAAACCCCAAAAAGAGCATAGACTCCTACGAGGATCCTTTGTGTTCTAATTTTATATTTTTCAAAGGGCTCCCATCAACATCCAGCCCGTCGCTGTGCATGCATCCACTTTTGGAGCTACTGTCTCTGCGTGTGTGTCCGTGTGGGTGTGCAGGTTCTTCCAGTCTGCTGCGTGTTGTGTTGGGTGGCGCCAGCCCCTGGGTTTGCTCAGATGGTTTCAGAGGGGAAGGAAGCGTTTGGCTTGGCAGAAATACTTTATTGTTGTCTCATTCCTGATAAGAGGTTATTAATTAGTAGGCTAGAAAAACACAATCATACAATAGAGTCTGATAATGCTGCCGCTGGGGAGGGGGGCCTGTTTGCGTGCCAGCTTGTAGAGTGGAGACGCACAAACAGATGTTCTGGGGAAGGATACGGTTTTGTGTGGACGTGCGTGTGCCTTTTGTTACTTTCCCGACACAGTGAGAGCTAATAAAGACAGAGGAGCAGAGTGCTTTAAATCTGTCTAAGTCTGTCAGTTGTCTGTTTAGCTTGTGACGTGAGTTGTTTTACCACCGGCGATGAAAAAAAAGAGGGATGCCAAATGCTCACATCGCAGATCATTCAGATAATTATTGATACAGCTAAGTATGAAAGTTCAAAAACATAAAAATATGTAAAGGAGACAGAAAGTCAAAAGGAAATTCTGAGATTGGCCATGATGGACTCCAACAGAAACATTTCAACAGAAAACCGAAATAAAACGTGAATTAATATCCAAGAATGATTAATGACACCTCCTGGTTGTCTGTTTGATTTGGCAGCACCGAGTCTGTTATCGAGACACTGGTCGGTTGCATCAGAACTGTACTATATTAAAATCACAACAGCTACATTCATCATATTCATCCTAAACTGCCATCACACAGCATATTATCTCACTTGTTTGGTAATATTTCTCGCAAGATGTGTGTTATGTTACCACTTATGCAAGTAAGTATTGCGAGGAAGTAATGGAACTACTCAAACAGACCGGAGACATTCTCTTCCTGTGATTGCCTTCACTTGTTGAAATCGATCAGAAACTTTAAGTAGATTAAAACCAACATTTCGAGTTTTTCTTTTTTCTTTTCTGTGGACAGTATTTGGCTCAAGTCTAGCTGTGACATAGTGTAACTGTCCAGCAATCTGTCAAAAGACTATTTACACAAATGAACTCACGTCTCGACTTTATATCTGAGACATTACGGGTTGATAAAGCTTGGAGGTTGCAAGCGGTTATGACTGATAACAAATTCAATAAATGATCACATATGGAGCTGCATGGTTTAGTGCAGAGCTAAAGGGATTAGAAAGAAACAATACTGTAGGGTTTATTCTTCATATTGAAAAACAATATGTCTGAAGCACTGATGTGCCTCTGGGTTTTACACATGCCGTTTATCCTTTCATCAAAGGTGATGAAAGGATAAACTTCAACAATTATGGATAATAAAAATAATCAGTATTGGGAGAACTAGTTAGATACTTTACTTAAGGTTGACACTTGGGTATACAACTGCATTATATGCCAGGGATCCCAAATGTCACAGTCAATATCTCTGCAGCTAGAAGGAGCAACTTTCCACAGCCCTTTCAACCTCAGGACTGAACACAACTAATCTGAAGGTGATTCAAGAAGTTTTCGTTTTGGAATCTCTTCATTTGGTGTAATTAAGGTTGACATTTGGGAATAACATTGCCACATGTTGTGGTGGGGACACTAGAAAACAGGCAGTACTGAGGAAGTTCATATTTTCACAGCTTTTATTTCAACACCACAGAGTTTATATAAACCTAAAAAACCAATAAAAGTGCATTTTCACCGTACAGGACCTTTAAGTATTAACACTCTGCACTACCTTTAGAAGCAGATATTATAAGGTACAGTAACGTAGTGAAGTAAAAAGTACAATATTTTCCTTTCAATGCAATGGAGTAAAAGAAAAAAAAATACTCAAGTGAAGTACAGGAACCTCAAGAAGGTCTTGAAGTACAGTACTTTCCCAACTGAGAATAACTTTTTTTTTTCATCTATAGAAGACATTTTAATGCATGTAAATTCTAATTTTTTTTCCACAGGGCAGAAAGATAAAAATAAAGTTAGAGAACGCTGCAACAGAGCAATGAAATAATAAAAAAAAAACATTAAAAATATAGGTGTTGTAAGATAAAAGAAATCTGAAAATAAAAGTAAATAAAAATGAAGTTAAATAAAACTCTTTGATAAAAGTATGTCTTCAGAAGCAATTTAAAAGATAATACAGATTTGGATTTGTAAAACCAAATGCCACAAGTTTTACGGGTGGACATGACACTTTAGAGCAAACCTCTTCCCTCACCAGAACCGGGCCAATGACCCGCACTGGGCCCTGACCTTTGTCTTAAGGCAGTACATCCTCTGCAGTGACCCGGCGGCCTGGGCTCCATGTGAGGCAGCTAACACACTGAGCCTGTGCTGCTCAGCTGTCACGTCCTCTGGGACAGAAACACTGATGTAAGCCCAGCTGGGTGGTCTGTTCTCTATCTGTCAGTCAGTGTGTATACATGCCTTTAATAATCTCTGCTTTTCTGTCAAGAACACTGAATTTTCCTTGGAATGAAGTTCACTATAAAAATAAAAGTCTCCTATTTCCACCTCAGCCCTTTTTCCGCTACCACAACCAACATTTTGACATTTAATACATCATGATTGTGGCTTGGACCAGTCGTGAAAAGTTTATATAGTTTAAATGTGAGCCTAGCGCTGTTGGTGCTACCTGCACTGCACGAATGTTTTGTACATGTGATTCTGAAAGATTTTTCAACTAATGTATACATTTTGTATTTTAAATGTGACCTTTCAATGCACGCCATTATAAAATGGAAAGGTCACTGAGGGATCTAAAATTTGCTCCAAGATATGATTAAATCTTGATACAGGGTGTTCATATTTTGTACAACATTGGAACCATGTCAAGCATTGGATAGAGAGGCAACGTATTGTGTTTTTCTTTGCTCGTGTCATATGGGAATAGTTGATAATAATAATACAGAATATTCCTTGACCCTCAGTGTCTGCAATTCACTCTCTCTCCATCTTTACTTTTGTTTCCCTCTGTATCTTTAAACACTTTAACAGCCTTTAATATAATTTAAAGACAGAGCGAATGAATGGTTATGTACAGAAACACGTTTCCTTCTTTCTTACTTGATTGGCTTTTTCCTTGCATCTCTCCCTCTGTCTTTCTCTTTCACACACATAGTCACACACTCAGGAAACAGCAGAGGAGGAAGGAAAAAAACAACAAAAACACGCACAGAGCATCCTAACGACCATTAACCACAATAGACCCATTCTGAATGAATACACAAGAGGATGGACAAACACACTCAAAACACACGTACTCTCCAGACCAGTGTTCGTCCCCACTGGTCACAGGCTGGAGCTGCTTGCTATGCTCAGACACCTGTAGCTCTAGATGTCGATAAAAGACATTTAACGCCCTTGTAATATTCAGTATTTAGGAGGAGCTATTGTGCGTTTAAATTCAAAGTGGATGAAACTGCAGAGAAACATTTAAGCTCAAACCAAAGTTGGTTCCAACACTTAGGTTGGAATTTACTTTGAAATTCCCAGAAGGGTTTGTGTGCTTAGGCAAATACAGTTTTCTTGACGCATCATCCAATTTGCAAAACAAGCCTGCAGCCGGTTTATCTGTCCAAAGCTCCATACTGAGTGATTCATTGCACTGTCCTCCCACAAAGATATTCGCCAACTTACAGTACCTACATTGTCCGTCTGAGCCACATGTTCACTGAGTACACTAATCTAAGTTAAATATTATCTCATTTGCAGGGAAATCCGATGACCAAGTGGTCAGGGCACATACCACATGGGTGAAATGTCCTGAGCAGTTGGACACTCCACTGTTTTCTCTTCCTGTCTAACTCCACTTCAACTCTAAATCAAATAAATGCCCCGAAATAACGTTCAAAATCTGATCTGATATGCAATTACAGTTTTAGGTATCCAAGTCGAAACAAACAGGAAGCAGATTTCTGATCTCTAACTTAAATGAACTGTAATTTCAGTTTGACTTTCTCACGTGATGTTGAGAACTTTCCCAACTATCAGTGTACGAACCCACAGCAGAAAACACTCACATATGCAAACTCTTACATTAACCACATTACCCACAAACACACACAGCGGCCTCTCCCTGTCCTGTGGGAGTGCTGAGGTGGGCTGGTCATTTTTGCATGAGCTAATGAATGGACTGTCTCGCTCTTTGTGTCTCTTTATGTCTCTTCAAGGGGTGTGTGCGTTGTGTGTTTTGTGTCTATTGTGGTTAAGGCACTTGTGCATTGAAAGGTGGGGAATTTCTCAGCCTCACAAAGTTATGCGTGTGTGAATGTGTGTGTTTGTGTCCAGCTCTTTAAACACAGGAGGTCGTCTGGAGTCCCAAAGATGCTATAACTGTCAGAACAGAGGGCTGGACGGGGAAACACGAGGCTGTTTATTTAATCATTCAAGATCCTTCACGGAGGATGAAGAGGATGTTATTGTGGGCTCTTCATCAATGCAGTGCGTCTGCATATTTTGCCTGTGTGTTTAGCTGTGGTTTCAAGGCATAAGACGTTTTAATCATGGCTGTGAATGTTTTATTTTGTGATTTTAACCCAGGGATCAACCAAATTATGCAGCAACAGGATGATGAAATTTGAAGCAACTCTAAAAACTTCACCTGAAACAACCACAAGGTAGTGGGTGTGGACAGTCGAACGACTGCTGTGGCTGGAGGAATGATTTTGCGATTGTATAGTTTGACTGCAAGCTAAAAAATGAAGCACAGACACAGAGACAGCTTCCTGCCCTCGTAGCTCTCCACTACTTTTGTGGCGTCACCGAGCAAGGCACTTAACCTAAAATGTTCCCAGAGGAGCTGCAAAAGACTTGACTGATGCAGGGCAGCTCTCAGAAATAACTGATGAGAAGTTAGCAGAAAGAAGCATCTGTGCAAAATATTGCATAGTGCAGGTCAAGTTGCAAAAAATGAAACATTAAAAACAAATGTCAGGTAAACACCTGTGTGTTTGGTCGTTTGCAAGTGTGTTTTGAATTAGTTACGTAATGTGCGTAATGCGTGACCAAATGCAACACATTGTTTTACTCAAGAGGGTAAAGGTACAACCACAAAAAATATATTTTATCTTTAACTCTACTGATGCAAGTTCAGGTTTTGTTTTACATTTTATTATGATATAATATTTTGATAGGTCATATCTTATCTCTCTCTTCTTTCAGAGAGAGGTAGCTGAAATGATAAAAATGTAATAGTGGATGACATTCAGGCTAGAAACACTTGGATGTCTTGGGTAACACTTTTCCAGTGTTACATGTAGGTCGGGGGTAGTGTCAATCAGTGAACTGGCAGATGGGTAATTCCCATTTTAAAAAGGGACTTTTCATAGAGGAAGGTGTTCTCCAGTTATTGGAGTATGACACCTCATCAGCTAAATTTACAACCTCACATTGAGGAGGATCGATGCTGATTCCGGTTGTGGACCAGAGTGGTGGCTCTTTACTCTCATATGGAAACTGGATGGTGTCACGTGGAGTGTATTCATTCATAGTATACATGCTTTATGGTCTTGGAGATGACTTTTGACTGTGCGACCTGTGCTTTCAATCCAAAAACCTATACCAAACAATTTGAACACATTTCGAACAATTTTACAAGTACACACATCGCAACTTGAATATTTTTAATACAGAGTTTTAACTTCAACTTAACTGATCTGATAACTGTCACAACACACATAAAATTCCTGTGGCTACAAATGTCTAAAATGTTTGTGACATTCCCTCTTTTCAGTTTCAGCTCCACACAGGGCCACAAACGCATGCTGTGTTTGGGTGCTGTTGGAAAACTGGCCATTCTGAGACAAATTTCCTAAACTCTCCATTCAACACCTTCAAGTCCGAGGACACCTTCTCCATCCACATGGTGTGATCTGTATCATATTACCACAGATCACACCATGTGGATGGAGAAGGTGTCTCTGCCCTGGGAGGTTTCGTTTTCTGTTCTCCATTAAGAGCAGGACTGCATGACACACTGACATGTGGAGTGGGCAGTGATGCATTGCACATTAAGTTAAGTGAGAACTTCTTGCATGTCATCACCGTGACTGCCACTCAGATTTCGGTGTGCATTCACCTTCCTGCGTCTTAAAGAGGGCGTTGGGCCTAATAGTGTTGC
Organism: Coranthus polyacanthus; assembly: GCA_037367275.1. Classification (NCBI taxonomy): domain Eukaryota; kingdom Metazoa; phylum Chordata; class Actinopteri; order Kurtiformes; family Apogonidae; genus Coranthus; species Coranthus polyacanthus. The sequence continues at coordinate 10,660,396 of JAPQRN010000021.1, forward strand.
TACAATTTCATGATTGATTGATATATTGAGCTGCATTCACTCATGACCCATGAATCCAATCTGGCCTCAAAACACTTTGCGATTAATCAGGAAGAGCTGGAGGATGCAGTCCCACTACAACCTAAACCGACAGAACAAGCATCAAAAGAATGAATGGAAGAAGAAGGACATTTCAGAGTTTGGTCCCAGAGCATTTCTGAGTGAGGGTGACAGTAAGACGGAAAAGAAATGCTATAATTGGAAACAGTGGGATTCGTCATCTTGTGGCTCTTCCTGAGGTTTAGTCCATTTTTTTTTCCCATTAAAGGGTTTTTTGTGGGAGTTTTTCTTTACTCAATAACATATTACACATATTCTGTGCAATACTTCCAGAAAAACAGGATATCAAACCACAGACACACAGTTACGTGACTCTGTGTCTGTAGGACACATACTTTTAGATTTTTAGGAATCTAAAAAAAAAAAGTAACACATAAGAAGCTGTGGAGTTTATGCGCATAGGGACATCTACTGACAATCACTATCCATCATAACCACCTTAAGGAATAATTCTAAATGTGGGAAGACAGTTCTGTATTGAAAATGAAGAAAATGTACAAACTAACAGGGAGATGTGGTTTCAGTGGCGTGGGTCCATGGGTATTTAACGGACGTGTCGGGAAGTCTGGGTTTCTTGAAATAAAAGCTAAAACCTGCTTTCATTCATTAGCAGTGACAGGGTGACATTAGCTCAGTGTGTGCGCAGCTGGACTGGGGTGTAACACAGAACTTCATATTGTTTTATCATCAATCTTTTTCGCAAATGACATTCCCAAACGACACATATACATTACATGAAACAGGCATCTATATGCTAAGCATGGGAATAGGCTTAAATGCTTCCATGTAAGTCATAAACCTCATATGACTGATCACTGTAATTATTAATATCAATAATTGCACTCAAGCAGGTGGAAATCAGTTAGTGTTTTAAGACCCACAATCTAATTAAACCCAATGAAAACATCATTAAGTTAAGAAAACGTTTCAGCAGGACACACGTGAAGTCTATTTCAGACATGCAACCATGAACGTGTCAAGATATTAACCATCGTCTCTTTGATTATGTTCTGCATATTCATTGCTGTATGTATTAGTTTCTTACATTAATATGTGTACATTTCTGTACAGGAGGATCTCTCCTTTGTGGCTCTTCCTCTCTTCCTGGGTTCTTCAAATTTTTTCCCCATTAAGGTTTTTTTTTTTTTTTCTTTTCCTTACTCAAACCAAGGGTCAAAGGACAGAGAGTTTTGTATGTTGTACAGATCACAAAGCCCCTTGAGGCAAATTTGTGATATTGGGTTATATAAATAAAAAGCTGATTGACTTGACAATGTGAGAACAGAACGCAAATGTCCGAACTGGACCAGACCTTAAATGGACTTCATGTAGACAGCTCTCTAGCACAAAGTCTGTGTAATGTGTGAATAGAGCGGGTCATTGCCTGGAGAATTCACCGCGAGTGCGTGGGCATGTGGACGACATTTCTAACATGCAATTGGTGTGAAACTGGAAGAATACAAACATCCGAGGGCGAAGAAGAAGGGTCATTTACACTAAGACACCAATGAAAATGTCAAACTGGAGGGATTTGGGATCTTCTGTTGGCGAGGGCTGACGTCGAAATCAGTCATCATTACTGATGAGTCGATAGCCTCACCTGCCAGCTCTGATGTACTTCAAACAAAACACTGATTTCAGCGGAAAATAACATCGGTATCAGCATCGGCCCAAAACGTAGTTCATCCCCAGTTTGAATAATCTTTGCAGTTATAGTAAGCATTTAGTTTAGGTTGGATCTAATGTAATTAACAACTTAATTTAATATAAATTCAGTGTTTTCATCATTTATATTTCATTCCTAATGGTTCAGAAAATGTTTGCTTGTAGCTTTCAATAAACCCTATTGCTGGCCTCACAAGGTACTTTATAGTTATTTTACTCTTAACTAATACAAACCACGTTTATTGCATCTTTAAGTTTGCTGAAAACCTGTCCCCCTGACATTTATCACCACTCCGTGACTTTTCTCCTCTAGTTTTCGCACACTAATGTAAATTTGCCCACTGAGGATATAAACCGTTTACAAGTGACATTGTGAAATGGGCCTCGTCCCCGATACTGACTCGATGTACACTGTCAGCCCCTCCATTAAAAGTGATGTAAAGTCTTGCTGCGTCTCCGTCCCTCGTCGGCCTCAAAGAGCCAGACTCCTGTGGTCACTGGCCCAGAAGCCTTAATTCACACTAACAGCTCACATTAGTCTTTTTCATGCAGCAGGGACACACAGATGTGATGAGATGTTTATGCACAGGGAGGGTTAAAGGTCAAATAAAAGCTTCACAGAGATTTGTATTTTGTTATCACACAACTGTAGTTACAAATTAGATAGTCTGCCGGGGCCTGTAAATGCGCACATGAACAAATACACACTCTCACTCCTTTAATCTCTCAACACGGTACACACACTCACACTCATTTAGACAAACACTTGGTTCAAACCCTCAGACACACCTTGCAACTCCCGTTTACTCAATCAGTGGCTGAAATACACAGATATGGATAGAAATACACACTTGAGTGCTAAAGAGGTTATCGCCTGATTAAAAGAAAATATGTTGCAGCCTCTGAAATGTGAGGATTGGCTTTTTGTCTGTTTTATATCAACACAAATTGATCGTCTTTGGGTTCTCGACTGTTACACAATCAAAACAGACAACGTCACAACATCACCTTGGACTCTGGTAAAGCTATTATGACCCTTGTATTTCTATTTTTATGACATTTGGCTCAAGATTTTTAACAACACCGGTCTCTGAAAAAGAACTATAAAGCAGCAGAAATGAATGTATTGCTTCACAATTCAAGAGGAATGGAAATCACGAGTCCAGACATCGTTTGTCTCTGCGAGGCTGAAACGACATCGCGCTGTCCTGCTGCCTGAGGGAGAGGTCACACGAAGTCAATGGAAAACAGACCTGCAGTTCAAACGGATGCGCGACCTGTATCTAATCGAGGCGCTCCCAAACAAGATACGCGTTACATCCATGGAAAATGAGAAGCACATTTCACCAATACATGGAAAAGTTGTAAAACACGAACAAACTGAGAAAATAAAAGGCAGCGTCCGGTCTGACTGTAAGAGGGTGGAGAAAACATCCTCTGACAGGTTATAGTCTGTAATGAAAGAATGAAGCTGTGCGCACTTTAAAACACACTCAAAAACATCACTCAGAGTCTGTGTAAATGTTGACAGGTGGCGAAACGTTCACATTCAGACAGACGCAAAGTCGTGGACTCAAGGCAGCACAAGTAGAGGCGTACGCATGATTCGCTGGTTTCCAAAAAGCAAAAAGTAAAACCCTGAAGACTTTATAAAGAGGGAAACTAGAGAAGGGAAAATATTAGCAAGAACTGGATTTACTGATAATGTTTTGAGATCAGCTTCAGTCAGAGCAGCTAACATTTGTACAATAAGAGTAAAACATAGACCACACTGATGCAAAAAGCAAGTTAAAGATGTGCTTTCTAGTTCATTTGAATGCGCCTTGAGCTGGAACGGGGAAAAAAAGAGGCTCTTGAAAGTCAAAGAATGAGTAAGAGAGCCACAATAAAAGCTGCTCTTATTTTTACTTTGATAAAATTGCTCGATACTAACACCGCATTCACACAGGACAGTTGACACAGATTAATGTGGAAAAAATGGGTCTGAATGAAATGTTCTATACGAGCCAGCGTACAGAATGGACCCCTTTGACTTCAGCGACAAACAAGGCCATTTTACTCCAGCTGACGCATCTATAAAATGCATTCTTGCTCATTAGTCGTGTTGGAAACATTAAGTCTAGAAGTCAAATGTGAGAATAAGAAGCATTTTAATCACAAAAAAAAAAAGAAAACGATTGACTTTAAAGACTGGTTTAAAACGCAAAAGGTGTGCAGGGACAACAAACAATAGCGAACACATATATTTTCATCTGACTTTTTGTTGGGAAGCACTGATTGTATCACGTTCTCCCGTTTCCATACAGGTGGAAGCCACATCCTCCGTTCAACGTTGTCTCCAAATTAGATTTCGCTCCTGTTCCGTTGACTCCATCTGTAACCTTACAGGCTGACAGCTTACCAAAACAGAAACCTAATCAGGAGTGAAAGTCATGCATTTTTCAGTGCTGTAGCCCAGCTTTAAAATTCACTTCTTGTTGGCCAGCAGCCATCAGATAAGCCTTTTATCTGGAGTCTTTGTTAATGCAAATGATGTGTCTGTCAGCGCAATCCGGTCCAGACAAACACAGGCAAAAAGGCTGACATCCATGTGCGTCTCAATCGACGGCCAAACCTTCACCTCTCCTGCGTTTTCAGTCATCCAAGCGCGGACTTCCACTGCGCTTCCACCTTGTGTCGATGTTTAGCTTGCCCACGTCCTTACACACTTCGCCCTGCAGCTGTCTAGATAAGAACGGTTTAACACCCCACTCCACTGGAGGACCATGACTGAGAGGGAGTCAAGTGGCATCAATGGCCTCAAGGGACTCTAAGATGGTCTATTTATTTACTTTACCTATAACAAAGATATATTAAATGGCTTCATTGTTAAGTTTTCTGATGAATTTATCTTTTATCCTTCAGTATTTTTCCTCTGATGCACGGAGACAAACACAAGCATCCGACAGGTGGCTGTGTACCAGCGTCACGCTATTATCCAAAATACAGCAGCGCTACCGTTTAAGAAGAGGCACAATGACACAATGCAGCCAGGAAAACAACAATCTCCCACACACAAGGCAGGAAACGGCAGTCCCACATACAGATTGTACAGCAGAAGGGGTGCTGAACTCCATAACAGGAAAGGCAGGGACAATTGGGGGAGGTTTACTCACAGGAGAGACACAGACCGACAGAGACAAACTGTACTGTCTGATCGCTGAGCAGAGGAATTCAAAATATATTAAAAGGTGACATGACGGTTCAGTCCAGCCTTCACTGATCAAAGGAGTGGATTTTTTTTTTTTTACGCTGGAGTCTGTCCTGAGTGCAGCAGCTCATGACAAAACTCAGTGATTTTTTTAAACCGACAGAGAAATTAGAAGACAGCTACTTTTCAATGGGATTTTACAAGGCATTTATAAAGGTTTTTGCACCCAAATATTAAAGACATATTTTGAATATAACGCTCATGACAACTCAGCGGCCACCGAAACTCAGACAAGGACCCCCTGAAACCTTCCTGACGACCAGGAAAAACTCCTACAACAACTCCTAGAAACATGTCAGTCACAAAATCTATTCAAAATGATCCAGAATCCTAATCACCGACCACCAAACCTCCTGAACTGAATTTCTCTTTTAAAACATCTGTGCATCCCGTCGAGGACAAAGCAAGCAAAGGAATTTCATACAGAGAAAAATACAAGGCTCCTGCAGAGTACAGACATGGTGATAAATGGGTATAACATTCAGTCAGGTGTAACCAGCAGCAGAGACATTGTCTATAATGTTTAACGTGTGAGCTCAATGAAAAGATGCGTCTCCTCAAGACTTTAAGACACTAAAATAAAATAAACGAAAGTACAAATGTTCCTCTGAGAACTTTAAACGTCAAAAGTCGTTTTAAGGAGAACACCAGTACGTGAACATCTACATCCGCGCAGATTAATGACACTCGTTCAAAACTCACCGATTGAAACTTTGTGTCGGGATGTTTCTCTGTGATTTATTCCACTTCGGCTGAAACACACAAACACACGCACAGGGCCGTGGACGTGATGCCGCGGCAGTTCGGTGCCAGGTTCACCTGAAGCCTCCACACGTTATAAACAAAGTGACCACATGTGGGCAATGACAGAGACACTCCTTCACCCCGAGTCCAGACGTCCCCCCCGCGTCTGCTGCTGCCTTCAGGGGCTGCTCGGAAACCCCTGCGTCAGACGTCTGTTTCTCAGCAGTAGGCTGAGGTTGTGCTGCTGCCTTCCACGAGCATGAAAAAAAAAAAGCTCATTTTGCTTCATTAAAAAGTGCAATGGTGGGAAGTCTGATGTTGATGTTTTGATATGATATGATGCAGCGCTACAATACTAATCTACTCAGTATTATCTAAAAATGGCTCCAGAATAATATAATATTCTACGATAAGACTTTGAAAGGAGCCATTCTTCATAATAACTTCTCCTTTTTAAAGTGTATTTTGCTGATACTGATAGTCAAAAGTCGAGAGAGCAGGAGAACGTTTGAATTCTGAACTTTTCTTGGAATGGAGTGATGGAAATTGTGCTTTTGCTTCGGTGAAGGATGTGAGCGCATCTTCTACATCTGAAAACGCGAAACAAAAAATACAGGCCTTATGCATTTCTTATAGGCTTAAAATCGAACAAAAAGAAGTTTGTCCGAAGGGTGAAGATCATCAGGAATAGTATAGATTTCTGAAAATAAAAAAAATACAATCTAAGAATATTTATTTTCAATGAACTGTCCTAGATTTAAAAAGGAGGCTATATGTAAAAGTAGCTCGGCTCTGTCTTGGACGTCGGTCTTTTGGTTGAACTTAAAAAAACATAAATATATCACTTAAACCCACAGTAGACGAGACCGCTCTAACTTCAGGGACACTTTTCAAGGAAAATCAGATTAACAGAGCTCTAGGGTGGATGTTTCTGCGTGCAGTCAAGTTAGGATTTAATTTTTCCGACAGCGCATAATGACAGCGAACACGGCCTTCGCTATTCCGTAAACCACAGCTCCCCCCTGTGGGGATATTTTGTAAATACTAGAAAACACGGTGCCCAGGTATAGCTTTTAAAGAGAGTCACTGTCACGAAAATAAGGTACATTTTATCAGACCTCTTTCTTTTGAATTTAAAGCCATTAAAGATAGTAATGTTGAAAGACAATATGAGGAAGTGGAAACTCTCAGAAACCAAACGTACAATGTCATAAATACATAGAGTGAATGTAATATGCATGAATAGTTAATTGATTGAAAGGTAGATATTGATTTGGAAACATTATGAAACCTTTTTACAAAAACAAAATAGAAGTCTTACTTTTTTCTCCTGTTTTCAAACAGTTTTTTTGATTTTTAGAATGAAGAAAACGTACTGCCTGACACCACATGATATGAATATGAAAGTACTTTATTATGAATCTTTTGTGTAATATTTATTGAATACACGTTACATCATCGTCATGATGTCAGTTTTACAGTAGAAAAAATAGTACTGGACAACAGGCGGAGGTAGCTGCATTATAGGACACGGACACAGAAGATATGTACAAGTGTAAAAAGTCGTTTTGACAATTCAAAGCTACTCTTTAAAAGTGTAAAATAAAACCAGACGGAACATTAAGTTTAAAGAGTAACAACCTTTAAAAAATGTCTGAAACTGTCAGAAACCCAAACAAGTTGATAAAAGCAGCATCCTTCATGAAACATTAATGCATATTTGGAAATGTAAACTGAGAAATCTGCATCGGGATGGATTTTAAGGCATAAAGCAACCTGAGCTGAGGGGAACGGAAAAAGCACTCAAAGTTTATGTTCGCTTGTTTTCACATTACTGTCACAGAAAGTTGGGTTTAATTTTTTTTATCTCAAAAGCTAGTGACCTGTAGTTTTCTGCCCGGCTCGTGTTTTAATGCAACGTAATGTTAAGGCTATACTTGGTCATTTAAAGCACTACATCTTGTAATATTAAGAGTAAAACGTGAAACCAGAAGGGGGGCATATCTTACTAAAAGCTAAACAACTCTTCAAGCGCCAGCCTCTGAAACAGCTTATGTACTGTGTATTTACCACTTTTTAATTTTTCCGATTAAAGTACGGCTAGCGTGCATTTTAACTGGCTGCCTTCAAATGCCTTGTTGTTCCACGTGACTGGTAGGATACTGGCTATAGAGGACAAACCCACCCGAACGTACAGTATGAGACGACCAGGCTGAAGAGCACATCCCGGAGCTGTTCTGGTACCAAATTTCCCTTTCTTGCTCTTCAAAGAATATTCAAAGCACACACATTCACAATGGTATTGTTACATCTCACATATAGGTAGTCATGTTTTAGCTGAGAGTAGGAAATCTTTTCCTTCAGATGAATTTTCACTGCTCTCTGCAAAATGATGCACACCTTGACTTCATGCTGTTGTAAAAAGTTACAGAAGTAGTTTGAGGGAATAAATTGTGCAATTTAAGGGTAAAAATACAGTCATGGTGCACACAAATAATCAAAAAGGTGACATTTGACGCGTGCCAGGCCAACCGTGCATGTATATATGTACATGCACGGCACTAATTATAAAGCAAAATGGCAATACTTGAAGAATTACATTTAACAAATGTA
>JAPQRN010000021.1:10693669-10718538 GCA_037367275.1 Coranthus polyacanthus
GAAAGAAAGAAAGAAAGAAAGAAAGAAAGAAAGAAAGAAAGAAAGAAAGAAAGAAAGAAAGAAAGAAAGAAAGAAGTCAAATTCCACAGCGTCCACTGTCTGCAGTGGTATTGTTTTGGAAATAGTGAAGCTGACAAAAAGCTCACTAGTTTTTAATAAAGATGAACCATTTTCACTACTTCTGTAAAAACAATTTTCACGTGAGACCTGAGCTATTATCTGTATTGACTAAGATGAAAAAGAACAAAAAAGAGGCGATAACACCACTGTCACTGTCACTGCGCCGTAAAACTTCAGAATTCACAAATGGAAATGTATAATGTCTGATATTATTTAATTTACTATTTTTCACCCAAGCCCCTCAACTTGCATGACTTATCAAAACTATCTGACTTTAAAAAGCTTTAGTTTGACGTCGTATTCACTTTATTTTCCAGGGGAACGTCCCAGGCTCCCCACATTTTCCAGCTATCTGTATTTTCTGTTTTGTCCAACGCTCATCTACAGAGAGTCATACCCAAGGTAACGCATGTTATTCTTCTCACACGGAGCGGTTTTATAAGTAGTTAAATCAATCGCGCACAAACATTAGATGTACGCATTTTTGAAGCAGAGACGTGGCGTTTTCTTCACAGAAATAGCCACATTCGATGGAAGTATGTTGGTGTTACTCTTGGCATGGTAAGATGAAACTGCTCTCAATCTATCTAACCTCATAGATGAACATGAAACATAATCTTCTAAGTGGGCCATGTGGGGTTACTGGCCTAGAAAACATTGCATTTGTTTATTGTGCCATAGTGTAAAGAAATCACAGTACAATTCAAGTGCAGTTACGGCTTAATAGCATCTTAGTCTTAGATCACTATGTCTAGTGCTTATACGATGTGCTCTAGAATTTATTTTCCGTACCTTCTGTTGTAACTTTATGTCCAATGGTCTTATTGTAGATTTTGGGCTGCCTGTTTTATGGCCACTTCATCCTGGTGCGACTTTGTGTGCCAGCCTTCAGACCCGAGACCAACCAGTCTTTTACTAAAAAGACAATGGTTCTGGCCGTGTTTCATTCAATATTACCAGGTACTTTCTGCAAAAACACACAAATGATACACTCACAGACACTTTACGCTGCAGTGTTGACTTTCTTTAAAGTGAGCTACTACTACCAGGGAATGTTAGGAAGTCGAGAATAACAGTTCAGTTGTAACTTTATCTGTGTCCGTGTCTTCTGTCAGTCAGCACAGGCTCATATATTACTGACATTGGAAATGGAGGGAAGAGTTTGATGTCATGTCAGTGATAAGAGTAAAGATTGCTCTAACCCATCATTTAAATGTAATAAACGACTGACGTGTTTATTGCTCTCTTTAAGTGAATAGCTTTTTGAGTAAGAGCTGATATAAGATTGTCAGAGTCAAGTTTCAGATCCTAAGAGAAATCTTGGAGCAACGCCCACAATAAAAGTGATCCTCACAGACTAATCTTCTCTTTCTGTCTCAGGTATAATGCTCCTTCTGTTGTGTTTCTTCGCCTTCCTTCACTGCTGGCTCAACCTCTTTGCGGAGCTGCTGCGTTTTGCTGACAGGATGTTTTACAAGGTGAGCAGCAAAGTATGACAGATTGCCTCTCCTGCGAAGACATTACTTTCATAGTCTATGGTTGCTTTTCCAAGTGGGGAACATGTGCTTAATGATAGCTTAAATACTCCAGGGCAGACTGATAGTCGCCAAACAGCTCCGCTTTTCCACCATTAGACCCTATTAATATAATTTGTTCTTAAACAAGAGACTAAATTCTGACTTTAGCATTTTACTGAACTCAAATTTGCAGATAGACTTGCTGTAGGTGTGAAAACATTGACGTAAAGGTTTACCATACCGCTTCAGCTGCCTCTGCAACTGCAACGCCACCAGCTCAAAGAACGACTTGAAAAGCACGGCCCTGCTTGTTTCATCCAAACATGATAGAATGTGTGAAAATGATAAAAGTTTTGTCACAAATATAACAAAGCGTATCATTTCACTGCAGAAACCCCAGTGTTTCTCAGGCCTCAATTTCAGTAAAGTGAGCTATTATTTATCTTGATCCACACACACTGATTTAATTATCTTATGTTGGTTTTACAGGACTGGTGGAACTCGACGTCTTTTGCTAACTATTACCGTACCTGGAATGTGGTGGTTCATGACTGGTTATTTTACTATGGATACAGAGATTTCCTCTGGGTAAGCATGGTGCCGGTGCAGATGAAAATACATTGAAATTAACAAACGTTCCCACAGCAGCACGTCCCACAGTGAAGTGTGTACAGTAGTTAAAACTCGTGCAGTAATACTGCCGCCACAAATTCCCAGCTGAACTGCTCTGATCCCTGAACTCTGTGCCGATCATCTCTCTGTTTGTGATCCCTGCAGCTGTCGAAAAGGAAATTCAGAACAGCTGCTATGCTCTCAGTGTTCATCGTCTCTGCCTTTGTTCATGAGTACGCTTTGGCCATGGGCTTCGGCTTCTTCTATCCCGTCATGTTCATCCTCTTTGCCATCTTTGGAGGTGAGGAATAATTCATATTCAGGGAGAACTCTAGAGCATGTTTGCCTTTAAAAGCAGACAAGAAAATATGAGAGAGAAAGAGAAGAAGAGAATAAATTTGCTGTTGCTGGAGTTAGAACTCTGAAATATAGATTTGTAAACATATTTTTCTCCTCTTACATTCATAACTGTGCTTTCAAGCTGTAATTATTCACCCTAAAAGACATTTTGTAGCACTTTTCAGAAGAGTGCTTTCATAAATTCTAAAAAAGCCACTCTTGTCCATTGTATGCTTTTCATCTGGGACACAAGCAGGAGTCCCAAAGGACCAAACAGAAACTGTGTGTCCCTCACTAAACCCCTCACACCTCACAGCCTTGACACAGAAAAACTGCCAGTTACACGACTGAAACAGGGGTCGCCCCCCCCAAAAAAAAAATCATGATCAACAATGTGTCCTCGTGTCGTCCTCTCTCAGTGGTGTTCAACTTCACCATGAACGACAAGCGTCAGAGTCCTGTGTTCAATGTCATCATGTGGACGTGTCTCTTCCTGGGTCAGGGGGTCCAGGTGTGTCTGTACTGCCAGGAGTGGTACGCACAGATACACTGTCCTCGAACGGGGGTATGTCCTTCACTTTCATACACTCACCAGGAAGTACGAACAGCAGCTACAATATCTATGTCTGTAAAACTATGTGTTATTTAAAGAATATGTTCACTTTTTAATATCAATCCAGACCTTTTTAAAATGTTGGTTTGTGTAGACTCACTCTGAGCATAAAAATAAAATGCAATTTCACTTCTTGGTAGGCTTACACAGGTCCAGAGAGGGGACTGCATAGCAGTGCAAATGTTAGTTAACATTGACAAAAAGTAGGTCAAAGTCTTCCTTTCTGTCTGGTTTTGTTAAACACGTGTAATTTTCTATTACAGAGGCAGAAATTTGTCTGAAATAATTAAATCAACAAAAATCTATACATAAAACCGCAATAAAAGGTGATCTGTTGCTCCGTTTTTGTCAACAAACCAAAAAACTGGACCAGAGGTTTTCTGTTAAGCTACTGGTGAAGTTACGTTGGGATGAAAACTAGAAAACAGTCCTTTAAATAAACAAGACTATTCATAACAAACAGATCTAGGTGAAAGAGCATGTGACCAAACAGTTTGTTTGTAGCACAGTTGCATCATTAGAAAGTACTTTGAACCTCATTTCAGGGATACATTAACAGAAAATACATAGGTTAAAATGACAAATAACCAAATGACCTTTCATTTCTGTGGCGGTAACAAGATGACTGTTTGCAACAAATAACCAGTTTCCTCATACTGGCTTTGTCGTCTGTTGCTACTGTATTTGGAGTTATTCATGCGCATCTGTTCTTACATAAACACACATAACGCTGATCTTAAAAACATAACAAATCAAACGTCCACACATCAGTGCATTTGTTGAATGATGGATATTTGTAAAAAAAAAAAAAAAAAATCGGACATGTATTTAACCCTTTAAAAAGCCCTGTTTCAACCCCAAGCATTTGATCAAGTCACAGATGTGACGGATTTGTTTGACAGATGGGCACAGATGTACTTAATATACTTACTCCTCTATGAACTACTGTGTCTGTGTAACCTCATCTAAGGCATCCTCTAAAGCCAATGGCGTCATTCACACACAATGGCTTAACACAGATAACTGCTGTCTAAAAATAGTGAAGTGACATGCATAAAATGAGATTATTACGTGATAATAAATGGGTTAAATCAGAAAGATCAAATATATAAAAGGACTGCACATGATGTTACTAGAAGGAGTAAGAGGAGGAAGAGAGATGAATGAATATTAATGCGACCTCTGACTTTTCCCGGTAGAATGGTTTCTGGGAGCTGGTGATGCCTCGGTCTTGGAACTGCGCCTACCAGAAGTGAACCTGCTGAGACGGCTGCTTTTCTCATGAGCTGGATGGATGAACAAAGACGGATGGAAGAATAAATGGACACAAAGCTTTAATGTCTTCATGGACTAAACACAGAAGGCCAGATAACTTGAAAGATGTGTAAATATGTACTGTTTTTTTTTTTTTTTTAATGTATGTTGACTTGAGATGTGACTGTAATTTTTATCTTTGCATGGTTTCATTCAGCATCGCCACTGCATTATTTCATATTTCATTTGCATCAGTAGTATTGATTAATGTTTAATAAGTCAGACTTTGGAAAAATAAAATGACCGTAATTGTGCTAAGAAAAAGGTTGCGCATTAGATGAGAAAACACCTTATTTGAATAAAGAAGTCTGAAGTTTTGAAAGACTCAGAGAGACTTTGAGAAACTGCGAGTATTTAAAATAACTGTAATCATTTTATTTTTTTAATATATATTTTTTAACCTCTCTGAGTGTAATTCTTTGAAATAATGAACCACAGTTGAATGTTGAGCAAAACCTATGAACAGTGCAGACTTTGCGTTTGTTTGTGATTATGTTAGCACCATAACTCCTTAACAAATAGAGCTAAGATGGTCAAACTCAGCAGTAATGTTAACCATGACCCTCCCTGGTTACCCATTAATTATGGTCAAAAGGTCAAAGTTCGCATTCACAGGATCAAATTAAAGCCCTGTACAGTCTACTGTGCAGGCATGTAGTGATTCAGACTCCATGCTCATCAAATTTAAATGTTACAGTGTGTTTCTGTTTATATGGATATAAATATATATTGTGTGCATGTTTTTACGTGCAGAAAATGTTTCACGAAAGGCCAGGTGTTCGCAGTGAGGGCACCTGGGCTGCAGGGTGCGCTGCATGTTCAATCCGGCCTTGGATGACATTCAGCAGGTTCATGAACACGGAGCCTTATCGGTCTGTCACAAAGCCTCTGTTTGTCTGCCTGCCGTGTCCCTCTGAAGTCATACAGGAAGAAGAGGATTACCTTCGTACAGTGTTTGCATTAGTGATGTAATGCTCTATAAACTGATATACTGTAACACCTCAGAGTGGCACAGCAAGGACGAGCCATTTTACAGGCATACAAACTGTATATATCTGTGTGGTTTAATACTGGAAACATGACTGATATGAACCAAAACAGTAAAGCTGAAGGCCTTGCTTTATTATGTACAGTTGCATTTGTAGATGGCAATTAAACAAAATCAATAAAAATGCTGAATAAATGTATTAAAATAAATGGTAATATACTGTGATATCCATGAGTTTAGGTTTGCCCGAAACACTACAATTTTAGTTGTCAGCTTTTGTGTCCATTCATTTACTTTTCTCAACCCACAACCCCAAATACAAGTTTTGTAAAACCTCTCGATTCTACTAAAGATGTTTGCGTTGTCGTGTTTATCTCTAAAACTGGATCACAAACTGCTGAGACTTAACCAGAACTGAAATACAGTCCTCTGCTTGGCTGGTCCGAACTCGGAAACTGCAGCAACCACAAGAAATAGTTTGGTTTTCATAGTATAGATGGAAAATATGCTTGACTTGCACACAAACACTTTTTTTTTTTCTAGATGGAATGGATTATTTCCCTTCCCGCAGAATGTACTGCAATACCTCAGTTCTCTCCAGTGGCCTCTGATATGAACATTTCCAGGTTTTCTTCAGAAAGTTTTGTCACGGCAGCAGAAAATAAAAGAAATTTAAAAAAACCCAGAGTGACATTATAAATCCAGAGTGGTTTATTGGTTTATCAATTGGCAGGTTTACCGAAGCACCATAAGAGACAAAGTGAGCAATAACTTGCCTTTATGTATATCAATCGCAGCAAGATGCATTCAGGAACAGTAAAGCATGAGAAGTGGACAATCCAAACAAAACGTAACACCTTCAAAAGGGGTCTGATACATCTACAAAAAAAACAAAAACTTTGACAGCACTTTTCATACTGTGTACATTATGAACTTCAACTTTTACAGCTGGCTGTAATTCCCAGGGAACAGAGATTGAAATGAATCGAGCCACACCAACACACACACAGCGAGAGAGGGGGAAGGGCAGCAGAACAGAACACACTGCAGCCGCGAACGGGGATTAGAGATGAACACACAGATACTCACCGACTTCCATCTGAAATATCAGCCAGCGCTGTGCTGCTGCTGCGCTGTGTGTGCACGTGCATCTGTGGCATGTGTGTAAGTGTGTAATCATGTTGTGGATGTTGTGGGAGGGTATGTGGGGGAGCAAATCAGCTTTGAGTTGTTGATCTGGAACAAAGTGGCTCAGGAAGCAAGCAGAGCTGTGATTTTATTCCCTAATGTTCGTGAACAACATTTATAATAATCAGGGTTTAGAGAGCACAGGTTAGGCAGGACAGACAGACTTAGGATCTAAAGCAACTGGGGTAGAGAAACAGATACTAAAGAGTCGATATCGAGAGAAATACAGCATGGCTTAGTGCAAACAAATTACAATGAGTGGATGACAACAAATACGTATTTTCTCTGGCTTGTTTCTAACCTCTACATGTTTCTAAATGATCACACGGTGCCAGCACACTTACATGGCCGACCTTTTAACAGGAAGAGGAGGATGGATTTCACTTAAGTGTGCAGTAGACACAGTAAATCTGTCCAACAGATTTCCCTGGGCTAGCAGCAGCAGGGGCTAAAGGCATACATCTTTGTAGGAGAAACGCATGGCCTTAACTATGTGAGAAGTAATAATGGTGACGATAGCAGAACTCAGTCATACGACTGCACCGCTTCGGGAGTTTCCACCTCAGGGAGAAGTATCCTAAAACAGTGTGAAACAACACAACAGATTTTATGTTGCTCCATGTAACAAAGGGAGAATTGTCTTTCACAGTACTGTTTTTCTGTCTCAGTCACTTGACGAGAGCAAAGGAACTGTTAATCAAACACACACACGAAAAAAAACATACTTGCTTAGGTACAACAAAGAAACTGTTCAGCCGAAAGAAAATCAAGTAAAAGGAGGATACCAAAGGGGCTTTGGTCCCGGCCCCACTTTTGTCCAAGTGCTTCACGACAGACTGCTGCAGAATATTAAACACAGGTGGCTTGCCAAAGACAAACATGGCGCTACAGCAAAGTATTACATTAAGAAAAATAAAACAGCTAAACTTCATAGACTATTTACATATTTTAGCTCAGTGCATAATGGATATCGCTTCCATTTCTCTGTCAAATCTACATAACTACATATAGAAAAGTCGCTACAGCGTGAAGCCACACAGGCAAAGAATGCTTGTGTTTAGAAAATGGTACTCAATTGGTCCTGGCATCAGAAAGTCTCCAGCCAGTGCCTTCCTTATTAAGTCACAGACAGACTTTGTTTACATGGAGACTGATGCTGGACTGCAGGCAGTGGAAGGTCCCGTCTCTTATTCGGTCTCTGGGGATGAAGTGCTCCCATTAGCATTCATGTGACCGTCAGTGGCAGTGCTAGCAGTTTAACCATGCGCGTACATTTAGACACTGTTTTTTTTGTGTGATAGAAGAAAACATGCAGTATGAGACAGGAAAAGCTGGGACAGTATCAACTATTTGGGAAAGACAGAATATCCTTTGTGTAAAACTCAAGCTATTAGTAACCGCAAAGTTAACCACGTACCTAGGAACTCGCAATACATTTCGGTTGCGTTATATACCATAATTCAATCGAACCATGAGCATCCTGAGAGGACAGTTAGCTTAGCCTTTCCAATAAACTAATACTTTGTCATTTTTATTGAGTCTGTGAGATTTCCCGCATTTAAGAGACTCAGAACACAACTGCAGTACCTTCTTTACTTATGACTCACATTATAGCAATATCTTGCGTCTGTAATTTGACCGTTTTCAAGTCGAAACAGAAAGAAAACCTGGAACATAACCTGAAGTGGCATCATTGATCGGGTTAGTAAATAATGTGGGCTACCATGAAAAATAAAAACACTCGTAAGAACTGTAAAAAAAAAAAAGTTAGCTATTTGAGAAACTGAGGTGGCAGCGGCAAAAAGTGTCACGCCTCTTGGTGCATAATGCAGCAATTCCTACAATATGTTGTTTTCAGAGGTTTGGATATAAAAATACAATATAAAACAGATTTTTGGCATTGATTGTTAAACAGATAGGTCAAAACACAGAAAATTAGCTATTAGTTATTTCTTGGCCATTTTCACCCATTCGGTTTCAAGCATCACATCTTCTCGCCTCCTCGTGGACATTCAGATTTCAGGCAGCGACAACAGATGGCTATTTCTGAGCTCGCTGCCTCGCCAGGCGCTTCATGAAGCAGCAGGTCACTGTCGCAATGATGACGATGCCCACAAACAACGCGCAGGAGACTCCGATAACCAGAGGAATGAGGAGGAGGTCAGCGGCTGCGAGGGGGAGGAGATAACAATTACAATTACAGCACATTATCACATATGTAAGTACCTGTTACAGCTTGCTGCAACTACAATCCAATTCCAGCGAGAGAAATAAAAAAAATAAAAAAACACTGGTAAACGCGTTTCTATTAGGTACGTCGATTTGTTTGGTTCAAATTAATACAGATAAAGTGCTGTTAAAATTCTGTCAGTAAAGATATTGATGACCGGTTGAGTTAATGGACTGGGCTGCAGGATAAACTAAGAGCACAGACTGCCCTCGTGGTTCTGTTATCAGGGCAGGAAGCCACATCCATTTAGTCTCAGTCTAGACTTTCAGTGCATGTTACAACAGGTAGAGCAGAAACATTAACAACTCATGTCACTGCCGACGGACATTTACTTTACAGATGATCGTGATTTTCCGATGACTTTGTACATTTTAACTTGCTTAAAAAGGAAAAAAAAAAATGGCTACAATGCATAAAACGACAAACGCAGCCAAGATGCACTGAAGATCATTTATCCAGTGCTGCCACCAGATGTGACCAGATTAAAAGAATCTCTGCCACTTGCGTTGCCCTGAGCAGCACATGAAGACCATTTGTGTCCACACTTCAAACTAGTTTTTTTTTTTATATAAGAAGCTTCAACCAACAAGACTAGAATAAGTATTAAACTTACCAGTATTTAAAAAAAAATGTGAATATTACATTTTATGAAATACGTTGCCTGGAGAATGCCATTTGTCAAGCCCCTGGAGGGTTTTTGGGGAATTCTCCTTCACATTCCTTTGTAAATAATATATTGTATTTTTGTCTGTTTTTCATATGTGTAAATAAACCAATTCAAGTCAGTACTGTGGCTAGAAAAAAATGATAGAAGAAATTATCACTGCCATGTTTTTCTACAGTGACTTTGGATACAAACAAGTCAGATAAAGGGTGTTTGTACATAATACGTTTCCCGCTCTGCAATCGGCATTTGAGCTGATGAAGGATCTGCTTGAAGTTCTGTTCACCCTCTCAAGGTCAAGAGTAAACATTTGACTTGTACATAACTCTGTTTGATTTTCCACTTCAATTTTAGAATAAGCAGATAAATCTGAGTGTGGAGGTGAAGAAGCATTACTCGACCTCTAACCCCAAAGGGCTCCAGTGAAGCTGCTCAGTAGTCAATAGATCAATAAATTACACTGTGTTTGTACTGGGAAGCGTCCAGGTATGTGAGTAACTGTGTCGGTGTGAAAAAGAACAGAGCACTGCCCTTGGGAAAACCAACTAAAATCAGTTTAGTAAACACTGTCGGATGTCGTCGCATTCTTACAAAAAGCAAAACCCACCGGATGCACTCACCTCGGGCATACAAGTAAACAGTCACAGAATTTGACTCTGCTTTGGCCCCTGTGTTGTACCAGCCTCCGTGTGGGTCCTGGCCCCACGCCTCTGCGTGACACGCGTACATGCCCTGATCGTCGACGCTGGCCACGTGGACCCTCAGTCTGTAGCTCACAGCCGACAGCCGGTCGATGCTAACCTCGCTGCCATTGGCATAGATCTTTGCAACCCCATCGTACATGAGAGCAGCGATCACTTTGGGTTCCACTTCAACTGGAGGGTCAGGTAGAGAAACATCCGATGCAGAGCTTTGGTCTTTCTTTGTAACCGGTTCGGGGATTGGCCAACGCAGCCAGTGCACCTGTGCCTGGGCGGGACCTGTGGTTGTTACAGTGGCGTTGCAGATCAGGGTTATGGTGCTTCCTCTTTTCAACAGGGGGCCTCGAGGGAGCTGAGCCACAGCGGACACCACAACGTCTGTGGAAACAAAGTACATTTAAACAGTAGGTTTATATTCCAATGATATCCAACAAGGTAAACTGAAGACTTTTAGACTATTATAGATGCAATTTAAGACCTATTACACGTCCCTTCATACTGGGGCCACACTTTGGCTCCTGATGTGAACACTGAGCAATACTGAACGATGTCAGGTGTTTACTAGTGGCTTTTTACGGCAGCTTTTTCTGACATGTGACACTAATGGCATTATTGTTTTTCTTTCTTTCCATCTTTTTCTCTGAGCTGCTAATCATCATTTTCAAAGGCTTCAACAAGAGCTAAATCCAATACATTTTTAAGACCTGCCAAAATCAAAGACAGACTATTATTTGAGACATATTAAAGTCTAAAATTCAGATTACTTGATTTCAGCCTTTTAAAGACCCATGCAAGATCCTGTTATCTGAGGCTAAGCTGAACATATAATGTGTGACTAGTTAAAAATCATATACGTATATATAAAATATATTAAAAAAATATATTTGTAGTTGGAGTTTGGAGTTGTACTGAGCCATCACATTGTTTAATGTTTATTTATTGACTCTTTCTATTATTCATTTGCCTTTTTTTTTCAATTATTCTATTACTATTACTACTATAATTACTATATGTTAACAGGATGTTGCTGTTAAAGAGCATGCCTGCTCAGCAACCCACCCTGTATAAAAAAAATAAAATAAAAATGAATGATGAATATGTAGAGAGCCAAACAACACATGTTCACTCTGGCATATCCATTGTCTAACCTCCAGCTAAAGAACGACCGGAAAAACCACAGCAAATTCTTATTTGTCCTTGTGTTTTCTTTAGAACTGTTGTTCGGAAAATAAAGTTCCATTAAATTATTAGAAAGCTGAAGTCAGTTAAGAAAAGCTGGGACACAGTGTCCTACAGCAAAAACAAACCCAGCACCACACAGTGAAATGGCACATAGCCCAGACATCTAAGCCACCAAAGACACTTCCTGAATCCATAATTTTTAAATAATTTCGCAGACCAAAGCATAAAAGCATTCCCTGAATGGAAAACTTAGGCCAAATTCCCCCCCTTGGCTTTAACCCTCCATTTTGCAAGCTCCCATGTATAGTAGGGTGTCCCGTTTCTTTCGCAGATTGAGGGGTAGTGGTCACTGAGCCCTCAAAATGTCCCCCCAAATATAGCATTTTCAGATGCGGGGAAAGAAGCCAATCGATGTAAATACCTTTGTAAATAATCATGCAAACATTTGATACCTTCTATTGCCTTGGAATGCCTTGGTTTAATGTAGCTGCAAAGGAATATGTGACTCAATTGTTAGTACGCTTGTTTCCATGTCCCCGACTTTGACGCTGCACTTCCCTCCTCATCAGATATCAATGTCGGGCAGACATTTCTCTGGGCAGGACTACACTCAAACAGCTGATGCGTAAAATCTGGTCAGATTTGTCACTTTAGTTGATAATGGTAGCAAACAACAGGGTTTTATATAAAATGC
Source organism: Coranthus polyacanthus (assembly GCA_037367275.1). Taxonomy (NCBI): domain Eukaryota; kingdom Metazoa; phylum Chordata; class Actinopteri; order Kurtiformes; family Apogonidae; genus Coranthus; species Coranthus polyacanthus. The sequence goes on from JAPQRN010000021.1 coordinate 10,705,832, forward strand.
ATAATATTATAGTGTCATAATGTTATATTCATGTTGGACCATTCCAAGGTAAACATTTCAACAAGTAGGTCTGTTCTGAAAGCTCACAATCCAGTCTAGGGCACTAGAGGTGTTGACAAAGGGGGTTGGATTGGGATTGGGCCTTAATCAACATCATAAAGAAAAACCCTCATTTAGATGAGTTAACAATTTAAGTCTCTAGACCTTGTGTGAAGAGTCAAACCTCACGTTCCTATGCAAACCTGATTTCAGAAAAATGCTTTGTCTTTTGTTTGTTTGTTTATAAAACATCCAAGTCAGACTAAAGCACGTCGGTAGCATCAATCCATTTTATTTCCTTGTAAATGAAGAGGGGCAGATAACACATATAAACCTCTGACGCACTGAGATCAGGAAGAGCGTCTGTCACCTTTGGTCTTCAGGTTGACGGTGACTCCCTCAGACCTCTGTGTGAATGTGGCCGGAGTAGATGGACCAGGGTTTCTCCTTCCAGCATATACACTGACCACACATCGATACACCCCTGAGTCAGCGGGGCGGGCTGAGAACAGCTTCAGAGAGTACTTCCCCTCCGCCACTTTCTCCATCGAGCCGCCGCTAGCTCGGCTGAGGTCGTCTCCCCAGCTCACAACGCCGTCCGGGCTCATCCGGGCCACCTCCACCTTAACGAGAAATGTGACAAGACTTAGAAACAATATCATATTAGCCAGAATAGACACTGGAAATACACTTTTTAAAAGTGTTATTCACAAGACTTCATCAATGGGCAGATTTTTTACGCTATTTTCTGTAATAATATGGAAAAGTGCATCATTTTTTAATAAAATAACCAAAATCACAACACCTAAGCCCTCCACAAATCCAGGGAAAACCCTAGCATGCATAAGAACGAGATTTACTGTAGAAACAATCCTGATTTAAAGGAAGTTTTTAGCTACTTGGAAACAGTGCAAACAAGCTGTAAACACAACACTGTGATCACCTTTTAAGATAATAAGGCAAAGTTTGCAAACAGTCTGCTATTTTACAAATAAAGCACACACAACGGCATTGTGACTTTTTGGAGCTGTATTTGTTGAAACTCAGTAAATGTTGTGTTGACTGTAAATCAGCAACCCCTGAGGGTAAAATCTGGCTCTATTTTAGCTAAATGCTCCTCTGTGTTCAGCAGCTTGTCACTAACTGTGTCTGTCAGAGATTTAGTAGCTCACTCGAAATGCCTCGTGGAGCTCTGACAAACTGCAGGGTTCATCACTGCGACCGCTTTCTTTCTGCCTAGTGTCAGTTCCAGTGTGCGCTTTGAGAAAGAATCAACACCTTTATATTGTTCTGCATTAACACAGAAGGGATCGTAACCAAAAAAAAAAAAACAGGCAGAACAACAACAATACCTCGACTCCTCCCGTCCTGACAGAATCGCTGCTGACGGAGCCCCTTTTCATCCACTGCACCAGCAGACCTGAGTTTACTTCAGACGGCAGCCCCAGCACCTCACAGATCAGGATGAGAGGGGAACCCACCTGCAGGGTCACCTCCCCTTTGGGCGAGGATGTTACACTCAGAGACTCCGCTGGAGAATCAAGAAGTGAGAGAAGTTGGTAAAAGTACAAAGTGGAACACAACCAGAAAGCAATGATTTATGTCTGCATTTAGCGTTTTCTACATCCCATGTGTAGTTCAAATGAGTATTTTCTCGCACATATGTGTAGTCTACAGATCTGCCAAACAAACCTGTGTCTTGTACATTTCCACTTGATGTTGGGTGCGCTACCGTTTGGATCAATCTACTTTTTGTGTTAACTATAAAATAACATAAAAACAACAAGAAACTACAGGAGAATGAATTAATAGCTGTTAACTGGCAGCAGGACAATAACGTGTGAATATAACAGCATTTTTTTTTTTTTTACTGCCCAACGGGCGTAATTTTATTTCACTATTTTTCTATATTTCTACAGTAATGTCCTCTCACATGTGCATTAAAAAAGCTTATTGCAAAATGAACATCCTCCTATCTTTGGAAGCGTTAAACTCTAGTCCGCTTTGCGAGCAGTGTCTCATTTAACCACAATACTTCAGTAAACACAGATCTGCTCAATAATAGACACATTATCTATACACAAAAGGAGACGTGTCAGACCATTGTATTACACAGACGACCGGGGTCAGAAAATAGCACTAAGTAGTGCTTGTCAGTGGAGAAACAATGGAGGCTTTGATGAGGTTCAATGCTTCAGCTGCAAAAAAAATACCACCTCAATCCACGACACATTCAGAACAAAGAATTTGTTTGCTCCTCGTACTAATAATAGTAATTACACATTATAACATAGTTTTCATTCAAATTCAATATTTTTCATCAGTTCAAGCTCCTCATTTGATGCCATATCTTTTTATGTTCTCCACATCATCATTTATTATCTGTTAGTGGGTGCAAATAGCAGGAAAAACATAGCTGCTGACTGATAAACACATCACGAATTAATAATAAGACAACTGTTTAAACTACAGTACTTTAGAATATGTTAGTGCCAAGTCTTTAAATGTTTAAAAAAATGCTTAGAAATGGGTGGATTTAAAGGAAATGTTTTCCTACAAACAAATATATTGGCTTCACTTCCTTTTTTTGTGACGTTAAAATAATTTGAGGATGTACTGCCAGACACGAAGAGGAACATGTCAGTCTGACCCAAAGATAGGTATCGTCTTTACAGGCTACAGAACGGGAGAAAAGATGACTTAATCCTTTAGATCTACTTGAGCTCTTTAGAATTCAAACTGAGCCAAGCAGCAAAGCAACGGGCAGTCATCCAGCTGCTGAGCCAGCCAGATATCGACCGATCAAATCCAGCTGGATAATCAACGAGAGAGCTGAACAGTCACACACTCCAGCAGCAGACGTCCAGTCACAGATATCAGCCATTCGTCCAGGCAGGTAGTAGGGCTACGCGATGCGATGATATACATTGTGCAGTGACAGGAAAAAGGTCTATTGTTTCATAGTATTACTCTCTCTGCAGCAACATTTTTCAGCATTTGAACTACGCGTTGCATGACGGCAACACAAACGAACATGAAGGAGTGAGAACGTGACACAGAGCGAGGTCATTCTGAACAGGAGCAGGACTCCGACCACAGGAAAAGACAAAACCAGCAGCTCGTACCTAAAAGAGAGACTACTTCCGTCACAGGGACAAAGCAACAAGCTGTATACAAGTTATATAAACAGCCGCCAGCCCATCCATTCATTAAACCAGTCAGTCATCCAGTAAGCTACACATTATTTAAGCTGCAACCAGCACAACTATCAGGGCTCAAGTTCAAACTCTGGCAAAAGTCCAGTGAACTCAACAGCTGATTGACACCACTCCCCTAGCAACAACAGCAAGAATCAGGAGGTTTGAACAGACAAGTACAAACCAAACTTCAGAGGGTTCTCAGGGTTGACTTTTATTGTTTATGATTGCGTTCCTTAGTGTGGTCCATAAACGATCTTCAGTTTGTAAAGTCTTTTAATGTGCTCTCTTTGAACAATGACCTGTGTATAAAACATCTGTTAAGCAATGTGCTCATTGGAACCTCGGCACTTGCAACACACTGTCATAGTTTTGGCAAATGTCAGCACAAACACTGGCACGGTTTCTTAGTTGCACTCACCTAGTTGCTGAACAGTCAAGTTGCCAATGTCCAGTGTCCTCTGTGCAATCTTCTGCCAGGATCGATCAGGGTCCAGGATCCACTGTGACGCTTCACAGAAATAAGACCCGCTGTCGTCCGGCTGCACCGCTCTCATCTTCATCACGTACAAATCCTGGCCAGCCTCTCCATTTCTCTTCTCCAGCGTGATCTCTCCATCGTCGTACCGCGTCTTGTAGGAACGTCCGGGGACAACCCCCAGAAGCTTGTCGATGGAGATAATCTCCCTAATGTTGCTGACCTCCCCGCCCACTCCGCTTCCCAGACTCTCTGCTCCGCCACGCTTTCCAAACATGATGGACAGATGGGTGAGCTGCTCCGATTGGATGCTGGCTGAACAAGTCAGCGTTAATTCTGCCCCCTCTGGCATGGGCTGGCCAGTGAGCGCGCGTGAGTAGCTGATCTGCAGTGTGTCAGGGATCACTGTGGGCGTACAAAGGAACACACACACAGACAATTATATTACATTAAGCTGCTGCTGGAGCCAGATGGGAGGAAAATAAATGCCAAACTGAATTTCTATTGCCTGTTGTTTCGACCTTTCTATGTTGAGAACCCTTCTAGGGCTTCTCAGAATGACTGGAAGCCATTTACCACACAGAACTTTGCTGTACAAAGGTGGATTAAAGACATGTTATGACGTTAGCATACTCATAATCCTCTAAACATAAACTTTGTGGCGCACAAAGTAAAATAAAGAAAAGAAACAGAACCGGTGGCCATATGGATGGAGTGCAATTACCAAAATATTTTTGACAGCTTGCGCGAATGGATTATTTTGAAAATGCATCACATTCAAAGAAAGAGAAAAAGAAACTATAGAAGTGAAGTACAGACTCCAGATGGTAAGTATAAATAAAACGAGGAATGTTGTCTTGCACCAAGTTAAACATATAGTGTGATTAATCTACTGGCTGATGTAATGTAGTCGCTGATAAAATCACCCATTGTAACCTTCAGAAACAGGACAGTTTCCTGGTTTCATGTAATACATCACAACGAAACTACTCCTTTTGTGTAGTTTCAACTACGGGAGAGTGGGAAATGTTTTGAGATTTGTTGTTTAGTGCAGACACAACCACAACAACAACAACAACAACAACAAGACTATCCTGTGTTTTTAAAACAGGTCAATGGTCAGACGTGTTAGATAAATTGCAATCATCAGGTTTATGTTTCATTATTCTCGTCATCATTTTTACTCATTCATTTTAATTATTACCTCCACCCTGTCTGTCTGTCAGCAGGATTATACAGAAACTACTGCACCGAAGGATAAACACCTTCAATTTTGGATCAGATCCATAAAAAGGAGCCATCCTCCTAGTATTTGAATGTATTTGCAGCGTATTTTGTCATATAAATAGTCCTGGTGCTTTGACTGCTGATCAGCGTTGCTTCATGTTGATTTGAATTTTTCTTCCTCCTGTCACGTTTGTGATCGTGAATGATTGTGATCAAGACACTCCTTCACAAGAGATTTTCATTCTCCATTAAGTGTGTTCCAGGTTAAATGAAGTTACACAATACCTTTGACAGTCACTGAGGCGCTGTAGTTCCCCTGGTAGGTGCTGTCTGTGCTGGGTGTGTAGCATTCGTACTTCCCCTGGTCTTCAGATCGGAGCCTGTGGATCACCAGCCGGACCTTGTCCCCCGAGTCCCTCTCCACCCTCACCTCCCCACTCATTACTCTGGGCTGAAACGGAGCGTAGGGGAAGCCCTTATCCCTGGTGGACACCACTCCCATCTGCCTCCCGCCAGCATCGTCTCTGTACAAGAACCACTCAAACTCCTGTGTGCGCGGGCCTTCGTATGCTGATACAAGGCAGGGCAGGGACAGGGGGAAACCTGCTACACGGTACAGGGGTCCATTGGGAAGAGTTACATCGCGACATACAGCGTATTGGAGCACTGTGGAAGAAAAACAGAGAGATAGAAAGAGCGTTAGATGATAATGATGATGACCTGGCAGGAAATGTTGGAAACTGCAATGTCAGTGGTGAATTTCAGTGGGTCACAGTCTTGCCTTGCAGCGTGTTTGGTATGGACTCATCAATCAATAACCTCAGCTGATGACCGGATAACAGGAAATCAATACTTTAAATAGTGGTGTAAAAAAACTCTAGGGCTGGGGCTGGGCTAGTACTATGAGTACTATCAGTTTGTACTACAAGTTTGTACAACATCCAGTCGGTGCAGGTTAATCGGCCAAAATCAACCAATCAATCAATCAATCAATCAATCAATCCACCTTTATTTATAGTCGAGAAATCATTGAGGGTTAACCCTCCTTTGCATGACACTGAGTCACATTAAAACAAGCGAAGAAGCATCACAAAGATTAAATAATACAAATTAACAAAAATGTAAAATATAGTTAGATAGGTTAAAAAAAAAAAAAAAATTATGAAAATGCATTTCTATAAAAGAATTCAAAGTAGAATGATTGATCAGTCTATCTCTAAACCAAAGTTTTGGACATACTGAAATTTTGATCTAACAATAGATAAAAGACAGTTGTTACAAGAGGTACGAGGACAACAAATCTGATATTTGTCAAGATATTTTACTCTAAACTACGAATGTAGACTTGAGTTTGGTACTAGAAATGTCAGGGGATTCCCAAAATCATGAATGAATCTATGTTAGAGGGACTACAAAAGCAATATCTTATCAATCAGTTCAATCTTTGCTGAGACATTTCCGTCTGGACTGTGGAACTACGGGGATTGCAGAGTTTACGAGGTGCACCGAATGTGCCATGAACCCCCCCGTTTGCGTCTGTGTGTCAGCAGCAGGAACGGAAGCAGCGCACCTGTAAATGAAATGGAAATAGAAACGCAGCGTGGACTACAGATTTTTAATTCATGACTACTTTAATACAAACATTTACACTTCTGAGATTTACTCACCAAATGGAAAGTCAACCCGCATGTAGGTCTGTCGCTATTATTACAGACGTTATTTCAAATAATAGTGAATATTTTAATTAATCGTGATAATCGTCTCCATTCACGTGTATAAAAGCAGTATTTCAGTCATGGGCTTTGTTATCGTCACCTCAAATTTCCACATCGTTTCCACATCGCCCTACCTCGTATGTGGTACTTTGCAGGTGTTGTATGACAGCCCTAGTGCAGAACATCTAAACACTTCCTTGTTTCTGCCGTAATGAAAGTAGATGGCTTCTCCATTAAACTGTTCCCGCGCTCTCTGCCGCGAGCGGCTGTATCATTCGATTTAGGAAAAGGTGTTGCTGTTGAATGTAACGTCTCAGAGCTCAGAGCGGCAAAAAAACCTAAGGTCACAGAGTGCGTTGTGTTGGATTGAGCTAAACCTGATACTCTGTCTCCAGTCCAAACCGCGGTGATTCACGCTGAAATAGTCGAAAGAATTTATTCAGGGAAAGAGGAAAAATTAAATGTGTCCTCTCTCTCGTCCATTTACTGGTAACATGGCAGATACCGTATGAGCAAAAAATATTCAGTGAAACGTTCAGTGTCGGTGCCTGAGGGGGGGGTGGAGAAGCGAGGTATAGGTTCGGACGTTGCGAGTCTTGTTGTCTGGCAGCATAAACCACTTCCTCTTGAATCTCTCTGAAAAAGTTATGGACTAAAAACCCGAGCTATTTTAAAAGTGAAACCCTTTTATCGTGTCTAAGGGTATTTGTCCAAATTACTCACATGCTCATTCTCAGGGAGTCAAAGGAACAGATGACATTTAAGAGGGGAGACGTGGCAGGGGGTTTTACTCTTTTCATTACCTGCTTCATCTTCGATTCATACGTGAAAGCGTAATGGATGCAAATAGTTAAATGTCTTCAGAAATTCAAGGAAGAATGTAATCCGAGATGCCACCAGACGCAAGACTGGAGCTGCAGAGTTGATTTTAAATCTCAAGTTCTTCCATACACAAGGTTTTTAGTTTTGTTTCACACCAGCATAAACTTAAACAGAACAGAAATGCTTTGAAATATATATATATATATATTCTCCAGACGATTCTTACACACACAAACCAATGTGTGAAGAAAATGCAAGGGAGTAACCTGAATTTTTGAGCATCCAGTGGGATGAGGAACGCAGCCAATTTCATTTTTCTCTCATCATTTTGACAAATGAACGCGTTGAGAGATGATTTATGCTCAAATAAATCTCACAAATTTATTCCCGCATTAATCGGGAATAATTCAGCTGTGGAACACTTTGAACAAGCAGAGCCGAGATCGCTTAAGGGTTCAACAGTCAATCAAATACAACAGGGGAAGGAATTATTGGTTATTTTTAACTACAAGGATGCAAAAGCTGAGATGTGATCAGAGCCCCCCTCGATCCAAAAAAAAAAACAGTCAGCAAACACAAACTGAACTAAAGCACAAACGAACATGCCCATAACCTCACCTAAAAGTGACATAAGTACCTGAACAACTAGAAATTCAAGATGGGTGCGTTTTGGCGCACTCCACCTCTGTGTGTGTCAGGCCTTAAAACAACTGGAGCTTTCTCACAGTGTGAGCTGTAGACCGATAACAACACGCCCCATAATGACATGGGAGACTAGAGGGAGGCTTAAGCGGATCAAGCCCTAATTAACATTGGACTGGGACTGATAGGGCTGGGGGACACCACAGCTTGTGACAATGCCGAATACTTTCTGGATGAGATACTCTGCGACAGCGGAGGCGCAATTTTCTTATCAAGAGCCCACAATGAGACGAAAGGAACGGAGTGTGAAGATAGAAAACTGTGAGCGTCTGAGTGATATGTCATTCAATGTTCTCTCGCTCTCTCTTCGAACTCTACAAACCGGGCCAGTCCTGGTTGGCTGAAACATAAAACATAAAAAAAAAAAAAACACACAGCTTTGAACTTTATGTTTATTGCCTTGTGTCATGTTTCAGCCATTGATTTGGTTATGGTGCTGTACTTCTACTCTGCGAGAAACATTTTCAAAAGTACGTGTTCTTCCTGAATTTCAAAGTAGAAGCAGCAGGTGCTTTTCTTTTCTTTTTTCTTTTTTTTCTCGTTATCTTTGTTCCTCTTCAGTTTTGACAGATATCCCAACAAAGCTGTTACGGGAATGTGGTTTTGTTTAGGCTGCAACCTAAAAGTTTTGCTAAAATCTAGTGGTAGAAACTCAAAATGACCACAGTCAACAACACAAACGCGTGGCAATAAATACAGGGATGCCATAAGCACCGTAGGTTTATTATACATTAGAGGGATTAAAAGAGAAGTCCTGGGTGCCACCTTTGTTGACAGAAAAAACAAAAAAAAAAACACCTGTTTCTCTGTCAGGGTTGGTTCAGCATCTATTAAAGACTCCACGGGGTTGTTTTTACAGCAGGCGACCCCATATCAGTCACTTCTGCATTTGGGTTGTACGTAATAAAACTGCAAACCACAGGAAGGTGAGAAATGCTCATAACTCCCCTTTAAATGGCAGAAGAAGAAAAAAAAAAAACTGGCAGAAAAGAGGGGCAGGCTATCGCTTGAAAGAAATATAAAGCCAAATATGAAGCCAAATGAACAGTCTGATCGGTGGGCATTAATAAATTCTGATGTGCACAATGAACGTCCATGTGACAGATGGAAGGCGGACTGCACTCACCCCCGTGTAGAATAACGAATAACGCCGTTTTCATCGAAGCCATCGTGGTCCTCATCTTCACCCCCGACGTCCAGATGGATTATGTTGAGTCAGATTTCTCTCTCTTCGCGTTCCTCTTGCTCGTCTACCGCCGTTCATACTTCATCCTGCCGTGGAGACCAGCTGTCGTCAAACGGCACCACAGAAACAGGTCGGATTATTTGTGAGGACGGGGGTGGTGGGGGTGGAAACAAATAAATCAGAATATATCACAATGTAGCGATGATCACACTGGACGCACACGAGAAGAGGAGAGGTAGCGCCATCGGCTAAACTAACTACAAAACGACTGGATGTTACCGTAGTAGAGGTTTTAATACGTGCAAAGCGGCAAATTGAATCACCTTTTTCATGCACCGTCGCATCTTTGTCAACACCACGACGGCCCCATTATATCCCGGTTTGCGTTTAGATTATACCGCTTCGACGGACATGCCGTCTAGTCCAGCCGTGGAGTGGTTGGCAGAACATCACAGGGGGTTGAGGAGGAGGAGGAGGAGGAGGAGTGGTCGGTAGCAAAAAGAGGAGGGGCGTAAATGCAAAAAAAAAACAAAAAAAAAACAGTCACACTGGTGCCATTGGTCGAAAAAAAGCGACGATGACATTTTAAACCAATGAAAAAAGAGACAGGTTAAAGACGGAGGAGATTTAAATGTCGACGCCTCTCATTGAACCGCACGGGGGCGCCAGAGGTAAACGTGTCCCGCCCGCCTGGTATGTGTGAGGTGGATGAATGATTTCCACGGACATGTCACTTACAAAGAGCGTTTTGTTTGGACTAGATTGGACTTCATCTATGGGTGAAGATAAAGTGTTCATTTGGAAACAGGAAGTGATCCCCGTAATCACAGAGGGCTGGGGTGATGTGCATTTAACTTGAAGAAATACTCAGATCTCGAAATTAATAACACTGTGAAAATATATTCCTTACTTACAAAGTGGGCGAAACTTACATGTAGTATGAAAAGTCAAAGCGGCCCCTTTTAAGAAGTAGTAGTTTAAGAAGTAAAGGATCGTTTTAAAGTCAGTACTTCATCATCCAGTTTAGCACAAACCTTCAATACCAACGCACTGGGAGATTTCCACTGCACGATCTGAAAAGTAGCTAAAGCTGTCACATAAAGGTAGTGGAGTAAAAAGTACGAAATATGCCTCTGAGATGTAGCACAAAATGGAAATACTCTACTGTGTACTATATGCTGTGTGACTACACACGTGAATAAACAAATGGTGAAAAAAAATATAAATGCTTTGGAAATGTAAATTATTAGCCTCTATTGTAGCCTGACTCATTTCCAGTCAACCAAAACTGTGTCATAATAATGAAACTGAATGTGAGACTCACTTTGCATTGTTGTTTTACTTGTCATTGTGCTTCCCTGAAATTTAAATTAGGAATGTTGTCATGATTTTTGCCTCGTCTATGGGGAATATAGTCTTGTAGGTTTTCATAATAACAGGAGTAATCTTGCTGCATCAGTTTGTTTACTGTCTCTCCTGTTCTTGCTTTTCTTTTGGGCTTGTTTGTTTCTGACTGAATAACAGATAACACGCAGTAACGTCGCAGATGAAGTGTAACAGTTCTTTTACTGTGCTCTCGGTATAATCAGTGATACACAATCTCTGAGATACTTCACTTCAGTTTCCATGGTTTCTGATCCAAATGTCAGCAACTCTACCCCTAGGGCTTATTTATGAAATAAAGACGTTTAGAAATGTTAGACGACTTTGGGGAACTATGCACAGTACACTCCAGACTCTCATTTATAGTTGTAAATCCCGCAGAGTCAAAAAATAATTTTAACAAAGGATCATAAACATGGAATAAAGATGACTCTCCAGGCTAAGTGTGTTGTTAAATTCTGAGAATTCACGAAGCAGCAAGTGCATATACAACGCTGAACTCAATCACTACTTTGTTTAAACTCAATGTAACTCAGCCCATAGGTCACCAGACGCCCTCTGCCACATATACATCATCACAGTGTTGTCTCCACATACATATTTACAAGTAACAGTACATTTTAATACAAAGAATTCATCATCTGACACATAAACTGGGGTCAGGCCTCAGAAGACAACCTCCTCCCTTTCCCTTTCCTCACTCATGGGTCATTGTCCTGGAACGACTCCTCATAATGCAGTTATCTCCGCAACATGACAGGTTTAGATAAACGGATCAGCAGGTTCCAATTAACGGTTGCTCATATATTTGTTACACTGAGACAGGAGTGAGTTTCTTCTTACTGAGTGAACTTTTCACCCCATGACCACCGGAGGATAATTTTTCTTCCACAGTGAATGCATCATCCACTATGAGTGAAATCTACGCTGTTTTCCCAACAGTGCAGCTCATGTCCAAGATGCTTGATAGAACTGGACTTAAACACTATGATTTCATTCTGCTTATGCCCCTCCTCCATCTCCGGTGTAGCTATATGTAGACGTGTGATACATGTGACACCAGAGTAGGGTGTTATCTCGATTCCATGGGAAATACATTTTCAGCCCTTTTAGCAACTGTGTTCGCATGTGTGTGGGGCGATGCATATATGCTTTTATGTTAATGTATACACTTTCTTTTATTGTCTTTTTATGTGTTTGATGTATAATATTTGTGTTTTTGCACATGTCTGTACATTTGAGCACTTATGTGTGTCTACAAACTTGCTCATGTTTGTGTGTGTTATACATTAATCACATGTATGAGAAGATTTGAGTTGGAAACAGCTCTATTCAGCCACAAGATGGCGACAACCAATTGTCAAACTGAAAGCTCCGACCTGCATCCTGTACATAATACAACACAACATACTTCAAATAATGAAGGTAGAAAAAGGGACACATTTGTTGTGTGTTTAACTTTACTTTTATTAGACATGTAACTTTACTGTTAACTTAAATATTTATAACACACTGATAGACAATTTAGTAAAATGGTGTGTGTAACAACAACCCTTGTATACTGATGTACATCTTACACAATTCTTAGTTCCTGAAAATAGGCCATCCACGTGTGAGGTTTTTGCACTAACAATATTGACGAGCTGACAGTGATGTAAGGCAGTGATAAAACTCAGCAAACATATCTGTGGCCAGCAAACGCAGCACTGCTGCATTCCCAGTCCATTTTTATATTTCCCTCAAAAGAGGAGCAATAAATTAGTCTAATCAGTTGTTTAACTTATTTTCCACACTTCAAGTTGAGTCAAGAGGAATACCGAAGCCTTGAGTAGAAAAATGGCTGTTAGTTTCTGTGAAATGGTCATCAGTGAACAGAGACATTTAGATGTCTCACTATATGAGGGTTTATACTATCAGTGCACCATCATCAGTGGTATAATGTTTTCTCCTTTCCCTTC